>CM053622.1:115697496-115719009 GCA_028646595.1 Phalanger gymnotis
GCAACCAGAGTGTATGCCATCTTGGAGTGGGGGGGGGTGGAAATGGGGAGAAAATCTGTAATTCAAACGCCTGTGAAAATCAATGCTGAAAACTAAACATATTAAAAATAAATTTAAAAAAAAGAAATTAATCAAGGGATGGCCCCTTTAATCAAAAATTATGTATAAAAATCAAACTGAGAGGGGAAGACCCTCGGGGTACCTGGACAAAAGAGAAAGAGTTACTAGTTTGTATTTACATTCGCTCTGTGCTAGGTGGGCAGGGACCTGTTGTCCAATCTATGAGCTCCAGAGTGAGGTGGGTTTAAGGCTTGGTTTTTGAGAAAGAAATCTAGCCAGTAAATTTGCAGGAAAGGAGGCAGCCTTCAGTCATTGAAATGGACCTTCTGAGGACAGTCCGGGACAGGATAGGAGATCAGAAGAGAGGAGAGTACATAGAGAGACAGAGAAGAAGAAGGCGGGGGAAAAAAGACTTTTGCTTGTTTTAGAGGAATGGAGAAGAGTGAAAATCTATTCCCTTACCCAATCACTCTCTTACATACACTATTTACAATTCTAAAAGTAGCTCCTAGCCTAGACTCTCTCAGAGCTGGCGAGCTCATCCTTTTAAAAACTGTCAGGGGGTATAGCTAATTTTTGTCCAACCAATGGACCATGAGCCCTTCATTTCAGTCAAGGAAAACACTTTCACATTTGGTAAAAGGGTGGCAGAATGACAGTGCTAATCGACTGCCCTTCAATTTCTATCATGAAGAATCATTTTCACACAGGATGTTACAATATTCTTATACTTCGTTATCTCATTAATACAAAATCATTGCTTATTATATCAACTGAGGTAGGCATCAAATGGTGGGAGACTAACCATCTAGGAACTACATAAAACACAAGAAACAGGATAAAAATAAGGACTGCTTGGAGGAACACTTTGTAACATTTACTTATTTGTTGGAATTCCTTCTCCCTCTCTCAGTCTGCCTATTGAAATTTCAATTTTGATATCCAAAGAAATTTCCTCACTTAGCCATTATATTACATAAATTCTGTACTCAATTAGTTTTTTTATTATTATTATTAATTGGATTCTAGACATATTTAAGTAATTAAGGGTTGATTATTTCAGATAAAACACACACATAGAAATATAATTATTCAAGAACGCATCGCACAGATTGATTGAAAATTCCATGTGGTATGTTCCATCCATAATACTGCTTAAAAACACCAAAGAAAATTAGCATCAATTAGATTATTTATTAGTGATGGAATTAAAAAATCTAATATGCATTCCACGCAAATTATTATTTTATTTTTTTGCTCATGAAAATTAAAACCCACAGGCGGGCCGTGTAAAATCGCACTTGTGCCACATTTTGGACAACCCTGGTTTAGAGAATAGAGCTTTCTGAATGGTATGGGAATTTCAGGAAGGAGATGTGAGGTCTTAGGATAACAGGAGAACTACAGTGAGACCTAGTCTTCTGCTGCTCTTTCTTCAAGGCAGGAGGAATAGTAACTAGGCTTCTGACAAATGTCAACCCAGGAATTCCTTGGATTTTGGTTAAATTGTGAGTGAATAAATATAGCAGAGGGTGACCCTTTGCTGGGCTTGTGTATTAGGGTTGCAGAGGTAAAGGGATCCCTCTATCTGTAGGTCCAGATTTGCCCTGGGTTGGTGGAAAAGACTGATAGCCCTTATTCCCTTAAATCAAGGAAGGAAAGAGTTGGGAAGAAGAGCCATGAATTTCTCCCTTTTGGAGTGTTGAAACAGATAATTAATTTCATTCAATTTTAAGTTACCTACCATGTATTAGAAATTGTACTAAGCAATGGAAAAATAGCAAAAATATAAAGCCACTGTATTCAAGGAGCTTTCATCCCATTAGAAATTGAAACTCTTTGAGGACAGGGACCATGTTTTTTTTTTGTCTTTTTTTGTATATCTCATAGAAAAATGTGCATTGACCGACTTTTCTTCTACCTGGGGTACAGTAGGGATACAAATAATTCAAAACAAATAAAATTAAGGGGCATCAGCAGCTTTAGAAATCAGGAAAAATTTTTTGTAGGAGGTAATGCTTGAGCTGAGCCTTGATAAGGGGTTGGGGTTTCAGTAGGCAGGGATGAGGAGGAGAACATTTCAGGAATGGGAGATAGCTAGTGCAAAGGCAGGCAGAGATGCAAAAGATAGATGGTTTATATGGGAAACAACAAGTAGACCACTATTTTTTTGCAGGGGGGAAGGCAGGGCAATTGGGTTTAAGTGATTTGCCCAAGGTCTCAGAGCTAGTAAATGTGTCAAGTGTCTGAGGTTGGATTTAAACTGAGGTCCTCCCGACTCTAGGGGTGCTCTATTCAGTGCACCACCTAGATGCTCCAGGTAGACCACTTTCACTAGAACGAAGAGTGCATGAAAGAAAAAAGAACAATGAGTGTAAGACCAAACAGTGAAGGATTTTAAGGGATGAGGAAGGATTTTTCCTAGAGCCAATAGAGAGCAGCTAAGATTCCTTCTTTAGGGGAGGGATAAGATCTGATCTGTGATTTCTGAATATCAATTTTGCAGTAGTGTGGAGGAAGGATTATCAAGGAGAGATGTCTTTGTGCAGAGAGATCAATTAGAAGACCGCATATGCCTGGCAAAAGAGGATGAGGGTCTTATTTAGGAGAGTTGTGTTGTGTGTGGAGAGGAGACAGATGGGGGAAATATTGTGGAGGCAGAATGCACAAGATGTTATTTCATTGAATATAGGTAAAGTGAATGAGAATGCTGTTGTGAACTTCTGTAGCTAGGAGAATAGTGGTGATCTCAAAGGAAGCAAAGAAATTAGGCGCATTTAGGAAGAAGGGTAATGCAGTCATTTTTTAGTTTGACATCCCTTTTGTATATCCATGTAGTACAGAATGCAATTGGAAATGTGGGACTGGACTTCAAGACAGAAAGAAAAACTGGATGTGTAAAGTTGGGAGTGATCTGAGATGATAATTGAGCCCTATGGAGCTGACGAGATCACTAAGAACGTCAAGAGGGAAAGGAAAGGGCTTCTAAAATGTCCTAGAGGTATACTGACACATAAAGGTAAATCATGAAGGATGGTTTGACAAAGGAGCCTTAGAAGCATGAGTCGGACTGTGAATTAGAAGAACCACAGCAGGGCAATGGAATGAAATCCCAAAGAGGAAAGCCTTTTCAAAGGAAGAGTGGGATAAAATTGCCAAAGGCAGAAGAGAAGTTAAGAAGGATGAGGACTAAGAAAACATAATTTGATTTATGAATAGAAAAGTCATCAGGGGCATAGGAGAAAGAAGTTGCAGTCAAGGAGTGAAGATTGAAGCCTAATTAGAAAGGGCTGATGTGTCAAGGGGAAGTGAGAAAGTGGAGGGAATTAAGGTATGCAGTTGTTTTTTTTTGGTTTGTTCCAAGAATATTAGCTTTTGAAGCATGAAGAGAAATAAAACAGTTTGAGGGGACGAGAGGACAAAGTAAAGGTTCCCTACTGTTTGTGCACAGTAGAGAAGAAACCAGTGGATAAGGGGAGATCAAAAATTAGGGAAACTGTTGTGTATATTCCAATTATATTTCAGCCTCCTAAATAAGACAGGGAAAGACAGAATCAAGGAAATAAATAGAGGAATAGGCATTGGAAATGACAAGAAACACCCCTTTATAGCTAGAATACAGAAGAGAATACAGATAAATGCAAAAGATTAGGTCAATCACGGGGTCAAGGTAAACACAAGGTGGTCCCATGGGTAGCAGCCTTATTCATAATCTTTCCCATCTGATTTTTTTCCAAAATGTTTTTAAATCACCATTTACTTTCCTTCTTCCTCTCAACTTTCCTCCTCCTTCCTCCATCACATACACACCATAAATCTTCTCTTCTCCAAGCTAAATATCACAAGGGAATTTGTTCAATCTTTTTATGGCATAACTTTAACCCCTTTACCATCTTGGTCACCTCATTTCTGGCTCAATAAATATTTATTGAATTTAATTGAATTATTTAAAAAGTTCATATTTTTTCAACTAGGTATTGTGTCATGAAATTCTTGACATTTTTAGAAAAATAACTTCACCCACCTATATTTCATTTTCCCCAAAAGCACCATGGAATATCAAATAATAGCATAGAATAAAGTCTC
Organism: Phalanger gymnotis; assembly: GCA_028646595.1. Lineage (NCBI taxonomy): Eukaryota > Metazoa > Chordata > Mammalia > Diprotodontia > Phalangeridae > Phalanger > Phalanger gymnotis. The sequence continues at coordinate 115,701,643 of CM053622.1, forward strand.
CTTAATTTACATGCTGTCTCTTTGTGAATTTAAAATAGAGTAACAGGAAAAATCTGGAGAGGCAAGTACAAAGCAACTCTTCTTTTTACCATCCTTAGCCCATTTATTTTTTCTCTATTTTCTTCAGTTCCCATATAAGTTCTTCATAATCTTTATCCCTGATTTTTGTCAGTATCTTCAATCTCTATCATTGTAGATCTGAAGGGGTATGCAAGGGCGAGAAAAGGGAGGACAGAGTTATTTTCATCTTAATCCTCAGACCAGTGACTATTATGCCACTGATTGTGGAAGAAACACAGCATATTGGAAAGAACCCTAACAAAAGAGTCACATGCACGGGTTCAAATCCTGCCTCTGATGCTTGCTAGCTGTGTGATCTTTGGGAAATCACTTAACCTCTCTGGGCTTCAGTTTTCTCATTTGTAATTTGAGATTTATACTTAGATTAGGTCTTGGAGTTCTCTTCTACTTCTGTATCTGTGATCTCTCCCTTCTTCAGTAGCATACACTTTTCATAGGATTATAGGTTCGGAGCTGAAAAGGACGTCAGGGGCCTTGTAATGCAGTCAATATGATGATCATTTGAACAGAATAGACATGTTCAGCTTGGACAACATAAGATTTTAAGAAGGATATATTAGATGTTTCCAAATATTTGAAGAGCTGTCCTTTGGAAGAAGGATTAGACATTCTTAGCTCTAGAGGGCAAAAGGAGGAGGAAATTTATACCTGTTTAGGGCAGCTAGGTGGTGTAGTGGATAGAGCAGAAGCCCTGATTTCAAATCTAGCCCATGACACTTACTAGCTGTGCAACACTGGTCAAACCCCTTCACCTCTACCCACCTTGGTGTCCTGATCAGTAAGATGGAAATAATAATAGCAACTGCCTCCCAGGATTGTTGTGAAGATACAATGAGGTAATATGTGTAAAGCACATTGTATACCTGAATTAAAATGCTACCTGTTCTTCAACTTTTTATTATTATCAATAAGTTTCTAAAATTAGAGCTACATAAAAATGGAACAGATTACTTCAGGAAGTAATGGATTTATTCTCCCTGCAAGTCTTCAAGCAAAACCTCATCAGATGTATTATAGAGATTCTTATTCAGCCATGAGTTAGATCAAACAGAACCTGAGGTAAATGCTCTATGATTCTGTGAGATAAATGCAAAAAATTAATAACAGAAAATGCTCGTTCATTTCTTAAACAAAAGTGCTCTTTTTAGTCATATTTTACTTTTACCAGTGATAAAACTCACAATTGAAACCTAATAAAACTATAAAGCATTGAGGAGAAACAAAAAAAAATTATATGTCGAATAATTACACTTCTATTTTTTTTCTTAGAGCTAAAGACTCACAATCTAATAGCACATTCAATTTTAGAATATTCCTAGATAATTTAGAATGTTCAAATGTTTACATAAAGGTAGCTTAATGTTGGTCAATATGTGCAGGCAAAGTTGATTTCAATTTATAATTTATAAAATGAAAACCAGGAAATCCAAATTATTTCCCAATCTTGTACAATTAATCATTAAGTGTATTTTTCTTCATTCCTCCAAGGTCATATTTAATTGAAGACAAATGCAGCTTTTTGTTCTCTCATTTGTACTATTTTTGCATTTAGAATTTATTCTGATTAAAAAATAAAAAAAACTATTTTAAAAACATTCCTGTTATTGTGTCTGTGTTTTACTGAACCAGTTAAAATTATTCAAGCTGGCATTCTTAAAAAATGGAAAGGATTTTGGACTTTGGCCCAGGAGAGGCTGGGTTTGAATCTTATCTCAGACATTTTTTTTCCTTCCACTTATATGAAAAAGTCATCTAACATGTCTGGAGCTCAGCTGCATCATTGGTAAAATGGAGATAATCATCACTGCATTGCCTATACCATGTTGTTAAGAGTGAGGAACAAGTAACATAACATGTGGAAAACACTTAGTAAACCTTAAAGTAATATATAATAATTATTTCAATCTTAAAAACATAGCTCATAAGGTCAATTTTACAAAAATTACCATGATTTTTTCTTTTATGTTTCATGTTTAACAAACTAAAGTTATCTCTCCCATTATAGCTGGAAAGGCAGAGACAGTCATGTAAAAAAGAACATCAAATATTAACATTTATATTATAACAGAAAGTGCTGCTGCCTGACACTTTTCAGGGAGGCAAACCCAGGTAATACCAGTAGTAGTATGTAAATTCCGGCAGTTATATAATCACTGAATTGTTGTCCGGTCATTCAGTCATGTCTGACACTTCATAACCCCATTAGGGGTTTACTTGGCAAAACAGATGAGGAAACTGAGGTAAATAGGGTTAAGTGATTTGTGATTTCCCAGAGTCACATGGCTAGTAAGTGTCTGAGGCCAGATTTGAACTCAGGAAGATGAACCTTTTGTGACTCCAGGCCTGGCACTCTCTTTACTGTGCCATTTAGCTGCTCATCCCTGAATGCCAGAGGGAAATCCCAGAGGAAATTTAAAACTCTGGTTTTCAGAGACCTGGTGATTACCAGTGATATGATGGACTCCAGGTTCAAAAGAGATGATTATAAAATTTTCAGGGTGAGCATTTACACCATGGAAATTTGCTTGATGTATTGTTCTGTTGATTTCTCACCTTAAGAAATTAATGGAGAAAGTGTTAACAAGCAGATTAAATTTAGAAATGTAAAGGATACTTTTTTTTTTTTACTTTCTGGGAGCTGGCTGTTCAACATTTACTAGTTTATCCTTAGTGACCTCTTTTTCCTAGCTCTGTACCTTTCATCAGTGTTCATGCTTTTCTCATTATTCTAGCAAAGTGGTCAATGTAGATTTAGCCAATTGGAATACAGATTCAGCCCCCAGCCTCTACTCCCTTGGTGAGGAATTTAAATGCATCCAAATCAAATATATTGGTTGACTATGCAAACAGAACTTGATCATTTACTGTGTTTTACTCGTTAGCGTAGAATACAAATAATGAAATTTAAAAAAAAATAAAACTATCAGACAGAAGGCTTTTCTCAGTCTCAGTCATTCCTTAATCATGTAGGAGGCAAGCCTCAAAACTTGGGGTTTAGGAATACATTTCAGAGGCTTAGAATCAACTACTTCCTCAGAAAACTATCAACAACTTCCATCTCCTGTTCTCCTCATTGCCTCCTAAAGGGTCAAAGTATAGTCATCTGAGGAACTTTGAACCCAGGACACACAGTTTATCTGTCTTCTCAAACACACCCCCCTGCAAGATTCAGATTCAGATTCTTGTTTTTTAGTGGCTTATCCTGTCTGTTTCTTGCTCTGCTCTGGCTCTACCTCCTTTACCATTCATCTCGTTGGCTGACACTGACCAGAGATCTACCTGTAATATCACATGTTCATAATGGAATAAAATGACTAGAGGGCTATACACAGGTTGTCTCTTGCTTGATGTCATCTGGTCTTCATTTGCCCCTCCTCCCAAAGTTAGTGTGTTAGCTGAGCCTTGCATTATTCCTAGCCTCAACCTATACCTCTTTTTCTATTAGTTAATATTGACCAGCATGTTTACCTTTAGAAACTTTGTGAGTGGGATCAATCAGAGACAGGGGGTGGCTGGTTTATCAATTAGGCATAAATACTCTAATTCATTAGAATTTTGAAAGATAGATCTTCTCTATTCATTCCCCCCATTCCACCTCCTTAAGAGAAGTAGAATCTCTTTGGCCATTTATTTTTTAGTTCTTTCCTCCAAAACTACTCATATATTTATCTTTTTCTTTTTTTACTTTCTAATGGTAGATAGAATACTGGCTCTCAAGTCTGGAAAACCTGGGTTTGAATGATCCTTCATATACTAATTGTGTGATCCTTGGCAAGTCAGTTACCTTTTTTTAGCCTCAGTTTCCTTATCCATAAAATGACGGTAATTATAACAACTAGTTCCAGAGTAGTTATGAGGATCAAATGAGATATTAGATGGAAAGGTGCTTTGTAAAAATTAAGGTGCTGTATATGTTAGTTATTATTAGCTATTACATGGAACAGTTAAAGGGATTTTAAATTATCTCCTCTGTTCAGTATCTTCTCAATGGGTGTTGTTGAGAGATTAAAAAGTAGATTACAGTTAAATTTTGACACTGTCACACAAACACATGGCAAATGAACTAGACATGATAACACATATAGTCACAAAGTCATGGAGACACAGACTATGATGCTTGGTTAAGGACCTTAGCAGGAAACATATACTAATTTACTACACTAGTCAGAACCATTTATAAAGTGGGAATAACAGCAATGACATGAGAAAGTAGAACTGTTTCAAATTTGTTGCCAGGAATGTGCTTTGTAAGCTTTAAAGCACTATGATAATGCTATTTTATACAAAGATTTTTATGCGTTACAGTTGTTAGAGAAAAAATTACTTAAGTTTGTTAAGTGGCTTAAATTAGTTAAATGGCTAAAAGTTCAATGAGTTATATAACTAGAGCAAAATATTGAGTCATTTTACTAGCAGTTGGCTCTTTTCCTTTGTTCTTAAAGAGGACGAAAATGACAATATGTTAGGATTCACGTACAATGTATGTGACTGTGGCTGATCAGACCAATATGAGCTTGAGACACCCTGCCACAGGTAGGGCACAAATAGTCCTTATGAACATTTGGAGTGGAGATGTCTCTAAATTTGAGTATCTCACATTTCTTTAGAGCTACTGCAATTCTTCATGCTGAGTGGTCCAGTGCCAGTGTTTTGCCATGTCTAATAATCGATTCTAAAGTTATTTAGAGAGCCCTTGAGATTGTGTACCACTTCTTCTGAACAAACCAACCAAAATCAACCAACTTCAAATCAATCAAAACAATTAATCCAGTAGCCCCAACGTATTCACTGCCCATACTCTCAATAGAAGGGGAAATGAAGAAGATTAATTAGTAGGGAGCAGCACAATGCCAAAATTAGATTTTTCCGTCTGAGACATTTGAGATCCACAGAAGATTTCAGATCAAGGGAGCTGTGGGAGTGCAAAGATGCTTAAGAAAAATCTGGTAAACATGTCATTTTACAAAATATCTCATAGTGCTGCTGTAATTGAGACTAGCTTGGCATAGAAGTTGACCCCATTCCCATTGGAATGTAGAAAGTTTCTAGGAAAAAAAAAATCTTTCCCTAGAAAAAAGGAACTTCATGACTCAAATTCTATTTGCCAAGTCCCACAGAAACAGCAGATGCATCTGGTACCTCTGCAGATATGATACTGCTATCATGTTTACCAGCTCCTCCCCTGAGAGTTCTTTCCACGGATCACCTGGATACCACCTTTTTCTGGTCCTTTTTAAAGACTTACTTGAAACATTAACAAAGAGTTGTTCACAAAGAAAACTCTGTAGAAAGAAGAGTTCGTATGGAGATTTCTCTCAAACAGTTAAAATTGTCTTGAGAAGGCTGTTTTTGCAGTTGGGTGTCTTATAATTACAGTACTTAAATTCCATGCTCATTATCAGGCTTTCAGCTACATCTTTCCATCTCTCCCTTGACTTTCACCTCTGCCCTCCTATGATCACCCTTCATTATAAAACAGTTTCCTTCTGGTCCTCAAGCTGCCTCACTACTAAGGAGGCCAAGATAATGAGAATGGAGTTTATTTGTTCAATTGTTTGCTTAAATTATGCAAAAGAGCCTTGCTGAGTTTTCACTGAAACTAAATGCATAACTTCTAATACTAGTTTGGATAAAAAGCTAATAAAAGTAACCCCCTTGGCCTTCTACTGCCCTCAGAATGGTCTCATCATATGCAAATTAGGTGTTTGGTCTAAAAGGAATTCTTAAGGAAAAGTTTCGTGCTTCGCCTAGCTGACCAATATTACATACGTGAGTAATAATCATTATTCTCTCCCCTAAGCTTCTGAATAGTCTAGATAAAGAACAAAGCAGATTGGTTTATCTTAAACCTTCTTTCTGAAGCAGCACCCTAGTAATGTAGGTAGGCAATGTGGCACTATGTGCCTCACCTTCTAAGATTACCTTCTGTACACTCTGTATGTACCTTCTATGTACCTGTTTACTTTCCTGTTTGTCTCCCTATTAGAATATGAATTCCTTTAGGGTAGATGACTTTAAAAGAAAAAAACATCAGCATTGAGCATAGTGCCTGGAACATTTTATTCGCTTAATATTTTTTAGCATGTTGACTTGATACTGCATAACTTCGGGCAAGTCACTGGGCCTGTGTTTCCTCGTAGTTAAAATAAAAGGTTGTGCTTCTGAGGGTTATTCTAGCTTCAAATCTATATACTATAATGGTTAGTTTTCTTTGTGGATGAGTATGAGATTTATTAGTACAACTCACTTTGTGCTCTGCATGTGCTTGTGATTAGAACTCACATTTTAAATGTGCTATGATTGTAACATATTTTCTACAGCATTTTAAGAGTTATAAAATATTGCAAAGAGTTACAATTTACTCGGAACCACTCTGTATAATCTCTAGCACAAGTTGTCTTATCCCCTTTTTTTCAAGTCAGAAAGCAAAGTCTCAAACACAATACAATTAATTTACTTAGTAAAGTTGAGAGTCAGGAGTGGAACTTAGGTGTATTGATTCTAGGTCTAATAGTCTTTTAACTCACATGCTGCCTAGATTAAAAAAAAAAGTTTATTACTTAAATGATAATTTGGTGAATTGTTTTGCACATGGGAAAATCCTGCTCACATGAGAATGCTGGCCGCATCTGCATCTTTATTTGTTTTGTAAATTTGTATTTTTGCATAGGGGATTTTCTTAAAGTAGAGTACAGCTGTGCTAGGAGAGCTTGGAGTGTGCCCAGTCTCTGCAGAATCAATTACTACTTGTAGTAATTGCTACCCTTCTAATAAGGAGATTCTGTAAGTCTTGGCAACAGCAATTCTAACACTCCAACACATAGCTAGGGACACATAAATAAGCTAAAAAGGTCTGCTGAAATAGCTGTCAGAAAACTCCCGCCTGGGGGTGGCAGGAGGGGGAGGAAGACACCCTGGGCCATCACTCGAGAGATTATTGACACAATTTAACTGTGATCCTATTTGACAAATTCAATTCAACAAGCATTTATGAAGTTATTACTACATGCAAAGCATTGTACTAAGCAATAAAGATAAAACAGATCTTTCCCTGCCCTTAACTCTGAAACAGTCCTAGACTCTTGCAGTAGCTAAAGGATTAAAATAGCTGGGGAATGTTGATGAGATTGGGTGGACATGGATAAAATGTTACAGTTTCCATAAATGTACCCCAGAGAAGCCACAGTGACCAACTGGGAGGTATTTGAGGTATTTGATACTTTAAATCTCTCCAAACCATTTTTCACTTAGCAATCAAAGCACAGGTCTGACCATATTACAGCACCTCCTACCATGCGATAAACTTAAGGAGCTCCCTATTGCTTCTAGGATACAATATAAAATCCTCAGTTTGGTTTTAATTGCATGTCTATTTCCTGCCTTTCCAGTCTTTGTATAAACCATACTCTAGTCTATGTACTACATGTTACAGCCTTTTCTGAGACCTTGATTTTTTTACTGACTGTCCACCATACTAAGAATTCTCTTCCAGCTTATTTCTGTCTCCTGACTTCCTTGTCTTCCTTCAAGTTTCAACTAAAATCTCACTTTTATAGGAAGCCTTTCCTATTCCCCACCTTAATACCAATGCCTTCTCTCTGAGATTTTCCTACTTTTTTTTTTCTTTATATGAATCTTGTTTGTATATAGATGTCTGTATCTTGTCTCCCCTGTTAACTCCTGGGAACATTGAGAGTAGGGATTGTTTTTGTCTTTCTTCATATCTCTAATAGTAATGTAAATGGGAAGATCTTTCCCATCCATCAATAGGCCCATATGACCTGCTTAAGTCTCATGGAAGCTTAAGTCACATGAGTTTGAGTCACATGAAGTCTGTGGTGGGAGGAGCGTGCTGAACGGGTGGAACAGGAAGGGAAGGGGTGGAGACAGAAGGGTGGCACAGGAACAGTGGAATTGACCTGAGAGGAAGTGAGACGGGACATTCAGAGCTCGGAAGGAGAGAGCAGGTAGAGGAACTAGAGTAAGTGAGAGAGGGAGTGATTTTGCTTGAGGGTGTTCGTTTGTGGGAAGGCCCTAACAGAGGGAAGGCTTGGGGATGGTGATGCCCCCTGTATTGCTAACCTGTAGAGATTTCTTTGTTGCTACGACAGATTCAGCTTTCTGGTGTTGGGATTTGGCTTTCTGGTGTTTGAATAAATATTTTGGTTCTGTCTTCCATGTGGAGAGTCTGTTATATTTTGCGATTCAGAGCTACGCCAGGCATATTCATAGCTGTTGTAGGTACAGTGAATTTCGCATTGGCGCTACAGTATCCCCAGTACTTAGCACAATGTCTGGAATGTTATAAGCTCTTAATAAATAATTGTTGGCTTGACTTGTCCACTTGACTTAAATGGATAGGTAGAAGAAAAGATAGTATAATGGCTGCTTGCTACTATATTTTTTTTTTTAGTTTTAATCACCTCCCCTTCAAAAAAAAGTAATTAAAATCATATTTTTTTTCTTCTGAGAACTGTTCAAATTGTTAGAATGCTTAGGCATACTAACACACTCTTACCACCTACATATTCCCTATACAGGAAGTCATTTGAGTAGATTGGCATAATTTGGTATAGTAATGGTGAGGTATTCAAAAGAAATGTAAAGTAATGAGTCATCCAATAGTACAGGATAGAAGGTTGTATCATCTATTTTCATATATATATATATATATATATATATATATATATGTATATATATACACATATATAAAAATATGTATATGTATGTGTGTATGTATATGTACATATGTATATATATGCACACATACACATATATACATAAACATACACATATGTGTGTAGATGTATATGTATATATGTATATATAAGCACATACATACACACATATACATACACAAATATGTATGTGTATGTATGCATATAAGGATTTGCATCAATCAATGAATAAACTTTTATTAAGTGCTTACGACTTATTAGTGCCAGGCACTAGGCTAAGCATTTGGAATACAAAAAAAGGCTTAAGACAGTTTCTACCCTTAAGGAGCTTACATTCTTCTGGAGGAAACAACATGCAAACATATGTATGTATATGTGCATACACACATATTGTGTATATATATGTGTATACACACACACAGAGCATGCTATATCCAGGATAAATAGAAAATAATTAGCAACAGAAAGCACTAGAATTGGATGCAAAGTCTTCCAGGAAAGGAATGTTTTTGCCTTTATTTGTATCTCAGAATTTAGCACAGTGTCTGGTGCATAGTAAGTGCTTGACTGACTGGTAGAAGAATAAATAAGGATAAATGACTGTTACTCCTGGGAAGGAAATAATGGACAGAATACTCTGCCTTTAGTCATAGGTCTACATCAATCTTGGACTGGGTGTGCCCAAAGCAGAGCATTACCTTTAGTCCTTTTTCCAAAGCAAGAGTCATGATAAGAGAGCAGAGGTGAAAGCCAGGTATAGCATCTTTGTAGCAAATAGAAGAGAGAAAAAGGGAGGGGGGGAAGGAGGGAAAGATGGGAAGAGAGAGAGAGAGAGACAGATAGACAGACAGAAACAGAGAGAGACAGAGACAGAGAAACAGAGAGTCACAGAGAGAGAGAGAGGTAACTGAAAACTTGGTAGTAATGGAGGTAAAATATAAGTATTATAATAACAAGAAACATAGAAACAAAAATATTCTTTACCGGATGATTTTAATTGTTTGAGGAAAAAGGTCCCATTCTCTTCACTTTGAAGGATGCTCTTTATTCATGATTCAAGGAAGCAAAAGAATGGACCAAAGAAAAACTATGTAGAGATGAAACCAAGCCTAGAACTTTTCCTGAGGAGAAGGGGAAAGACCAATGGAAACGGTCCCGTATGGGATACAGGCATGCCACTACCTATGGATACTGTGAGACTTACATGAGATAATGGATATATAAAGAACACTGCAACCCCCAAGACACTATATCAATGCCAGTTTTGTTATTGTTATTATCTCCTGCTGAGCTCAAGCAATATTCATAGAGCAATACAGGGTTGTGCTGATAAATGTTTAACTATGGCCTTTTCAGAGAATATACATATTGTACATACATACATATGTGTGTATGTATGTATAAGTATATGTAATTTGTATATTCACACACTCACAGAGATTTTTGTTTAATCTGCACTATTAACACTTTCATAAGTCTGGAATAATCCACAAATAATAAATCTAGATTTGTAGCCACTGCCGCTTTCTGAGGTATAAATGTTCAAAATGAGAATGTAACAACTACTCTTACACTTCCTTTAGAGTTGTTTCCATCATACCCCTGACTCAGCCCTTTCTCAAACTGAATGCTGGCCCAGAGTAATAGGAGATAGCTTTCCCCTTAAGGAGCTTCATAATCATAGAAGTCTTAAAGAATTTCTCTTGACCTGTTGTAGTTGTCTGCAAGAATGGTCTTACACTGCAACAATGGATGGTGGCCCTAAAAATTCTAAGCACCTGGGTGGTTTGTTTGTACTAAGAGCAAAGCACCGTGCTGGGCTCTCCATCTACCCCTGTAGTAGAAAGTCAACTCCCTAAAGGCTGGGACTCTTTATATCCAGCAGTATCAGCCCTTAGGGAGTTGACAATTTTACTATGGCGGTTGACATCACAGGAATACATATAAATGAATGATAAGGTGGGAAATAATGGAAACAAAGGTGAGACAGAGATACAGATAAAGGCCTCCTGGAAAAATGGGAGCAAGGAGAGCATTTGAAATAGGGCCTGGTGGGAAAGAAGGATGGGAATTGCAGCAGAGGTGCTTCACAGAAGTGATAATGTGAGCTCAGTCTGAAAGAATAGGCAAAGGCTGAAAAAACAAAATTAAGAAGGAAGGTATATGGGAGATGACCTGAACAAAAGTGAAGTGAGCTTTTTGAGTTGTAACAGTCTCATTTGACTGTTCTATAATGTACAGTGTGCAAAGGGGGTAATATGAGTTTGGAAAGTGTATGGGACAAAAACTAAACCCCCCAAATTAAACTAAACTCAGAGGCTACTCAAGTAGAAAGTATAAAGTGATTTTATTATGATCCTGCAGGGAAAGGGAGATATCCAAACCCATAGGAAATCAGTAGGGAAAGGTGGGGTCCAGAGGGCAGGACTTGAGCTTTACATCCTAAGTTAACCCCTCATGTCAGCACTGGCTTTACTCTCATTGGTTGAGTCCAGGCTCACAATCTTGTGAGAACTTTAACCCAGGTACAAGGAACAAGGAAATGCTAATTGAGCCAATATCAATTCTTAAGGACGCTTTCATTCTTATTTGGTGAGGCTGGTGCTAAGGTGGTAATGGAGAGGAAAGGGGTCTGGCTTCTCGAAGTTTGGGATTCCTATAGGTCAGGGGATTCCTTAGTAAATCTCCCAAGACTTAGGCCTAGCTGTCAGTCAGAAGCCCTGAACCACACTGATTCCATGAGAGGGCTTCACCATCCCATTCAAAAGGAAGGAGTGGAAAAGCTTGGAGAGGGCTTTTATTTCGATTCCAAGAAAGATTTGTTTGCCTGTTTGATGAGCCATAGCACCTCATTCTTTAAAGCAAAGGTTCTTAACCTTGTGTGATTGTGTGTGTGTGTGTGTGTGTGTGTGTGTGTGTGTGTGTGTATGTGTGTGTATGTTGTCATATACTCCTCTGGAAGACTGGTGGAGACTATGGACATCTTCTTAGAAGTTTTAAATGCAAAAAAAAATTCAAAGGATCACAAAGGAAACCAATTATATTGAACAACAGTTATCAGTATGCGTATATATTTATATATACACACACACACATATACGTATATATGTGTGTATACATATATACGTATGTATGAGTATATTTGTGTACATAAGGTTTGCAAAGCATGTTACAAATATTATTTCATTTGACTCTCTCAAGAGCCCTAGGGCATAGCTTCCTACACACCTTCTTCCTAGTTTATATAAACTTCTATTTGTGCCCTGATTAAGTGATATAATTTCCCCTAACTTTTCTCTCCCTAGTGCTGCTGCAATATTTTCCCCTTCCCCTACCTTTCCATTCTTCTTTTAAGATCATCAAGACCTAAGATAATTGATTTTAGACCCTCTGTCTAATTAGTCTGTCTCTATGGCCCCTGATGATAATTGGGTTCAGATGGGGCATTTGTATTCTCTACCCATATTAGAATATAATTTTTTTTCTTGTTTATTCTGTCATGATGATTTCTTCACATTTACCTTGTTTTTTCTCTCTGATTCTGTGCCCCATTTGGGATTTTCTTCACAAAGATATTAGAGTGGTTTGCCATTTCCTTCCCCAGCTCATTTTTTAGATAAGGCAATTGAGACAAAGTTAAGTGACTTGCCCAGGGTCACACAGCTAGTAAGCATCTGAGGCCAGATTTAAATTCAGGAAGAGGAGTCTTCCAGACTACAAGTCCAGAGCTCTTAACCACTGGGCCACCTATCTGCCCAGAAATTTGGCAAGATTTCTTAGAAGTCCTTTATTTCATTAAAGACAGATTTTTTTTTTTTCCTTTGTAGGATTATACTCAAGTTTTGCCACATTTTTTTTTCTTTGTAAGCCTATACCCTTTGCCTTCTAGAATATGATATTCTAATCATTCTACTCCTCATTTGTGATGACTGCTAAATTCAGAGGTGGGCTTCAGCTGATTCACACCAATTCGGCAGAACTTATACCTAATTTTTTGTTGAATTGGACCAACCGGTTTTTAAAATGACAATTGTAATCAGGGTTCTCTCTAAGGTGGGCGCCTGGGCAGCCACCCAATATGGAAATCACAAATTTACATTCCTCACTCTTTTTTCGTGTAACAGCGTTTTCTAAGGGCTCATAGTAATGTTCATAGGGAAGTGTCCCTTGCTTCTCAAGGTGAGAAACTTGTTTGATCTTTTCCTGTTTCTTGTCCCTTCTCCTCCCTGCCTTCCCCTCCTATCCTCTCTTCTGGGTAGCTCCTGGCTTCTGATTGGTCCAGTTGTGGTCACAACATCTCATTATCCCAGGCACACAGGCTCTCATTGGCTGAGGCCAGGTCTCTGCAGGGTGGTGCTTTGGGAAGGGCTGTTCCCAGGGTACAGGGCCCATGCAGTGGTGCTTCAAGTATTTCAGACTGCAGTCACATCCTCCTTGGATGCTTGAAATGGGGAAGGGATTGTTTCCTCTGGCCGAATGATAGGGGCGTGTTTTGTCTTGGAAACTGTGGTTCAAGGTTCAGAGGAGGCACAAGCATCATTATTTTCCACTCACCCCACTCATACTTCTGGTCCCTTCACCAAGCCAGGGGGTGGAGTGGCTGAAAGGCCTCCTGCCTTGCCTTCTTTCCAACTCCTGAGCTTCCTCCTCCTCCTCCTCTTCCTCCTCCTCTTCCTCCTCCTCCCCTCCACGCCCCTCCCCAAGCAGGCTTTCTGATAGGTGCCAAACAACTCTGAGCTCAATAGATCACTTAAAAATTGGTGAATCAGTGAAACATATTATGGAATTTTTGAAGTTAATGTTAAAAAGTTGTCAGGCTTAACTTTTGGTTTGGTTTATATTTAGTGAGGGAAAATACGCCAGCACACTTAGCATCCCTGTCCCATGTAAGTAGGCTCTTTTCAATACAAATAGCCTACTTTCTCCCCTTCTTTACTTCTTGCTTAATAGTGTCAGAGTCTATTGTCTCCCAAAAGACAGAGAGTGCAAAACAGACAAAGGTGGGAGGGGGAGGGAAAGGATTGTTTCAAGGACTCCTAGGATAATTGATGATAGGTGTTCTGCTGAAATGAAAGTGTCCTAGATGTTCTTAAGAATAGCCTTAACACCAGCTCTCAGTTTCTTCCTTAAGAATCTTGGGCAGGGCTATTTACAGGACTTAAATTGACAACTAGATATTAAGATATTTGTTATTGTCCAGGACTGTTGGCGATACAGAAATAGAAAATAATCCCTTACTTCGAGAAGTTAGGATTCTATTTAGTAGAGACAAGACAATGGTACTGACAATGAGACGAATAATAATCCAGGGGTAGGGAGGGAACAAGGTCACATTTTTAAGCAAGGCTAGGGCATGATTTGAATGAGTCATTTAACTTATCCAGACTTCAGTTTCTTATCTGAATAACTTGGGATTTGGAGATGATGATCTAAGAGGTTCCTTCCAGCCTAAATCTCTGGTACCATAATGTTAATGACAGTTTAGGAAGGTTGGCTCATTTAGAGGTTTGCAGGATGAATTGGAGGGAAAGAGGTAGGAGAAAAACTGTCCTCGGAGACTAATGAGCAGAGAACTTTACTTCTACCTGTGATGGAGAATGGCTCAAGCATCTGCTTCCGGTGGGACTTCCATGTTTTTTGTTATATTCTTGAGGCATCTAGATTAGCTAGCCATTGAGGTAGCTACTACTGAAATTCTGTGAAGTAACTGTCAGAGTCCAGATGATGCCAAATATAGGACGAGCAAAAATGAAACCTGAGATCTGCCCCCTTCTCACATGGTTAGTGCCTTGTACATGATTTGGACTGAGGTTGTCCGATACTTAATAAATGTTTACTAAGTGACCGATTCCAAAAAAACAATCAACAACAACAAAACCAAACCAAAAATTACTGCAGAGAACCAGTTGTTAATTTATTTGAATCTCATCACTGGCTAAATTGTCTGTGTTTATAACTGAAGCCGCTATGTGGTACGTTGGATAGAGTTCTAGATTTGGAGTCAAGAAGATTGGAAAGTTCTTCTGGTTAAGAGTGACAGAACTGTATGCTTCCCTTTGAACTAGTATTCCTGCCATGCTTATTCTTCTGTAGGCTCATGTAGTAACAATTCATCTAGCTGCTGTTGTGGGGTATAAGACCCAACAAGACTAGCAACAAGAGCTGCCAGCACAGGTTCTTTGATCTGCTTTTCTTAGGGGTTAACAATCAATTTAATTACATATACAAATATCATTTGCTTAGTTCAGGCGGAAAGGATCAGCCCCCTGAACTTCAAGGCAAATACAAACAGAAATTACAAACATCAACAGACAGACCTTGTCTGATTCAATTCACAATATATAGTTACCAGAGAAGAAACAATGGAACTGGGTTAGCAAAGCCGGGGGGCAGTTATGACTTACCCAGGGTCTCAACCTTCCTTCCATGAATGTGCCCCAAAAGTCAAACACCAAGCTCCCCTCATTTATATCCAGTTTGGAGGCCTGAGGGCTCTGATCTCACCCAGGATGGATATGTGAAAGTTCCCCATCCCCAGCATCACATCATATTCTTAAAACCTATACAAGTCCAGTTCTCTCTATGCTTAATCTGGGATCTCATCCTACCTACATAACCTGTCTTTGTACTAGAATGATCTGTGCTATGTACTCCTGACCATATCTCATCTCCAGTATTTGTGGAACTCTCTGTCTCCATATGCTTGAACAGGATTGGAAAAATTACATACTGTGCTATTCTTGGGGGTATACTCTCACCTATACCACTTAAGTCCCTGGGGAGAGTAGGAATAAACTTAGAATATTTTCTTCATAGCAGTGTCCCTGTAAAGCTAACTTCCCCAAAATAGGGATAATGCGTAGATGAATGCTTACTTCTGTGACTGCTGCATCATCATTGAGATCTCTTGGGACTTTACTCCTTATTGTCTGGCTTCCTGCAAATTCCAACATGGACTTGACTGTAGCACCTCAACTTGGGGTGGTTCATTCTCCTTACAATTTGAGGCTCACAAAATTGCAGTCATCTCTCATATGCTTCATCTATTATCAGGGGGAAAAAAAAGTACAACAGAGAAAGAAATAAAAGCAGTGCCATGTTCTCTCAGCATGGTGGATATCCAGGTGAGAGAGGACCTATGACACTGAGGACACAGTAACTCATCCTTCTTGAAAGTCTGCCAGGGAAGAATGAATTATGGCACTCACTTTTACTAGTTAGTTCCTTTTAAATACATTGACGACCAGTGAATAGTATTCCTTTTGACCGCTTTGTTATTGAACCAGAATGTGCTTGCACAAAAGATGATGTGTGGATTATATCAGCTGAGTGTGCTGAGCCTACTCAACAGCCCTATGTTACACAAAATCTGAGACAGATCTTCCCACAAGTACCTAGAGTATTGAAGAAAATAAGGTCAAACAGAGAGAACATGTAGCAAAAAGACAGCTCACAACTATTGATTATTGAAATTCCTTTACTCTTCCTGTGGATCTTAGCAGGACCTGTTACACCACTGGCTGTTCTGACTTTAGAATTCAGAATCTGAATTGACTTACTGTTTTATCTAAGCTCCACAGGGTGCTGATACTCCCCAATTAATCAAAAGACATTTCTTGCATGATACCATCTGCTTTCATTCAAATTGTACAGTTTATAACTTTGATTAATTTAGTAGAGGTATCCAAGAATTTGTCACACATAGTTTGAACCTTTGATTGCTACATTCTGTAACTCAATCAGAGACATTTTCATTTGATCAGTATATAGAGCATCTCGATAGTTACATTAATTGTCATGGAGAAATTGGAGGGTTAATCAAAAACTACTCACACATTCAGTACAAACCATGGCTGTAAAAAGAAAATGATAGGAATGTTAGAACAAAAAAGTCTTACAACATTTTTGAAAATATATTTTATTGGTGTATGGGGGGGCGGAGCCAAGATGGCAACTGGAAAGCAGTGACTGGTGTGAGCTCCCCACCAAGTCCCTCCAAAAACCTATAAAAAAATGGCTCTGAACCAATTCTAAAGCTGCAGAACCCACAAAGTGGCAGAGGGAAGCAGGGCTCCAGCCCAGGATAGCCTGGATGGTCTCTGGGTAAGGTCTGTCCCGCACGGAGCTCCCAGCTCCCAGCTGAGGGGAGCGGTGCTGAGCCAAGCAGTGCCCAGCGTGCCCGGCGCGGGCCGACCAGACTGTGGACCAACGAGACAAGGAGCGAAGCAGAGAGTGCCCTAGAGTGCTGAATTACTGAGCTGTGGCATGTACCAGAGCTCACAACCCACAAACAGCAAAGACAACACAGAAGGTTAGTGGGAAAAGCTGCGGGACAGGACGGAGTTTGCAGTTCAGCCACCGCCCCTGGGGCAGTGGAGGTGGGGCAGCTTTAGAACTATGGCTGCAGTTGCTTCTAGCCCCAGGCCCACCTGGTGGGAGGAATTAAGTGGCTGATCAGAGCAGGAGTGAAGAGCCTGCTGAAGATTTAAGCCCAGTCCGGGTAGGGGGTTCTTGGGGAAGGAGGAGTGCTGGTGAGGCAGCGCATCCGCCCAAGCGTAGAACATAGAACTCTTTAGTCTACAAGCAGTCATACCTCGCTGAAAAACTC
>CM053622.1:115719509-115747320 GCA_028646595.1 Phalanger gymnotis
AGGGGAATGGGGTGACGGAGGGGAGGGCAAGACTGGGGAACAGGGCAACCAGAGTGTACGCCATCTTGGAGTGGGGGGGTGGAAATGGGGAGAAAATTTGTAATTCAAACGCCTGTGAAAATCAATGCTGAAAACTAAACACATTTAAAAAAGATAATAATAAAAATAATTATTATAAAAACAAAAAACAAAAAAAAGAAAATATATTTTATTTATTTCATTAGCTGTTTCCCAATTACATGTTAAAAAAAATTAACAGTCATCCAAAAAAATGAGTTCCAAATTCTCTCTCTCCTTCCAATCCCTTTTACCTCTTTGAGAAGGCAAGCAATTTCCAATTGATTATTCATATGAAGTCATGCAAAGCATTTCTACATTAGCCCTGTTGCAAAACAGCAATTTAAAAAAATAAAGTTTTTAAAAAGTAGGCTTCGATTTGCATTCAGAGTTCATCAGTTCTTTCTTTCTGGAGGTGGATAGCATTGTTTATCATGTCCCTTTGGAATTTTTTTTTATTAATTAATTAATTTTTAGTTTTCAACATTCACTTCCACAAGATTTTGTGTTCCAAATTTTTTCCCTCTTTTTCTCCTCCTCCCACCCCAATCTGCCCTCCCTCCTGTCACATACCCCTCTTCTTTTATTCCCTTTTATTCTATTTTCTTGTAGGTCAAGATGGATTTCTATACCCTATTGCTTGTATAATTTATTTCCCAGTCTAGATCCTTTGCCCCCTGGAATATCATATTCTAAGCCCTCTTATCTCTTAATGTAGAACAGCTGCTAAATCTTGTGTTATCCTGATTGTATTTGCATAAAACTTGAATTCTTTCTTTGTAGTTGCTAGCAATATTTTCTCCTTGACCTGGGAACTCTGGAATTTGGCTACAATATTTCTAGGAGTTTTTTTGGGTGTATCTCTTTCAGGAGGTGATCAGTGCATTCTTTCAATTTTGATTTTACCTCTTGATTCTAGAATATTAGGGCAGTTTTCCTTGATAATTTCTTTAAAGGTGATGTCTAGGCTCTTTTATTTTTTTCTTATGGCTTCTAGGGAGTCCAATAATTTTTAAATTTTCTCTCCTGGATCTATTTTTTTTTAAGGTCAGTTGTTTTTCCAGTGAGATATTTCACATTGGCTTCTATTTTTTTCATTCTTTTGGTTTTGTTTTATAATTTCTTGATTTCGTATACAGTTATTAGCTTCCATTTGCTCCATTCTAACGTTTAAGGAATTATTTTCTTCAGTGAGCTTTTGGACCTACTTTTCTATTTGGCCAGTTCTGCTTTTTAAAGTATTCTTCTCCACGTTGGCTTTTTGGATCTCTTTTGTCATTTTGGGTTAGTTGATTTTTTAAGGTGTCATTTTTTTCAGTATTTTTTTTTGTCTCCTTTAGCAAGCTGTTGACTCTTTTTTCATGATTTTCTTACATCACTCTCATTTCTCTTCCCAGTTTTTCTTCTACGTCTCTCCCTTGATTGTCAAAATTCTTTTTGAGCTCTTCCATGGCCTGAGACCAATTCATATTTTTGCACTGGGCTGTGCTTCTCTCTCAGCCTGCTGCAACAGATCTTTCCTGTAGACCTTTGAGGTTGTCTTAGGGTAGAAATTTGTTTCATTCTGTCATTTTTTTTTTTGGTTCAGCTGCTCTAGAATTTGTTTAGAGTCATTTTTACAGGTATTTGGAAGGATTTGGGGGAGAGCTCAAGCAAGTCCTTGCTATTTCTCCACCATCTTGTCTCTGCCCCCCACTAGAATTGTTTTGATCAGAGTAGCTAAGCCTTTCATGGTCAAGCATTGTTACAATATTGTTGTGATTTATGTACAGTGTTTTTCTGGTTCTACTCCCTTCATTTACCATCAGTTCATATAAGTCTTCCCAGGTTTTCCTGAAACCATCATGCTTGTCATTTCTTATGGCACAATAATATTCCATCACAATCACATACTGGAACTTGTTCAGCCATTCCCCAATTCATGAGCATCACCTTACTTTCTAATTCTTCACCATCACAAAAAAGCTGCCATAAATATTTTTGTACAAGGAAGCCATTTTCCTCTTTCTTTGATCTGTTTGGGATATGGACATAGTAGTGGTATTGTTGTTGAAAAGGTATGCACAGTTTTAGAGCTTTTTGGATGTACTTCCAAATTTTTCTCTTTTCTTTTACATTTTAATTACAATCATAGAAATTATTACCTTTATTCTCTGCACTTTACTTTGAATTAGTTTATTTTCTGAAATTCTTTTATCATTTCTTCTGTTGTAAAAATATTCTAGCACATGCACGTAACATAATTTGTCAACTGTTCCCCAACTGATAAGTACCCAGTTTGTTTTTAGTTCTTTGCTACAATAAAACAGCACTGCTATAAATATTTTTGCACATATTTGCTCATTTCCCTTTGTCTTTGATTCTTTTGCATTATATACCCAGTAATGGTATTGCTGGGTCAAAAGATGTAATTGAGATGTAATTCCAAATTGCTTTCCAGGATAGTTGAACAAATGTACAGTTACCAGAAAAGTATGTAAAAAAAAAAAGTAAGTAAAAGTGGCACATCTATTTTCCCAGAGCATCTCTGCTAATATCACTTCTTTTTTTCTGTTTTCAACAATCTGATAGATAGTAGGAACTTTGTAGCTCTTTTAATTTTCATTTCTCATGTTAGTCATTTTTCATGACTTTTATTTCATTTTTAAAAGCTATTCATATCAAGAAAATTATTTTCCCATTAAAAGGGCAGAACAAAAATGGATAGCAGGAAACTCTTTATGTGAGAATAGCACCTACCTGCAATTAGTGAATTCAAATCACTTGGGTTGGTAAATTACTGGTCATAGATGAATTGGATGGTGCAATTGGCAATGTTGAGTATTTGGCTGTCTTCAAATATTTGGAAAATTACTATGTAAAAAAGAAAGCAAAACTATTATTTTTGACCATAGAGAATAGAAGTAAGATTAATAAGTCAATATTACAAGAAAGATGATTTTTTTTTTACTTTAAGCAAATATTTCTAAACAATTATAGTTGTTCCAAAATAGAATCGCCTTGAGGTTAAAGAAAAAGTGATGATGGTAGGGATGCTAGGGGTGCTCAAGACCTCAAAATACCAACACACTGGGTCCTGTTGAAAGAATTAGACTCAAGCCTTCTCAGCCAAGGAAAAAAACAAAGTTCATTAAGGAGTCACTATAATGGGTTGTCTTAAGAAATCCCAACCTTTGTGACCTTTGTTTTCCCAAGAGGGCCAGATTGAATTTGAGCTAGATTCAATCTGAGAGCCTTCATGGAGGCAAGATGGAGATTATATACAGAAAGATTGTGGGAGGGATTGAGGGGTGGTCAAGTAGTCTGGGATGACTAGATGAGGGGTTTAGGGAGGGTCTTGAGGAGGAGTCCAAGGAGAATCTTGATGGGACTGGGGTGACTAAAGGTCAAGACTCCAGGAAACAAAAGAATGGGATTTTGGTAGGATTATGGATGGGAAGCTGCTGGATAATAAAGGGCTAGGCCAGGTAGAGATTTGGGCCCAGATAATGAAAGCCTTATGGCCTTAGGCAAAGGCTAGATCTAGTGGAAAGATTCAAGGAGAGTTCAAGGGGGTTCCCAGAGACTGTACTCCATCAGTTTCAAGGATGTTCCCAGAGACTGTCCCCTCCTCAGCCTGACTTGAAAGGAGTAAGTTCCCTGTCATTAGAAACCTTCAAGGAGGTGCTGAATACATTTGACAGATGACAAAGAGGGGAATCCTTTTTGGGACTGGAATACATCCCGAAATATTAATCACTCCTAGTTCCTTCAGAGAGCTTCAGGATACATCTTCTTGAAGTTCTTCATTAGCTTTCTTTCTTTCTTCAGGCTACTCTCCAACAACTCTGTCTTTCCTTACTTGATGCCCACAACTGAAGTTGTGTTTCAAATATGGTCTAACTAGAACAAAATGCAGCCTTTCTCACACCTACTTTTCTGGAAGTTCTGTGTCTCTATTACTATATTTTTGTATTATTTGTATTAATACCTTTTTATTACACATAGTTCACTATAACTTCCATTTTTGAGATAAATGTTATTTAACCATGACCCTTAGGTTTTACTTGTGATTTTTTTTTTCTGAAGTCATGTGAAAGACTTTAGATTTACCCTCATTAACATTTCATCTTATTAGAGTCATCCCAAATGTTCTGGCCTGTCAAGATCTTTTTGGATCCTGACTCAGCCATTAGCTACACTTTCTAGCTTTGTGGCATTAGCAAATTTAATAAGCAAGCATCCTATATTCTTTATCATAAATCATTAATAACAATGTTTTGTTCAAACAAAACAGGGCAGCACAAAGATCCCTTGGGAATTTCACAAGATAATTCATTTTCTCTTTTTACCTAGGCTTATGCCCAATGAAAAGAAGAATAAAATGTATTAAAAACCCCAGCAGTAGTCAATCACAGAGCCAAAAGTAGTTTTTACCAATTTTCGAAAGGCAACCTATCCATTTCTGGCCATCCTGTGTGACTCTCATCTTCCTATAAATTTGCTACCATAGCTACCCAGTTTTATATTTGTGGCTTTTCTTGTATTCCCTTTACATTTTATGGATAGCAAAGGAACATACAGTTTCTATTTGTAAAATTATCTATAAATATTATCTCTTTAAATACAATTATTCTGTATCTTCTTTGGAATGCAAACTTTCCAGGGGAAAGCAAAGTCACTTTTATTTATTCTTCAAATTTAACAGTGAATTTTGTTAAACAAGACACTCAAGGTTTGGTATTTCCTTTCTAATTAAGAATGGCATCCCCATGACTTCACTGAATGTCTCATCTTGTTAAGATTAAGTCTTCAATGGTTGTTTGATTTGCTTCTGACTGTGTTTTAGAAAGTGTCAGATTGCTTACCAGGGTGGAGTAGCAATTTCTAGACAAATTTACAGAGAACAGCTGTAGGTAACAAACAATCATATTTGGTTCAGTGACAGAATTTAATTAGTACACAAAATGCTCTAAGATACTATGAAACGATAAAATTGCAAGTTTATTTATTTTGATTTTTTTTTGTTTATTTTTGAATGCGTATAATGTTCATGAATATGATGCGGAGGAGGGAGGTCAAGCCTTTGATTTTTATCAGCATGGAAAATTCCTGGTGTGGAAAGTCCCTGTATAGGTGATGAGCAATTTAGTCATGAAGCATGTCCTATTATATGCAAATACTGTTAGGTACTAGATTTGCAAGGACAAAATGAAAAATCCTTTGCCAGTAAGGAGCTCATGTTTTATAGTGAGATATAGCATAGACATAAATTATTTGAGATTTGTCTGTAGTGATAAAAGGTTAAATGACAGTTAGTGTGTGTTAGAATCAGAATGTGTTTACATCAGCCTCTGACTCCAAGGCCTGCGCTCTGTCCACCATACCATTCTATCCTCCCATGCATTGGATAAATCCTTGCTACATAATTGAGACAGTAGCAAATTTGTGAAAAAACAAAACAAAACAAAACAAAGTTTATCATTGGAACTCCCTCCGCTTCTGCCCTTTCTATCCATGGAGTTTTCCACTACCCCATTTTACAAATGAATTCATCTTCTCATTTTTCTTCTTCCCTAGAAATCTGCCCTGACAAAACATCTGATACAGTTCTTTATGCAAGAATTGTATGCTACTGGGGCCTTGGAAATAACTATGTGTCACCTAAAAATATAGGTGTAAGCTGAAATATATTTTAGAGGATAGAGACCATTCAGTCCATGACTGAACCACCAGTCAGCTTCAGGCCAGAAAGAAATTGTTTC
Source organism: Phalanger gymnotis (assembly GCA_028646595.1). Taxonomy (NCBI): domain Eukaryota; kingdom Metazoa; phylum Chordata; class Mammalia; order Diprotodontia; family Phalangeridae; genus Phalanger; species Phalanger gymnotis. The sequence goes on from CM053622.1 coordinate 115,725,311, forward strand.
CATTGTGTGATACATTTTTATAGAATCAGTTGATTGACGTTAATTGACAATTCACTTTAAGAGTAACAAGGTGCACTAGAAAACTAGAAAATTCTACCCAATCCCACATACACTTCTGATTTTGCAAAGGAAGGTGTCAGGTAGTATTGTGAGCATGCAGCGTATTCTCTGCTGCTTTTTTTTTTTAAATAGCTTTACAAAGGAATATTTGTTTCAAATGGCATAATCACAAATAAGCAAATTGACTATCCAAACAGGTGAGAGGCATAATTTTCCCCTTTGTACCATTTTATACTCTGGGGAGGGTAAAAGGATTAGCTGGATTCCTATATAGGGCAGAGTCCAGTTCCAAATCCAAAATCTCTTTAGTGCTCCAGTCCCAGGCATCATCGTTTCTCAGATTTGGCTGGCTGCAATTCCAACTCAAAGGTTGCTGTCATTCAGACTCCCTGTCTGGAACCTGAAACTAAGGAAAAATGCCTTGTTTTTTTCTGAAATGTGGCAGCAGCAACCACATCTCCCAGATTCACAAATGTCTGCTTAGTGGTTTCATGATCTAAGTAGCCTTATGGAGAATTTCAGCTGAAGCCCCACCCTTCCCTTGCTCAGAATGATTAGAGCTTGTTTTGATTATCAATCAGTTAGAGCCTTATGTGGATTTCTAGCAACAAGTTGCCTTTTCCAAAGCTATTTGCATTTTCTTTGCTTGGGGGATGAAAAGGTTTATTTTCTTTTTGGTTTTGTTCTGTTTTTCCTCCTGATGAATTTTCAGGCTTCAGTAAATTGTTGAGAAAGTATTTGGGGGAATCAGAGCTGCATTTTTTTTATTTTTATTTTATTTTTTTTACTATTCCTGAAGTCATAAATAGGAAATATCAGCAGGGACCTATGGGCTATCATTGCTTAGCAATTATTACATACTGAATAATAAAGCTCCTTTCAAATAATCCTTAAGGGCTGCCCTTCTTGATTACCTTTGTTGATATACAAGCCTACTTTGATTTTTTTTCTGCTATTAGAGCTAAATTGTATTTCAAAAAGGCGATTTATAACAGTGACTTTCTTCATTTTTATTTCCCTCTTTTTGTGCTTCTCCTATGAATTTGTCACTTTTCAACTTGTATTATAGTATTTCAGTTGTTGGGATTATCAAGTTGATGATTTTTTTTTCACATAAATTTATTATACATGCAACTACTTTTGGCAAGGCTTGGACTTGAGTGTTCTTTTACTGTGTTGTAACAGAGTTTTTACAAAAGAATATTTGCTTCAAAAGATATGATCACAAATATACAAATGAATTCTCCCAATACATTGGAATACATCTTTTCTCTCCCTCTCTCACCATCTCAACCTCTGGGGAAAGCAATGGGAATTAAGTTCATAGTTTAGTTCACTTCCTATAGAGCTCAGTGCTAATTTTCAAGTCCAAAACTCACTTTGGGCTTAGGTTCAAGGATCTCTATCTTCTCTAGTCTTCCCTGTGGGGCTGGCTGCAATGTTCTACTTGGAGTCCTGGTTCCAGGGTCACTGTGACTTGATGTCTTGTCCTACGGAGATCACCTTTGGCAGCTGAAACTGACGACAAAAGACACAGAGAGGACACAAACATGAACACCTCCAGGCCTATTTATGGGAGCAGGGGTCAGAGAGATGGATAATAGGGGAAAAGTCCTTCCTCTCCCACTCATTCAGTTCATGGTCTCCTCAGTGTGGGTGAACTGGGATCTTTACCTCTGGATGCAACAAGAAAGAGGCAAGGCAGAAAGAGAAACAGAAAGAGATCATGAGCCTCAGTCTCACAAATTGAAGATGCTATCTGCTTTGGTTAGGCAGCCAATCAAAGGAGCCTATACCCATCCACTTATTAGAGGAAACAGAGGTCTGCATGTTAGGCCATATGGACATGCTGCAAAGGCCCCTCAGGGCACCTCCACATTTGATGATTTGGACATGTGTAAACAAGCCCTGGTTACCGTGTTAATAAATAACAATAAAAATAGTTAATACATTTAGTACCTTAAGGTATGTAAAGTGCTCTAAAAGTATTATCTTATTTTCTCCTTACAACAATCCTGAGCAGTAAGTACTATTTGTATCCCTATTTTCAGAGGTGCAGAAACTGAGTCAGAAGTTACATGACCTGGTAAATGTCTGAGTATGCATTTTAATTCAGGTCTTCCTGACTTGAACTTCCAGAAACCAAAAATTATGTCAAAATTTGGTGGCCTGGAAAAGTTCATTAGCATTGTATGTCAATTTCATGATGACATGTTTGCCTGGGTTCTAGATAATGGACAATGCTCTTGTGCCTTCCCAGTCACCAAGGGATTGAAACAAGGCTGTGCGTTTGCTTCCATGTTTTTTAGCATGATGTTTTTAGCCATGTTTTCAGATGCTTTCAATGAAGATGAATATGGCATCAAGATCAGCTACCACAGTGATGGTAAATTTTTCAACTTGAAAAGGCTACAAGCCAAGACCAAAGTAGAGAGAGTGTTGGTGCATGATTTTCTGTTTGCAGATGATTGTGAACTCAATGTAGCCTCTGAAACTGAGATGCAAAAAAGTATGGATCAGTTCTCTGCTGCTTGTGCTAATTTTGGCCTATTAACACCAAGAAAATATAGGTGCTCCATCAGGCACCACGACACCATTCATACATGGAACCATCAGTTACAGCAAATGGAGAAGTTTTGAATGCTGTGGATGAGTTCACTTAAAGTGGTAGTGTACTTTCCAGGGATGTTCACATTGATAATGAGGTTGACGCATGCATTGCTGGTGCTAGCTCAGTGTTTGGGAGGCTCTGAAGGAAAGCGTGAGAGAGAAGAGGTATTAGACTGAGTACCAAACTGAAGGTCTACAGAGGTGTGGTGCTGACCTCATTGTTGTATGCCTGTGAAATCTGGACAGCCTACCAGCACCATACCAGGAAACTTAATCACTTCCATTTGAATTGTCTTAGGAAGATTCTGAAGATCACCTGGAAGGATAAGGTACCAGACACTTAGCTCCTTACTCTAATTGAACTGCCAAGAATTCAAGCTTTGCTTCAGAGAGCGCAACTCTGATGGGCTGTCCATGTTGTTCGAATGCAAAACACATGCTTGCCAAAAAGACTATTTTATAGAGAACTCACACAAGGGAAGTGTTCACATGATGGTCAGAAGAAGCCATCCAAGGACAGTCTCAAAGTCTCTCTCAAGAAGTTTGGAATTGATTTTGTGACATGGGAGACAATTGGCGCAGGACTTCTCAGTATGGCGTTCCCACATCAGAGAAGGTACTATGCTGTATGGGCAAAGCAGAATTGAAACACAATTTTGGGGCATCCGCCCCAAATGTTCACACGGACTATTTGTGCCTGACCTATGGTAGAGCATTTTCAAGTTCTTATTGGCCTGATTAGCCACAGTCGGACACATTGAATCTTGACTCAAACATAGTGATGTCATTTTGGTCCTTTTTGAGAATGAAAGAGAACAACCAACCAGCCAACCAACCAACTCTACGATATACCACCTAGCTGTTAAAAACTGCATTTGATTAACCTAATCTTATTTCTCCTACAAGACTGTATTTGCCTTTATCCTTTGTGTTTCCTTATTCATAGCACTAAGGTACCAGATTTCTGGGAACAACATAAGTGTGACCCTTCCTTACCCAGGACTGAGATCCCACCCCGTTGTTAAAACGTTTTAGCTTTCTAATCAGTCAATGAACTTTCATTAAATACTGCTTGTCAGGCCCTGTTGTAAGCTCTGGGAATACAAAGGCAATCAAAAAACAGACCTGGCCCTCAAAGAGCTCACGATCTAATTGGTGAGTCAACATGTAAATAACTGGATAAACAGGCTTCACACAAGATAAATAGAGAATGATTAACAGTGAGAAGGTATTAAAATTAAGGTTTGGGAAAGGCTTCCTATTGAAGGTGGAATTTTAGCTGGGACTTGAAGGAAACCAGGGAAGCCAGGAGGCAGAGGTGAGGAGGAAGAGTATTCCATGCATAGTGGACAGCCAGTAAAAATGCCTGGAGTTGAAATGTGGAGTTTCTTGAAGAAACAGCAAGGAGTTAGTCAATAAACAATTCTTAAGTGCCTACTATGTACTAGGCCCTGTATTTAGAGCTGGGGAAACAAAGAAAAGCAAAAGTTTGTTTTAGGCCTCGAAGAGCTCACAATTTCATGGAGGAAAACATAGACACACACATACACACACACACACATGCGTGTGCACACACACAAAACCTGAAAACGAAAAAAAAAATGTTGAAGTGAGGGGTAAGGGAGGGTATCCTTCATGGAGGCATGATAAAGTTCTGTAGTCCAGTGGAAAATTACGAGAAGAATGCCCTGGACTCCTTCCTTAAGTGGAGGATCTGATGTCCACCCTCCATCCTCTCCAATCAAAGGGAGGTATGATTCCTAGAGGCAGAGGTACTGATTAAATGTGAGTTTCAGAGTTTCAGGAGGATGAGTTTCTTGAGACACAGATGAAGTCCAGGAAAGCCACCAAGGTACAACATTATGAGGTAACTGCCCTAGACTCTCTCTTTAAATGGTGCATCTAGGAGAAGCTCTCTGATGTTCACTTTCTACTCTTCAATGTAGTGTCACTGGATAGAAGAATATACAGGGAGATTTTAGATGTAAGAAGGCTGGAAAGAAATGTGGGGGAGGGGACAAGTTTAAACACAAAGACATACTTCTTCTCTTACTGGAAGCAAAAGCATATGGTGTCATAAGTTTCATAATTAACCTACCAAAAGTAGAATTACTATAAATAAAAAGAGGGGAAGGGAGAAAGGAAGGAAAGAAAGAAGAAGGAAGGTAGATAGGAAGGCAGACAGGCCAGAGAGAAGGAAGGAAGGAAGGAAAGAAGGAAGGAAAAAAAGAAGAAAAGAAACACATGTTTAAGTGCTTACTATATGCCAAGCATCATGCTAAACACTGGAAATATAAATAGCAGCAAAAAAGAAAGACCATACCTGCCCTTGTGCACCATATATTCTAATGAGGTAAGAAAACATACAAAAGGTATCTGAAAAGAGGGCAGTGGTGGTACCTGGAGTGAGGGCATGGTTCTGAAGCCCAGGAATAGGCCTGGGAGGAGAATAAAGGCCATCTTGTACCCTTCCCAAAAATAGAGCTTCCAGGAGGTATTGGCTTTTGCTCCACATCATTCCGTGAGCCTTATCTGGTGACCCTCAGGGTACATATTAGTCACTTAAACTTCCTTTTAATGAAATCTACACAATCTCTCTGCCTACATTTGTCAAGGAAATCATGTTTTAGAGAGTACAGCATTGTCTTTCTCTCAAAAAAAATTATACATACAAATACTCAAACGTATCAAACATCAACACCTAATACTAGTGCCCTCTCCTTGAAATGATTTTTAACTATTGTTTTATTTAGTCTCTTTAAATTCATTCTGTATATACTTATGAATGCACTTTTTTTTTCTTCCAAGGAACTCCAAGGAAAGCTCCTTCCCAGCAGAAATTGTTTCATTCTTTGTCTTTGTATCCCTAGGATCTAAAGCACTGTATGGAACACTGTGGAAATTTCATAAATGCTTATTGATTAATTGATCTAGAATAAAACCCTCTTTCCTTCCTAACCCAATGAGCTATCCTTTGAAAACAAACAGATAGAATGAGAAAAGAAAAAGAAAAAAAAATTAGCAAAGTCAACTAAGACTTCAACTGTGCATGGCAGTATATTCAATGTTCCACATTCCTAGTACCGGTAAGTGCATTTTATCAACTCTTTTCCAGGAACACATTTGTTTATTACAATAACATGACATTCACCTTTCTTTCCTTCCTTCTTCCTTTCCTTCCTTCCTTCCTTCCTTCCTTCCTTCCTTCCTTCCTTCCTTCCTTCCTTCCTTCCTTCCTTCCTTCCTTCCTTCCTTCCTTCCTTCTCTCCCTCCCTCTTGACTTTGTATCAGTTTATGTTTTATGCTGTACTCCAATTTTTTCGTAGTTATTGTTTTCTCTGGTGTATAATATTCCATTAATTCATATGCCATAACTTTTTAAAGCTATTTCTTAATTGATAGCTATTTTCTTAACAGTTCATTGCTACTGCAAAAAAGTCCAGTTGGAATCCATAATGTGTTCTTATATTACAATAAGAACAGGAAAGTTTTACTCAAAATTGTAATAATTTGAATATCAAAGAAATGTCAAACTACAAGCAGCTTAGAATATATCAAACAAAATCTCCATCTCAAGTTATCTCATCCTTCAGTAACTAAGTCTTTATGTCTTGAGTCTCTAATTGAGTGGAATGGCTTTCAGTCTCTAGTGATAGTAATTGTAGAAAGATTTACCACAAAATGATGATGGAATATATCAATGCCTAGACCAGTAATATCTCCTGTCACTGGATGGAAAAGTGTCCCAGGATCCTGTAGTCACATCATATCTAAGAAAGCCTAAGGTCACAATGCTCTGTTAGCCTAGTTATTTCTTCACATAATAATTGTTCAGGTAAGACTAATTCAAGGCATTAAATTTATCAGTTCATGTTACTCATGTGGGCAGGAAGTATAAGGGAATTTGCATGCTCTGCATTAGTAAAAGAACATGAGGCAGGCCCCCAGAATACTCAGTAAATTCACTATAGAAGATTTACGAGAGGCCATACACATATCTCAAGGGCAGAATGGGCAAGGATGAATAGGTTGTGATCTACATCATATCCATATTGATGAATATTGATAGATTCCTTAGAGCACTGGATGTCTGAAGGAGACACTGGAAAAATAAGGTCAAAGCAATCATCCTGACTTCTTTTTGAGGTTAAACTTCTCTGTAGCACTTTTGTTTGCAAAATCCTGGAAAGAGTTAATTAAGAGCACACCTGCGAGTCTGAAATTACTTCTTGACTGAAAAAGATTACCAATAACTCAGCAAAGGATGCCTTTAAGGAGGGATTGTGATTTCTACCTCCTGTAGCTCACTAATGACAAATTATCCTAGAAAGTTTGCCAGTTATGGATTTTGAATTAATAAAAGAGGACAATTAAATAATTTCTATGGAGACGGTTCTAAAATTGACTTTGGGTTTTTAATTATCCTTATTGGCTGCTTTCATTGATCGGGTTAATAGGAGAGTTGCCAAATCTGCACTACCCTTGGTGTTATAAAAACATGTGCTAAATGTTTGTTGTAAAGGCTAGAGTTCAAGTCAATCTTTCACATGGAGGCTCCCTTGCTATTGAACTTCTCAGGAACGTGTGTGTGTGTGTGTGTGTGTGTGTGTGTGTGTGTGTGTGTGATGTAAATTGATTCTTTCAACAACTCTGTGGGATAGGTTCTATTGTGCTAGCACTATTTTACTTATACCAATGTGAAAAGAAATTATGAAGGGAAGTTGAGAGAAGTTTAATGACACGTCCAATCATACAACTAAGTGTCAGAGGTAAGATTTGAACTCTCATCCTCCTGACTTCAAGTACAGTAATCCAGCCATTATACAACCAGCCACCTAAACAAAATAAAACACTCCTGTGAGTTAATTTAAATATTTATTGACATATAATTACCTTCAGAGGGACCAAAAGTCAATACATTTCTATGATTTACATTTAGAAAAGGAACTAACAGTTCATTTAATGTAATTCCCTCATTTATAAGATGGGGAATTACACAAGGGAGAAAATGGAAGTGTTGGTATTCAAGCCAATGTCTTCTGACTCTAAATCCTGTTATTTTCTTGGTGTTGAAGGGTTAGAAGCCACTGCCAATAAAGTTGCCCTGACCCAGACCCTATTCTGATCCCTATTGTAGGAATTTGCTTCAAATTTCTTTCATTCTTGAAGCCTATTTGAGTATGAAACTGGGGAACTCAAAGTTATTTAGTTTCATTGACCAAATAACCCCTATGTGGTTAATAACTGAATCGACAGAGGTAAAAGCTAGGATGTAGATGAAATACTTAATCATGAGCTAAACTGCGGTCATTCATTAGAACCGCAAGCCCATTGACTCAGGAGTAAAGAAAATATGGACATGAGCTATTTACTAGGCCTCTCTTTGATCTTTGTTTTAAAGAACTCAGCACCTGTAGCTGAGAAGCTCTTGGAGAGGTGAGAGGCCTCATAGCAGAGACTCTTCAGGAAACAGGGCAGTTTACTGTATAAGTGAAAGGAAGAAATAGACAATGATTTCAGCAGAGCAATATTCATCTGAAATTACATCCAAAAGAGTAGTATTTTACACAGACTGAACTTCGAACCAAGCAACGTCCACTGGAACAACATCCAGTAGTGTCTGTATAGGCTGGTAAGGAGCAGGCCTGGGATGAGTAGTACAATTATACTACTGAAAGACATCACTGGCTCTAAAGAATTCAAGCCATAGATCACTCCTCCAAATATTTCCATGTGACTGATGCATGTATCCAATAAAGTGTGCTTTTGTGGGACCATATTTCTCAGGTTTATGGGGAAAAGGATATTTCGTTACTACTTTTAATACTGTGCCTTTTCTCTAAATCCCTTTGCTTTTAACTAATTGCTTTTTCTTCTGGATTATTAGGTGAACATATTGGCAGGGATTTTGACATATGGTTTTAGGGGATGCAGGACTAAAGAATAACTTGAAGCTGGAGTTGCCGTTCCATGGCATACCCTTCCTGTACATAGGCATGTATATATTCAATTCAATTCTTCAAATAGGTATTAAATGTCTACTGTATACAAAGCACAGCAATAAACACTGGAAATATGCAGATGGAAATAAAAAATGTCAGTCATCAAAAAGCATACACTCTGCTCTTCTACTTGGGTACTCATCATATTTAAATATAATTAAATAAGGAAATAAAAAGTAACACAAATTTGGTGGAAGAAGGAGAGGTACTTTGTTTGGGGGGTAAGAATATTTTGAGTTATACAGGAGGTAGCAACTGAGTGGTATTCTAAAGGGAATCTAGAAATTCCAAGATGCAAAAGTAAGGAGGAATTGCATTTCAGAGAGGGGCCCACCTGTGTTAAGGCCCAGAAGGGAGAGTTTGAGTATAGAACGCATAGAGAATAGTTGGCAGGTCGGTTAGATTGGAAAATCGAGTACGTAAAGACAAATTAAAAAAAATGGCTGGAAAGCTAGGTGGTAGGCAAATTACAGAACTCCTAACTATCTGGCTGAGGTTTTCATATTTAATCTAAACAAAAATGGGAAGCCAATGAAAATTTTTGGAGAAGGAAGAATGACACAATGAAATCTGGCAGCTTGATGGAGGATGAATTGTAGAAAGAAGGGATAGGAAATAGGAGGATCAGTTGGAGGCCTACTCAAAATGGTCCCAACAAGTGGTAATAAAGTCTTGAATTCTAGCCATCTGTACATGATTTCTATAGATTTTTACACAAATTATTATAAATAGTAGTTTTGAAAATCAGTCAAATTTAAGTAGGAGGGGGAAAAGACTATTTGACAAAGATTTTTGTTGTTATTCAGTCGTTTCAGTCATGTCCATCTCTTCATGATCCCATTTGAGGTTTTCTTAGTGAAGATATTAGAGTGGTTTGCCATTTCTTTCTCCAAATCATTTTACAGATGAGGTAACTGAGAAAAACAGTGTTAAATGATTTGTCCAGGGTCACATAGCTAAAGTGTCTGAGGTTAGATGTCAATTCATGTCTTCCTGACTCCAGATTCAGCTCTCTATCTTCTAAGTCATCTAGCAGCTTCTTAATATGGGTATTGGTCTATATATTAAATCTTTTTAATTGAAATAAATTATAAATGACATATTGCCTGAATACCATAAATAGCCAAATGTATGATTTAGGTCAAAAGGTTAATCCTGGATGGCCTGATCAAACTTCAACTAAATGAAGGAAAATAGCTAATTGAATTCTGATTTTCAATTTAAATTTGAATGGAATATGTTATCTTCCCTATGGTTTTCTAGTTGGTAGTCACAATTAGTTTATTATAGCTGAGCAGTAGGAATCTTTCTGAAGGGCAATTTGGTAGAATTCTGAAACTCTCCTTCATTTTCCTCAAGAAAATTTTATTTTATCCAACTCTGAGCAGTTAATAAATCCTAGCTCCAGTCTCATTTTTTAAATCAAATTACATATTAAAGATATTCAGAAAGTTTGCTATTTAAACAACCCTGCAGAGAATCCCTTTGTCATGAAAGCAGCTGCATTATAATCGACCTATTTTGTATATCAGAATTTCTTAAAGCAGGGGCCACCTTGCACTTGCTTATACATCTGTCTCATTAGTTTCCTGACACAAATAATAGAAACAGCAGCAGTGGCAGTGGCAACAGCAGTAGGGGTTTGCAATTTAAATGACTGGTTTCCTTCTGAGCAGATTATGAGGGCTATCTCTTAGGGCACATGCATAAAGAAAGCCAAATTAAATTATCTTTAAAATTATCAATTAATTAGAAATGAATGTTTTCACAGAATTTTTTTTTAATTTGGGGAGTATATTTAGATCTAGAACTATCAATTCTGAACTTTATTCATTGACCATGCATTAATGGTCTATTTATTCAAGGACTAAATTTACTTTTGCTAGATGTGTAGACTTATGTTCTTAATTACAATGACTGCATGACTACAGTTGAATTGATTGTGACTAATAAATTTGATTGTATAAATTCCCACAGTCAAGGGTGGTGTGAAAGGCAAATGGGTTTAGGAATCATCTATCCTCCCCTCTTTCCCAATCATACCTTGGAGCTGTTGCAAATCCAAAAAGCAGAATATTTCCATCTTGATTCTGCTGTGTTCTGGCAGATAATGTTGGTGTCTTACTCATGTCACAGACCTTCAAAAAACAGGTAGAATCATTCTTTGCAATAACATATGGGGCTGTGAATTGTTTTCTGTATTCTGTCAGCAGATTAATTTTGTATAGGGAAGTAATGTGCTCAGCAACTGAAAACTTTAACATTTTACAAGCTTTTCTTATTAGTGTCATAATGTTAATAGTTAAAACTTTAACACCCTTCAAAATATATTGAAATAAAAAAATCATTATAGCTTTGATTATGCTTTCAAATAATTAATTCACTTAACAATGATTAAAATTGCATGAGAAGCATAAAGGAATGTATAAAATATGATGTTTATGTCACATACAATATGCACATCTTTTATGGCAGAATGCATGACAGAATGAGACATTTTAATTATGAAATAGTAATGACTAACATCTATTGTTTATTTTGCAATAAACCTTTGGGGGACGTGGTCTGCAACTTTAACAAAAAGACCTCATTAGATTTTAATGCACTTTTTTTTTTATTGTTCCAGAGTTTTTTCCTTTCTCCTTCAGCCCCTCATATCCATGCCCACTAATTCTTAGCCCATATATTCAGCTCTTTGTTACTGATATTTAGATCACTTTCTGTGAGCTCCTCTGACTTTACCTTATATAGACCTCAGAAGTTCTCTGAAGTTCTTCCATCTTCTTTTCCCTACTTATTGTCTCAAAAAATAAATTCCCATTCTCCTATCCAGGGTTAAACTTTTGACTTCCAAGGCAGAAACACTGATACTTCCATTTTCCTCTGGATGATATTATTATGTGAATTCAGAAGTATCTATCCTGTATCTCCAACTTCTCTCTCTATATACTGGCTTTCATTCCTTCACTTGAGAGTACAATCATCTTTCCCATGAGCTAACACAATATTTGGACCCAGGTTTCTCCATGATTTACCATTATATTTTTTCCTTTCGCCATTATGTTTCTCGAAAGTATCACAGAATCTTAACGTTTCAAAGTTGGAATAGAATTTAGCAGCTATTTAATCTAGCTGATATCTAGAAAGAATATCTTCTAGATTGTACCCAATAAAATTCAGACCTTGGTTGAAGACCTTTACATAGAGGAATTCGCTACCTTTTGAGACTACCCATTGATTACACTTTTGAATTGTTCAGATTCTTAGGAATTTTTTCCCCTTATATTCAGCCAAAAGTTTCCTCTTTGCAAATCAGCCTATGACTGTGAGTTTGGACTTGAGCCAAGCATGCTAAGTCTAATCTTTCTTAAACAGCTTTAGGATAGCCCTTCAAATCATTGAAGACAACTTTCATGTTCCTTTTGAGTCTTCTGTTCTTCGATCAATCAACAAAAATTTATAAAGCATCTATTATCTGCCAGACATTGTACTAAATGCTGGGAATACAAATGAGAAAAAAGACAATCCCTGTCCTCAAGGGGCTTATAATCTAATAGGGAAAAACACATATGAAGAAATACATGCTAGGCAAACTATATACAGGATAATTAGGAAATAATTAACAGAGAGAAGGCACCAGAATTATGAAGGGTTGAGGAAGGCTTCCTTTAGAGAGCAGGATTTTGAGACATAAAGGAAGTCAGGGAGGTCAGTAGTTGTACTGGAGGAGGCACAGTGTTCAAGGCATGGAGGAAAGCCAAAAAAAAATTAATAGAGTCAAGAGATGGAGAGTCTTGTTCATGAAACAAACTGACCAGTGTCACTGGATTGAAGAGAATGCACTGGGGAGTAAAGTACAAGACTGAAAAGGTAAGAGGGAACTAGTTTATGAAGGTTATAAATGCCAAACAGAAAATTTTTGTATTTGATCTTGGAGGCAAGAAGAAGCCACTGCTGTTTGTTGAATTGGGGGGGGGGGGAGGTGACATCATTGGCCCCATGCTTTAAGAAAATCACTTTCATGCCTGAAGAGAGGATGAATTAGAGTGGAGAGAGTCAAAGCAGGCAGACACACCATAAAGCTATTGCAATAATGAAAGTATGAGGCGATAAGAGCTTGCACTATAGTGAGGACAATGTCAAAGAAGAAAAGAAATACATATGAGAGATGTTGCAAAGGTGAAATCAGCAGACCTTGGCAGTAGATTGGATATGGGGGATAAGAGACAGTGATGAGTCTGGGATGACTCCTAAGTTACCAACCTGAAGGACTGGAAGATGGTATTGTCATCTACAGTAATAGAGATGGTAGGTGAGGAGGATTTAAAGGAAAAGATAATGAGTCATATCTTGGACATATCAAAATTAAGATGTATACTGGACATTTATTCTGAGATGTCTGAAATACAGGTGGAAATTGGAAATTGAAGGTCAACAAAGATTTTGGGGCAGGATAAGTAGATTTGAGAATTACTAGTATAGAGATAGTCATTAAATCATGGGAAGATGATGAGGTCAAGTGAAATAGTATACAGGGAGATAAGAAGAGGACCTAGGACAGAACACTCAAGGACCCCTACGGTTAGAGAGATTTATTTGGAAGTGGATCCAGCAAAGGAAATAGAGAAGGATTAGTCAGATAGGTACTAAGTTAGAGTGTCCTGAAACCCTAGAAAGAAGAAAGTATCGAAGAAGAGGGAGGACAACAGTTTCAGAGCTTAAAAAGAATGAAGACTGAGAAATGGTCATTGGATTCAGCAGCTAAGACATTAATAAATTTGGAGAGAGCAGCTTCAGTGGAATAATAAGGTTAAATATCTTCAGGCTAAACAGCTCCAGGCCATTCACCTAATCCTTGTGTGGGAAGTCCCTGAAATCCTTAACCAATGTAGTACCACAATCTATACTCCTTCTAGCTTATCAATGCCTTTCTTAAAATATGGTGCCCAGAACTGGGTTCAAAGCCTAACTCCATAATTTACTGGCTTTATGACCACTGGAAAGTCACTACATCTTTGCTTTTTAGCATACTTACATTTAAAATGAGGATAACAATGCATTTGTTATCTACTGGAAAGGGAGGTTATGATGAAGGTGCTTTGTGAACTTTAAGGTGGCATAATATGCCACTCTGTTTAGCTATAACCCTAGATGAGGGCATCAACAGTATCTTCAATCAAATGGGGACTCTAAAAGAGAATAAAGGAAAAGCTCTTTTTTAATAGTGTAGGTATAGTGGAAATAATAGTAAACTTGAAAATAGAAGAACTAAGTTCACATCCTCTTTCTAACTGGCTATGCTACTTAATCTATCTGAGTTTCAGTTTTCTTATCTATAATTAGAAATAATGCTTGTGCTATCTATCTCACCAGTCTATTGGGTGAAAAGCACCTTGTCAACTGTATTATTTTTGCTGTCCAATTTTCCTCATTTTTTTTGGATGAAGATCAGATAGAAATGGTTGGAGGACAAGTCATTAAGTTGCTATTATTATTTTTAATATTAATGTTTTGCAAACTATTTTGCATGTAGAGGTAACTTTTGTAAATGAATAGCATACAAGATTTTTTTAGATTATCTGAAAGCATCCTTCAGGATTATTCCTATAAGCAAACATGATGACACAAATGACATGTCCCTAATCTAGCATGTTTTTAGTTTTTTGCATAGATTGGACCACAATAGGTCCCTGCCCAAAATCCACTTAATGGCTGTATTTTGAGCCCTCCTGGCTTTGAGTGAACATCAATGGTAACTGTTTCTCTTTGGAACAGTGACTCTGAGGGTCTTCTCCCAGCTTAATTTTATTTTTCTTTTTTCTTTTTTTCTAATTAAAAGGGCCATCCCTTGACTCACTTCTTAAAGAGGCCTATTCACTGACTGGGCGTAACCTCACTCTAAGTGAGTATGAAAAGGCCTTAGCCTAAAAGGGCCAGGGTCTCCCTTGGCATCCTGGGTCATCTCCAGTCATCCTGATGAAAATTGGTCACTGGATCCAGATGGCTCTGGAGGAAAAAGTGAGGCTGGTGAGCTTGCACAGTCCTCCCTCACTCAAATCAAAGTCAACTGCAAGTCATGTAATCATTGCCTTGATGCCATGGTCCTCTTTGAAAATGAAGGACAAACACAACAACAACATTTTTTTTTTCATTTAGGATACTATGAAAGTTTTTCATCTCATACATTTTGAAGATCATGAATATTCAAAATGGCAAATTTTTAAAAAACTTTTTTTTCAGGATTTATATCATGTTCAGGTAGATGTGGGTAACAATTATGGCTATGATGATACTTTAATTTCAATAAAGTTTATTCATTGACTTCTTAAGGATATTTAGTCAACAGGTGAGCCAACAAGTATTTATTAAGTGTTTACTAAATGCCAGACACTATGCTAAGCACTGGAGACACAATTTTAAGCAGAAAGAGAGAAAGTCAGGTCTTGAAGGAGCTTCTGTTTACATAAAAAGGAAATGAAAAGGAGTGGGAGGATGAATGTACTAGGTCTAAGGGCATGGTAAATAAAGTCCTGTGGAAATGAGTTAGCATGGCAGCCTGAAGAGGAATGAAAACATGTTTGGCCTGGGCCATTTCCTTAAAATTAGATATTCTGGAAGGAACCAGCTAATCAGAGAGAGAGAGAGGCACCAGGAACTGAGGGTACTTCATTGGAAGAAGCAGTCTAGAAGTGGAGTTACCTTCCAGAATGAAGAGCATTCCATGACGTCTTAGAGAAAGTCTTGTGAAAATGAATTGACAGCACTCCTGGAGATATTTTGAAGTATGGCAATTTATTGTCCTTTATTTTTACTATATAAATATGATTTAGTTTAGTTTTTTTTTTTTGCTTGCTTGTATTTTCATTTCTTTACTTATAATCTATATGTTCTTTTCTCATTTAGTTTGGAAGGACATGGGCTTAGACCCACTCCAATTGGTATAGGAACTTTGACCTCTATTTTCCCACATAGGCCAGCTTGTCCTGCCTTAGGCAATTTGGTAGTCTCCCATTCTTTAGGACTCACCCTAATAATGCCAAATCTAGTTCAGACACCTGCCTAGCTTTATTTTAAAGCTCTAAACTCCTGATACAAGAGATCCATCAGCCTAAAACTTCCTAGTATCAGGAAATAAAGGTTTGTGCTGCAATGCCTGACAATGTGTTATTTAAAATACATTTATGTAAATGCATCATGCTATGTATAAGAAGATATGAGAGGGTATGAATGGGTTGCCATTCCTTTAGAAGAAGGAATAACCACACATATGATTCTAAGATCCAGGGATGCTGTCCTCCTTACTCTTCCTCCCATTACAATACTCCAACTTTCTACTCAGAGCATTTTCATTGATTGCCTCCTATGCCTAAAACTCTTTCTCTCTTCATCTCTGCAGTCTGGCTTTCCTGGCTTTCTTACCCCTGTTTTTGGTTGGTTTGTTTGTTTTTATTTCAGCTCAATCATAATAGATTCTGCTCAAGCCCCTTACCTTTACTCTCTGTGTGTGTCTCTGCTTCAAGTTTGTTTGTTGTAAGCAATGTATGGTAGGATTCTGGTTTATGATTCACTCTGCTATCTGCTTCCACTTTATGAAACAGTTCATACCATTCACATACACAGTTATGATTACTACCTGTGTATTTCCCTCCATCCTAGTCTTCCTCCTGTTTGTTTTCTCTCTCCTTTTACTCTTTCCCACCTCATTAGTGTTTTGCTTCTGTCTCCCACCTGCTCTGATTTGCCCTCCTGTCTGTCAGTCTCCAACCACCCTTTCTACCTTTACTTAATCTCCTCCCCTCCTACTTCCTTGCTGGGTAAGATAGATTTCTATATTCAATTGATTGTGTATATTATTCCCTCTTTGAGCCAATACTGGTGAGAGTAAGGTTAAGAAAGAGACCCATCACCCACTCTCTCATCTTCCCCATCCACTGTAATAGGTCTTTCTCAACTCTTCATGTGAGATAATTTACCTCATTCTACCTCTCCTTTACTTCTGTACCCATTGTAGTACTCTTGCTCATCCCTTAATTTTTTAAAATGTCATTCTGTCAAATTCACATTATTCCCATATCCTCTGTCTTTGTATATACCATCTAACTGTGTTGCTACTGATACAATTTTTAAGAATTATAAGTATCATCTTCCTGTGTAGAGATGTAAAAGATTTCATTCTATTGAATCTTTAATGTCTTCTTTTCCCTTTTTACCTGTTTATGCTTCTCTTGGGTCTTGATATTGGAGATCAAATTTTGGGTTTAGTTCTGGTATTCTCTTTATGAAACCTTGAGATCATTCTATTTTGTCGAGTGACTGTTTTTCCCCTTGATTTATTATGCTTAATTTTTCCAGGTAAGTGGTTCTTGGTTGTAATCCTAGGTCCTTTGCCCTCCAGAACCTCTGATCCTTTAATGTTAACAACTGCCAAGTCCTGTGTGATTCTGACTGTGAATCACTGATACTTGAATTATTTCTTTCTGGCCACTCGTAGTGTTATTTTCCTTGACTTGATACTTCTCAAATTTGTCTATATAACATTCCTTAGGGTTTTTATTTTGAGATCTCTTTCCTGAGGTGATCAATGTACTCTTTCAATGCCTATTTTGCCCTCTGGTTCTAGAGAATCAGGACAATTTTCCTTGATAGTTTCTTGAAAGATGCTGTCCAGGTCCTCCTTTTGATTATGGCTTTCAGGTAGTCCAATAATTCTGATATCATCTCTTCTGGATTGATTTTTCCAAGTCAGTTGTTTTTTCCCACTAGATATCTTACATTTTCTTCCATTTTTTAAATTCTTTTGAATTTGTTTGATTGATTCATGATGTCTCGTAAAGTCACTAACTTCCACTTGCTCAATTCTAACTTTTCCTTAGCTTTTGTTTTCCTTAGCTTTTGTACTTTCTTTTCCATTTGGCCAATTGTATTCTTTAAGGAGTTGCTTTCTTCAGTGGATTTTTGTATCTCCTTTTCCATTTGTCCAATTGTACTTTTTAAGCAATTTTCCTAGCAGTTGACTCTTTTTTTCATAGTTCTCATTCATCACTCTCATTTTTTTCCCCAATTTTTCTTCTATATCTCATATAATATTTAAGTTCCTTTTTGAGCTCTTCCATGTGTTCTTTCTGGGCTTGAGACTGCTCTTCATTTTTCTCTGGGGTTTTGCCCAGGTGTTTTCACATTGTTATCTTCTTCTGAGTTTGTTTCTTGGTCTTCTTGTCACCATAACAAGTTTCTATAGCCAAAATTTGTTGTTGTTGTTTTTTGCTCAACTTTTTTTTTGCCCTTTTTCCTTTCTTTTAAATTTGCTTTCTGCTACCAGGGGCACTGTCTCTGTCTTCTTTTGCTAGTGGCTAGAGGCCTTGGCTATTTATCTGGTGCTGTGCTGATTTTGCTCTGAGGCCTAGGGAGATGTCAGGTGCTGTTCTGAGGGCTTGTTATGAGGTAGGGGTGTTTCTGGGGGCCTTAGGTGTCTGGCTGTTTACCTGGTGCTGAGCTGGGGTCCTAGTGGTGATATCTGGTGTGTGCTGAGACCCAATGGATTGTTTTTGCATTTCTCCATGGCTACACTGATGATACCTGTTCTCCCAGGACTATGTGGGAGCATGGAGGGGCTGGTGATGGCTGATGGCTGTCTGTTTGCTTAGGAACCCAAAGGATTAGTGTCTACGTGTTTGTCTGAAGCTGTTCTGCAGCACATGGAGGTCTAGCTGCTGGAGGATGCCTACTTGCCTGGGGTTACACTGAAGCACATGGTGGCTCTCAGAGATAAAGTCTGCCAGTTCCCCTAGCTATGTTAAGCTATGTGGATAGTCCTGGTGCTGGCATTTGCCTGTTCTACCACACTGGGACTCAGGATCTCTCACTGGTTTGCAGAGGTGGAGTTTACTGCTGGGATGCTTTCCTTTCTGGACTGTGCTCTTCTTTCACCTGAGTATGATGAACCTTTCTTGTTGATCTTCCAAGTTTCTTGGGCTAAAGTATCGTTTCACCCCCTCTTTTTTCTGGCTCTGCTGTTGTAGTATTTGTTTTTGGGGCTCTATGTTGAGGTCGTTTTGAGATGAGTATGGGAGATTTACAGAGATTTACTGCTTACTCTGTCATCTTGGGTCCTGGAAATGCTACCCCCTTGGTTTTCCTTGAGTCTTAACTAAAACCTGCCTTCTGCAAGAGACTTTCTCAGTCTTCTTTATTCTTAGTCCTTTCATCTGAAATCATCTCCTATTTATTTTATCTTTATATTATTTGTACAGAGTTATTTTCATTTTTTCTCCCATTAGACTGTGGGCTCCTTGACATTCAAGGACAGTTTATTTTCTTTCCCCGTACTCTAGCATTTATTATAGTGCATAGTGCATAGTGCTTTAAAAAAAGAATGGTTGTTTACTTGACCAATGAGATCACGTATCCATTGAAATAAGGTATAGGGTACACTGTTATCAAGCATTTTCTTAACTTCTGATTTTTATTGATTGATACACCCACATGTGTCAAGAAAACAAATTTATGTTTTAACAATTACTCTGCAATGTGACAAAGTATTTCAGTGATTACTGAATCATTAAAAGAATACTTAAATTTAGGGTGGTTGTAATATTAGGTCTGGTCACTGGTTTGGGGTATGCATAATAACCGAAGACTGTATGGCTTATTGGATAGTGAATTATTCTCAAAGGACTGCAAAGGTTCAAGACCCATCTATGATACATACTGGCTGTGTGACCCTGGGAAAGTTACTTAACCTCTTAGTGCTCTGGGCAACTCCTGAAGGTTAGAAGTTGCAGGGAAAGTTTCAATGTACAATATTCACAATTTGCAAAGACAGTTCCCCCATATGGAAGCTTTTTATTTTAATAAAACCACATGTCTTCCCCTGTCTACAAATATACTACAAACACATAAATATTGCATTTTAAAAATAAGCATATTTTATAATATATGTATATGAACAGATTAACACTCTACTAACTGGAGCACTATTTATGACCGTGCTGAAAAAAAAGTGGATTGACTATACTTTGGGTACAACTATTCACATATAACTGAATGAAATAAAAAAAGAACCTATGGGGATTGTAGATTTAGACCTGTAAGAGGCCTTAGAGATGATCTAGCCAAACCCTTTCACATTACGGATGAATAAACTGTGGCCAAAAGGGGTTCAATGATCTGCTCAAGAGGGAAACTAAACTAATGTCTTTGGACTCCAGGGCCAGCCCATATGCCACACTGCAGTTAGATAATTTTCCTAAGGCTACAGAGTAAGGCAAAAATGAAAAGTATTTCTAATGCCCTGTCCCAGGTATTCTAAGAGTAGAAGTTCTCCAACATAAAATATATATTAATCATGCTTTGTAACTTTAATAAAGGTGAGTTGAACAAGTTATGAAAATTAACAAGTCCCTGAAAATTGGCTTTTCTTACATAACAATAGCAGTTTCACAAAGCCTTGTTCCATTAGCAGGAAGTGTTGTGTAAGATTATGAAATATCCAACTGCTAATGGGTTTTAAATTACATGCCCATAGTATATATACTTTCTAATTCTGGGGAAATTAACATCATCTCTTTCTTTCTAAGGCAAGACCATGTAATTTAATCTCCTTATAAGCATTTTACCTTTACATATCCAAGCAAAAACAATATAAAAGCATTAATAAGGCCATCAATGACCTTGTTAGAAAGAGAAAATTAATTATTTGCACCAGTCAAGACTGCGGACATCTCCCATGATTCAGGCATCTTGAACAGCCTAAAGTTGCTTTCACAACTAGTTTTTTGATCAAATTAGGTGGGTCACATCAGGAAGTAGCTAAAATGTGTCCCAGTCATCAAAGCTCTCTATGACCATCCATCTTTCTTGAAGAAAGTTATATTTCCTCGCCCTTTACTTTTCTGGAAATATGTATAGTTTATGAAATACAAAAATAGACTATTCTCTATAAAAATCTATAAAAATGTTTAATAGACAATATTTTTCCATTTTCAAATCTATTTTAGGCATTGAATGTACAGATTTTCAAAATGCTCTCTCCCTTATCAAGGAGACTATTTGACAACAATAACAACACAAAATGTGAATTTAGACTGTGATCAACTTTATATTTTCCTGTAATTCTCTGATTTAATAGTGTCTTTAAATATCACAAGTTGATTGATCAGTGTGGACATAGCCTTGATAGTGATCTTTTATTCCCATAGGTAATGAACAACTATGACGATTTCATGTTGGTAATAAGGCCCAGGAAGAATCTAATAAGAAAACACTCTTCCGGAGGCAGAGCCAAGATGGCAGCTGTAAAGCAGAGACTAGCGTAAGCTCCCCAACAAATCCCTCTAAAAACCTATAAAAATGGCTCTAATCCAGTTCTAGAACTGTAGAACCCACAAAATAGCAGAGGGAAGCAGGGCTCCAACCCAGGACAGCCTGGATGGTTGCTGAGTCAGGTCTTTTGTGCATGGAGCTGGGAGCAGAGCAGAGCCCAGCGTGGGCAGCATGGACCAACCAGACAAGGAGCAGGGCAGAGTGTGCCCTACTGCCCTGAATCAGTGAGCTGCAGCAGTTGCCAGACTTCTCAACCCACAAACACCAAAGAGAACAGAGAAGGTTAGTGGGAAAAGCTGCTGGGGTCAGGAGGATAGAGTTCGCAGTTCAGCCATCACCAGGGGCAGCAGAGGTGGGGCAGCTACAGAACTACAGCTACAGTTGGTTCTGGCCCCAGGCCCACCTGATGGGAGGAATTGAGTGGCAGATCAGAGCAGGAGTGCAGACCCTGCTGAAGATGGAAGTCCAGTCCAAGTTGGGGGTTCTTGGGGAAGGAGGAGTTCTGGTGTGGCAGAGCTGGTTGTAACAGCTATGAAATCAACAGCGCATCCCCCCAAGCTTGGAACATAGTACTCATTACTCTACAAGCAGTCACACCCTGCTGAAAAACTCAAAGGTCAAGTAAGTTGTCTGGGAACATGGCCAGGCAGCGAAAATACACCCAGATTCAGTCTCAGACTTTGGAATCTTTCTTTGGTGACTGTCAGAAGAAGTCAACAAAGTCAAAGAGCCTACAACAAAAGCCTCCAGGAAAAACATGAACTGGTCTTAGGCCATGGAAGGGCTCAAAAAGGATTTGGAAAAGCAAATTAGAGAAGTAGAGGAAAAATTGGGAAGAGAAATGAGAAGGATGCAAGAAAACCATGAAAAACAAGTCAATGACTTGCTAAAGGAGACCCAAAAAATATGCTGAAGAAAACAACACCTTAAAAAATAGACTAACTCAAATGTCAAAAGTGCTCCGAAAAGCCAATGAGGAGAAGAATGCCTTGAAAGGCAGAATTAGCCAAATGGAAA
>CM053622.1:115747820-115776251 GCA_028646595.1 Phalanger gymnotis
AGGGGTAATGATAGAAGGGAGGGCAGATGGGGGAGGAGGTAATCAAAAACAAACACTTTTGAAAAGGGACAGGGTCAATGGAAAAAATTGGATAAAGGGGGATAGGTTAGGGAGGAGCAAAATATAGTTAGTCTTTCACAACATGAGCATTGTGGAAGGGTTATACATAATGATACGCATGTGGCCCATGTTGAATTGCTTGAATTCTTAGGGAGGGTAGGTGGGAAGGGAAGAGGGGAGAGAATTTGGAACTCAAAGTTTTAAAAGCAGATGTTCAAAAACAAAAAAAAAAGTTTTTGCATGCAACTAGAAAATAAGATACACAGGTAATGGGGCATAGAAATTTATCTTGCCCTACAAGAAAGGAAGGGAAAAGAGGAAAAGAGGATGGAAGGGGAGTGGGGTGACAGAAGGGAGGGCTGACTGGGGAACAGGGCAACCAGAATATATGCCATCTTGGAGAGGGGGGGAGGGTAGAAATGGGGAGAAAATTTGTAATTCAAACTATTATGAAATTGAATACCGAAAAATAAATATATTAAATTAAAAAAAGATTAAACAAAAGAAAAAAAAGAAAAAAAAAAGAAAACACTCTTCCTTTGAGATTAGAATTAGATTTATTGAATCATCAATTTAAGGATTGAAAGGACCTTAGAGGGCATCAAATCTGAACCCTTCCTTTCACAGATTCGGAAAATGAGGCCTAGAAAAGATGTAGATGGTAAGGGGATCAAACAACTGATCAGGAGGGGATTGTAAAGGTCTCTTTGCTGGTGCTGAGGTAGGACTCTTTTGCTTTGTTCATACTTGGATCTGGGTTGCAGTCCTGGTGCTAGGAGGAGCACTGGCTTATCAGAGCTTGTGACAGCAGTGGAGAGGGAACCCTTCTCATAGTTCCAGGGCAGAAAAGAGTGCTTGTGGTCACTCACAGACCAGAGTACAGTCCAGGAGAAGAGTAACCACTTCTCCTTAGATCATACCACCTTGGAAGAAATGAAAACTTACAGGTCCCTAGAGGTATCTCTGAAAAAAGCTGCACAAAATCTTTGAAGTTTGGGAGAGTAAACCCTCCACAGTGGAAGCAGAGCCCTACCTTAACAAAGAGTTAAAACATCAAGAAATTGGCTGGAAAAAAATGAGTAAACAATTGGAAAAAAAATCTCAGACTATAAAATCTTATTTTGGTGACAAAGAAGTTCAAAACATACAACCAGAAGAAAACAACAAAGTCAAAGATCCCATATCCAAAGCCTCCAAGAAAAACATTAATTGATCTCAGGCTATAGAAGAGCTCAGAAAGGATTTTGACAATCAAGTGAGAGAAGTAGAGAAAAATTGGAAAGAGAAAGGAGAATGATGCAAGAAAATCATGAAAAATGAGTCAATAGCTTGCTAAAGGAGACCCAAAAAATACTGAAGAAAATAACACCTTAAGAAATGGACTAGAACAAATGGCAAAAGAGGTCCAAAATGGCAATATGGAGAAGAATATCTTAAAAAGCAGAATTGGCCAAATGGAAAAGGAGGTCCCAAAGTTCACTGAAGAAAATAGTTCCTTAAAAATTAGAATGGAACAAAGTGGGGCTGGGATTGATATTCAATGGTGGGGAAGAATTTAATGCATTCTTGAGAAAAAAAACAGAGCTAAATAGAAAAATTGACTTTCAAATACAAGACTCAATGAAAGTATGAAAAAGTAAACAGGAAAGTGAAATCAGAAGGGACTGATATCCACATAAAAGAGGCAAGAGGGGAGGCAGGAGAGTGAGGGATAATGAGTGAATCTTGCCTTCATTGGAATTGGTTTAAGTAGGGAATAACATATAAAATTGGGTAGGGAAATCTATCTTACCCTACAGGAAAGTGTGGGGGGGGAAGGAATAAGAAAGAGGTTGATGATAGAAGAGAGAGCAGATTAGGGGAGGGGGTAATCAGAGGCAAACACTTTTGAGTAGGGACGGGGTGGAAGGAGAGAATAGAATAAATGGGGGGGTAGAATAGAGGGAAATACAGTTAGTCTTTGACAACAAAACTATTACAAAAGTGTTTTGCATGACTGCACATGCTATATCGAATTGCTTGCCTTCTCAATGACTGGGTGGGAAGGGAGGAAGGGAGAAAATATGGAACTCAAAATTTTAAAAACAAATGTTGAAAATTGTTTTTTACACCAACTGGAAAATAAGATTCACAGGCAATGGGGTATAGAAATCTATCTTAATCTACAGGAAAATAGAAGGGGATGGGAATAAGAGAAGGGGGAGTGAGAGAAGGGAGGGAAGATGGGGGTGAAGGGCAGTCAGAAGTAAAAATAAACAAAAAACTACAAATAAATAAATACATCTTTCTCATTCTTGGTCTATCTTCATTGTGGCCATGATGCATTTATAGAGGCACCTTAGAAAGTCTAGGCAGTGCTTAGTTGATGGGAAGCAATATGACAAAAGTCACTATTTTCCTCAGCCTTAGCTCTCATCTCAGCCTATGTGACTTTCATAGATCAGAGAAACATAATACGGGAGTGGTGGGCTTAAAAACAGTTTCTTCACTATAGCACCACAAAACTTCTATTTAAGGAACTGAAGTCCTGGATATATTTTTTGTAACCTATTTTGTATATAAGCCCTAATGACATACTGAAAGACCTAGAGGAGACAGCAGAGGAGAAAGTAGTTAAAAGTAGCTAAGGGAAGAGTTAATGTAACAGATCTAAGCTTCTTCTGTGTATATATGATCTTCTGTGACCATTTTAGTGGAAAGGATAATTTTAATGACTAATTTTTTAGAGTGTTTGCAGGGCAAAGAGAGCTTTATGGCCATTGGCTGAAAGCTATGGTATAAGCCCTCACTAACAGCAGAGTGGCTTGGTAACTGCACCATTTTCTCTATGCCATTCTCACCTCCCAGTAAGGATGGAATTTATGAGCTCATGGATCTTGATAGAATTGGTCTAATCCTCTCTTTTTACAGATGTGGAAGCCCAGTCTCAGAGTTATTAAATTATTTCTCTATTGCTACACTAAGAAGTGGCAGAGATTGGATTAAAGCCCAGTCTTCTGACTCTAAATCCATTGTTCCTTTCATTGTATCATGCTGCCTCCTAAGTAAGTAAAAAGAATGCTGTCAGAATTATAGACCTCTTTTTTTTGCAAGGGAAGAAGCTTACAAATCATCACAGCTCTAGTGGGTTTTGGTGGATGTGAAATTAGTTAGATTGCTGGAGAAATGGCTATTTCTCCTAGAAGTACAAGACTTCATATCCCTGAGATGGATCCTTTCCTTTTTCCAGCCTCATGACATTTTCCGAAGTCATTCTTTTCTAACCCCTCTACCAATGTCAACACTAAGATCTAGTATCTTTGGAAAATTCCATTACGTATTTCTTCCTCAGTCAACTCATCATTGGGAAATCTCATTTTTCCAGACTGAATCTGCCTGATATTCATATCTCATCAGCATCCTCTGACTCTGATTAGACCTTCTGGTTGGAGGGCAGAGCTCAGCAAATTCCCATCCCAGCAGCTACACTGCTTTTGGGGTTCTTTAGAATTCTCTATCATGTCCTGTGCAAAATATCTTCTCCTTTCCAACCCTATTCCAAATTCTCCAGCTTCCTTTTGTGAATTCTCTATTACTATTAGATTGTAAGCTACTTGAGGGCAGGTACTATCTTGGTTTTTACTTATATTTGTATTTGTGTACCCCACAGTGTCTGTCAAATTATAAGTGCTTAATAAATTTTGGTTGACTGACCAACCAAATGACTGACAGTGTTTCCTATTTCTGTTTATTGCCTTTATTTTATCATTGATATACACTAGCTAGTCCTATACATTTTTAGTCCAAGCTTTGGAGAACAGATCTCATTTAAATGTTGGTAGGTTTTTGGGAAACAAGTACTGTAATAATAATTTATTAGTAGAACTCTAGATTGCTGTACCTATTTTGGAAAGCCATAAGGAAGCTCTCTGGAACTGTTATATTCAAGTTACAGATATGCCTCAATGGATCATAGATTTAAAGCTTAGAGACCATTGACTCCAAATTTCTTATTTTTACAAATGAGGAAAATTTTGCAGAGAGAGATCCTATAGATAGCAAGTATTAGAGGCCAGATTTGGACTGTGGTCTTCCAGACTCCAAATGTAGCACTCTATCCACTATGCCAGCTGGCTTCCAAACTATGGGTTCCATTCCTTATACTAGTGAAATCTCAGGTTCTCACATTTGCTCCTCTCCAGTGGCACTATACAGTAAAATCTGTAAATCTGATTATTCCCTTTGACATAAGTTCATTATTTAAGCTCTATATTAAAAAGAAAGAAAGAAATTGTTAAAACCCTCTTTGTTCTGCAATATTCAAAGCTGCTTTCCAGTATCAAAAAATCAAAAGGAAATTATAGGTTAAGCAATTGAAGACTCCCTATGTACAATATGACATATTCAGGGAACATGCTAACGTGGTGCTTTTAAAATGGATAAAAATGATGCATACAAGAAAACAGGAACAAAAAGGTGATGTTTTGCCCCCATTTTACACTTCAGGAAACTGAGACAACTTGAGGAACTTGTTACTTTGTTACTTTGTTAGTGGGACTCTAGATTGCTGTAAATATTTTGGATGGGCATTACTCATACTCCAATGCACCATAGATTTAAAGTAAAAGGAACCTGAGAAGGCATTAACTAAGATTCTCTAATTTTACAAAAGAGAGAAGTGAGGCAGAGAGAGATCTGATAGATAGCAACTGTCTGAGGCCAGATTTGAATTCTATTTTTTCCTGATTCCAAGCCTTGCCCTCTATTCAATATGCTACTTAGCTGCCTCCAAAAAAAGAAAAAGAGAAATGCAGGAAAAAAAAAGTAGTAGAAATTCAGATTAATATGGAAAAAGGTGTAGCAATTTCTTCTTTGTTGAAGACTCAAGTTTTTATGTGGAATTTCAATCCACTTAAGATACATATATGATGAATTGCTTTTTAAAAAATAATTATTCTGTTGATAATAAAAAAATGAGAAAAATCTGATAAAATTCAAGGAGGCTGACTAAAGAAGGATTTTCTATAGTTAATCAATGTGGGCTAACGAAATTTAGGTAATGATAATGAAGATGAATGGATATATGCAGTATTGATTGTGCAAATGAAGATGCAGAAGAATTTTCTATCAGGAGATGTGTTCCTACATCCTAAATTGAAACTCGTCATCTATTTTTTTCATAGGTTCTATTGTCTCGTTAGTATTGCAATATATGTCATGTGCATTGTGGATTTTATAGCTCTTTGTGACCTAGAACCTAACCATTATTTGTAATATTTCTATAGGGAAAACAATTTCTGAATTATAAATGGATGCTTAGACTGTGTGTTATTAGAATATTTCATTTATGCAGGTCTTGTCTCTTGTACAGGATTAAAAATGGTTCCTTAAGGGTAAGGCCTGTCATTTTTCTTTTTTGTCCCCCCTAGCTTTTAGGAAAGTGCTAAGTGCAAGGTACTTTAAGTAAATGTCCTCAGTTGAATAGAGATAATGGAACTGCAATCTGAAAGGATGACCTTGGGCAAAGAAGCCTCTTGCTTCTCAGTTTAGTACGAAGAGAGCTAAGATCTTGTTGAACTTGGTTAAAGGATCACTGAGTGATTGAGGAAGAGTTCCCAAGCTAAGTAGTAAATACTGAATAATGTATGTGGAGGGTTGTGGACCTCAGAAAATATCCTGAAGTCTTGAGAGGACTGGGAAGGATGGATTTACAGGTGAATTCTACGAGACATTGAAAGAACAATGAATTCCATTATTACACAAAATGCAAAAATATCCAAAGAAGACATTATTCCAAATCTCTTTTATGAAACAGATATTTTCTTGATAAATAAAACAAAGGTAATTTGAAACAGAAAATAGTTGATTCATATCCCTAGTGAATATTGACAAGAAAATATTTTTAAGTAAAATATCAACAAAGAGCCTAAAACAACATATCATAAAGATTACAGTATGACCAGAGGTAAGATATGGTATCAGTAGATGTTAACTAAAATATATGTTAGCCTTAGCATAGACTGCAACCTTCATTCCTGGAATGTTACCCTTCTTTACCTCTGCCCTAAAAATCTTTAGTTTCTTTTAAAGTTCAGCTCAACTACTACCTTCTACATGTGGATCTTTCTGATTTTCCCAGTTGCTAGTTATTCTACTTTCTGTTACTATATATGTATTGTGTATGTGTGTGTATATCTATATACATATAGATGCACACGCATACACATACACACATGCATATGTGTGTATGTGTATATATGTATGTGTGTATATATACAACATTAAAGAGATATAAGTATATATGACTATGTGTGTATGTATATATGTATATGTATATATGTACATATACATGTACAAATATAAGTATAAATATGTACATACATATAGATATAGACATACATACCCTTACAAGTACATCTTATACACGTCTATGTCTATGGGCACATATTCACATGCATTTATACAAATGCACGTGTATATGTGCATATATCCACACAAACACATGGGGCAGCTAAGTGCCACAGGGGATAGGGACTGGAGTCAGGGCCCCTGACTGAGTTCAAATCTGGTCTCACATACTTATTAGCTATACGACCTTGGGCAAGTCAGTTAATCGTTTTTGCGTCAGTTTCCTCATCTATAAAACGTGCTGGAAAAGGAAATGGCAAAACACTTCGTATCTTTGAAAGGAAAACCCCAATGGTGTCATAAAGAATCAGACATAACTGAAATGACTGAACAATAGATTACACATAGACACACACATATACATGCACCAATGATACACACACATAAATATATACAGGCACACTTACAGTATGAGGATATATGTGTTGTTTCCATGTTTCATCCCCCAGTAGAATGCAAACTCTTTAAGAGCACAGAGTATTTCAATTATATTTTTGTATTCCTAGGTCCTAGCACAATGCCTGACAGAGAGTAGATGCTTAATACCTCTTTACTATTAGATTTAGGACTGAAACCAAGAATCATGATCAGGGTTTGTATCTCCAGAAAGCACAGTTGTCGATCTTGCTATTGCATCTCTGTCAGACAAGATACTGAGAAGTTAGTTCTCTGTCTCTCATTGGTGGAGATACTGGTTCTAATGTGTTTTTGGCAGGCCAGCGCATAAAATGAACTATCTTTAAGGATAGTGTAATGACAGTAATGTTCACTGTGCCACTCTGAAAAAGTATCCTAAAAGTTTCAATTCTTTCATTCACTTAAGGATATACTCTGTATTGTCAGTCTTTCAGAACAGCAATTCTAGAAAATTATCAATTTTGAATCTCAATTGTATTCCAACTCTCATTGTGGATTTGATCATTGTCACACTTGACTATTTTTAATCAAATAGCTTAGTCAGCCACAGAATGTTCATGATTGTAATACAGATTCAGGGCTGAATAGAATCTAATACAATGAGTAAAGAATTACTTGATTTTTAAGTCATTAATTCTAGCCTTTTGTAGCAAATTTTTATATTTAGTTATATGCATAACTTTGTTCAACTTTTGAATGATAATAACTGACATTGCTAGTGTTTTCAGAAATTGTTCATCACATGCATTCTTTACAACTCAGCATATACGCTGTAATGATACATACTGGAAATGGAGTATTATGCTTTTAATGACATTTGTAGACTTTTTAGTATCATCACCAATCATACCTGAATCAAGTACCATTGTATCTACATCAAGCAATTTTGTTGGCTCTTCCAGATGAAATTCAGGCAATATGTTATTTGGAGGTTCCACAACAGTAATCCAACACTCCATCTTAGGGACAGTTTGCAGCTTGTGATCTCTGGAAGTATCAAAAATGATTAGGACAGATTGGGAGTAATTGCTTATGTCATTTTATAGATGTCTCTTTGATTATTCCTTAATAAGGTAGATTTCCAGGGGAATGAGTGCTTCTCCCTAAGGAGCAGTTCTTTTAAAAAGAAGGTTTATTTAGCATATATACCTCTTTACCTTACATGTCATCTTATAATATTACTGGTCTATAATCCACCAAAGTCAATGGCACCAATATAGTTTGTCAGATTCGAGTGACAAA
Source organism: Phalanger gymnotis (assembly GCA_028646595.1). NCBI lineage: Eukaryota > Metazoa > Chordata > Mammalia > Diprotodontia > Phalangeridae > Phalanger > Phalanger gymnotis. Next base: position 115,755,927 of record CM053622.1, read on the forward strand.
GAAACAGAGAAAAATGAATAGTAATATAGTAGTTCAGATTTAAGGTATATGAAATATAAAGCCACACCTAACCCACCTTTCCCTTTCCCCTTTAAAAAATACTATAGGTATAATAAAAAATAAAGATATTGAATTTCAGTATCATTTCTGAAACTCATTTCATTTTCAATGATTTCTTTTAAAATATATGCTTCAATTCAATAAACATTTGCTAAATACTTGTGTATATTTTTATGATTGCCTCTTTCCTCTTCAATTTCTAATTCGGCTGTTGACAGTAACAGCTTAAATGTACAGCAAAAAAAAAATATACTGTATGCAGGGTGAAGTGATTCAGCAAGCATTTCTTATTAGTGATAGTGAAACATTAGAATACTTTCCCTAGAAAGAATATATATTCTTCTTCTCTAGGTAGCCTTTTGAATAAAGTGGAAAGCTGTCTTTCTGGTATAATGTTAGGAGCAACAAACCTACAATGAGAAGGCTGGATTCAGTTGCTTATAATCACACAGATTTTTTAAAAAAATAAAACATACTATGATATTGTTTTATCTGTGCCCCTCTTTTATTTCTCCAACTAGATATAAATTATTTCAGGGAAGGAAGCTCACGTTAAACTTCCTGTGTATTCCAAATAGCACCTAGGACACAATTACACATAGCAGATAATCAGTAAACAATGACTTGATGGAATAACATAATTTTATTTGTATCTAGTCCAAACCGTATCTGAAAAAGAAAAACATACCCAACAAGTGGTCATCCAGCCACTAAAACTTGAAGAACTTCATTAATGGGAACTCCTGTTTCCCAAGGAAACCTGTTCTACTTTTGTGGAGTTCAAACTATTAAGAAGTTTTCCTTAGCAACAAATTTACATTTGCCAGTTACTCAGTGTATAAGAATTTATTAAGCACTTTCTATGTGCCAGCCACTGTGCTAAGTGCTGGACTTACAAAAAGAGGTAAAAGACAGTCCCTCACCGTAATGAGCTCATGATCTAATGAGAAAAAACAAAACAAAACAAAGAAAATGTACAAAATCCTACATATGGAATAGATAGGAAATAATTTTTAAAAATTTAGAATCAAGAGGGGTGGGAAAAACATCCTTTAAAAGGTATGATTTTAATTGAGATGAAGGAAGTTGCCTACCTTTTTGCACCTTCAACTATTTTTCCCAAGGGACCAAACAGAACAATCTTTTGGCTCTACCTCGGCCTCTAGTTTCTAAGTTGTTTATTTTAAACCACCTGGAATCATTAAATTATAATACATTTTAAATGTAAACACACAGAGAAGTTGAGGTATCTGATACTCTTTGGTGTTAGGTGGAATCCCCATTAGAAGAGATCACTCATTTCAGATGTTACATAACTTTGACTTCATGGTTAAGCATGAATATGAATGTGCACACAGACAGCACCTAGTAATTTCACAGGAAAAAGCCCCTAGAGAAAAGTCTTCTTGATGAATAATTACTCCTGTAGGATTCATTTCTATGTTCCACTATTTTGAATCCATATAAATTCATTTTGACACTCAAAGCCTTCCCCTATCCGAGGCTCAGCTTGTCAGCCCATCCATCATTTTAATACCTACTTTATGCCTTACAAAAATCTAAAGGTGATTTCTATGCTTTCCAGTCAGCAAAGCGTATGAAGCTCAGACCTCATGGGTAAACAGTGAGTTTACCAAACTTTGAATGGAGAAACTAATGAAGTTAATAAGAATGATATTTTAAAACCACTTTACTATGAAAAAAACTCTATAAAACAAAATTTTTAGTTCTTAGACACATCACTGAGCTTCATAAATCTTTCCTTCAGTTATCTCCTACTAGATAGTAATTCCTGACCTTGAAACTGCTTAGCTCCCTGGGTTCAGAGACATCCTATAACCAAATCCAATCTATGCAATCCAAGTATGCAGCCAATGGAAAGAGTTTGCTTCTACCCACATAGTAGGAGAACATAGGATGTATTCTTGAAATCTTAGATGATTTTGGAGTGTGCAATATAGCACCATTATATCTGATCAGAAGAGCAAATTTTAATAGGTGTAGTCTTGATGGAAATTATTATATACATACCCCAAAATAACCTATCTAGATAAATATAGTAGAAGTACATATAAAAAAATCTACTCAACCTATACTGGGTGTACTCAACTTCTTCATCTAAGATCTTTCCATAAATTCTTCCTACAAAGTCTACTGCTCTCCCATCCTATCCTCATTGCAAGCATCAAGAAAATAATGAAGTGTTGCATAACAATTAAAATATTATCAAGGATGACTGAGCATGTAGCTTCCTAACAATATTGAAGTATTAATAATGCACTATAGCACTAGTAGCAAAACAGATCCAAGTAGTGACAAAAAAGTGGAGAATTACCATATAGTTTCTTTCTAAGGATAGGTAGAGCAGAAAAATTACCATGCAGTATGATTTGAAGGAGTAACAACAGCATTCATGTATCTGAAATGATCTAATCAGTTTGCTAGGGTGCCCAAATTAGTTATAGTAGATTCATGTTTTTGGATAAAATCAAGTATTTCTAGGAGGAGTGCAATGACACAATTGTGTGTATTGTCTCACTAGCATACAGGTTCTGTGGCTGGGTGTTTCCGCAATCCGGCTAGCAGCTTCTGTGGAGGCGAAAGACCCACCCACAACCAGCACCCAGAAAGCTGCCAACAGCACAGTTTCTTTTGATCTGCGTAACTAAGGAAAGCAAGGTGAAGGGGTTGGCAAGCTTAGTTTCATTCAGCACACAAATATCATTCACTTAGTTCAGGGGAAAAAGCCAGCACACTGAACTTCAGAGCAAAATACAAACAAATTACCAACATCAACAGACAGACCCAACACAATTCATAGTTACTAACATCTAGATTCAGCCTGGGAGCTCAGAACAAGGGCTGGCCCAGAGTCACGAGCACCACCACTGCTGTGGCAAAGAGCTCCAAGGAAGAGGAGGCCAACCCCTAGTTTTATATCTTTTTCAGAGTCAGGGGTGAGTCACACATGCGACTCGCCCACATGACCTAGAGTCGTCACAAAGAGGGGGACTTAAACCCACGTGATCTAAAAGCCTCTGCTGTCCCAGACATGTAAACTAGGCCCTCCCTGGAGTTAGCCCCACCTTGGGCCCCACCTTAGTTGCCAATCTACACCCACATAGGTTTTACACCTAATAGGAGTTTGGGTTTGGGCTTAGCTAAACTTAGTAAGATTCAATGAAATATGCTGAATTACTCAAAGGAAACAAAAGCCAAACTCTTCAAGGACACTTGTTGAACTAAGTGCTAAGGAGCCCATTTTGCTTACCAACACACTGGGCCAAATCACAGGATAAGTACATCATTGACTCTTGAATTTGGAAGAGACCTCAGAGGGCATCAACCCATATGGGGCTAAGAATGCCCTCTATAACATCTCCCAAAAGTGGTCCACCAAGCCAGTCTTTTCTTAAAGCTCTCCTGTTAGGAGAACTGACTAGTTCCACTGGTTCTGTTATGGAAAGGTAGACTATTACATTGTTGAATAGTAGAAAAGTATTTCCTTACCTTAATCCTAAATTTTCCTTTTCAAATTTTTTTCATTGCTCTACTCTAACTTGTGTACTCCTAAGAGTTGGTGGAATGTGCCTGCTCTTCCTGCCCCCCCCCCCAAAGTCTAATTCATTAGCCATATGAGAGATCTTCAAATATTTGAATGCAGTTTCTTGCCTTCGTTAATTCTTTTTAAACTCTCAGACAAGGTAACATGAAAACTCCAGGAAATGCTCAATGTGGGAAAGAAAGAGTGTTCTGAAAATAGAGCTGGGAGTGGAGTGACCTACAGAAGTAAGATTCATCCATTTTAAATGTTTGTCTAAGGCCAGTGGTGGGTCATCAACTTGGGATTTCCTATCAGGTAGGAGCTGTGGCATACATCAAGAAAGCAATTAACAAGCATTTATTAAGTACATATTATTCTAGACACTGCACTAACTACAGAGAATACAAAGGCAAACAAGAAACAATCCCTTTTCTTAAGGAGCTTATATTCTATAGAGTAGGAAAAATGCACATAAGCAGGGGCATACAAATTGTAAGAGGTCTCAAAAGTCTTAGTGCCGTTTTGAGTTTTAAAAGCTCTAGAAGGGATCCCTTCCAGGATACCGTATAATATATAATATTAATACTAGGCAAATATTTTTGGTAAATCTGAGAAAATTCAGGAAAGGAATAATATAGACATGACTTAAAAAGTTTTGAAGGAAATAAAGGATTCTAAGAGTCAAAAGCAAAATAAGAACACATTTAAGGCTTGGGGAGCAGCCAGTACAAAGGTCTGAGAAAGAGAGGACTGTGATTCATGAGAAATAGAAAGAATGTTTGGCTGGGCCATTGAATGAAATAAAGGAAAATTAAATATAAGAAGGATGAAAAAAGTAAGGGTGAACCAAGTTGTGAAGATATCTTTTCCTCAGAATTGAGATTCTTGGTTTCAGAGACATACAACTATGTTGCGTGTTCTTGAGATAATTATTCCTTCAATTTCAGCGTGATTTTGGAAAACCTCTCTGAATTCTAATTCCTTTATCAATCAATAAATCCCCCCCAACAGATAATTTCTGAGGCTTCTTCCTGTTCCATGATTTAAGACTAAATAAATACATATTATTCCAGTGAACTTTTCATTAAATTGCTGAATTGGTTTCCTCTAGAATTACTATTGGAAACTACTCTCTCTCTCTCTCTCTCTCTCTCTCTCTCTCTCTCTCTCTCTCTCTCTGTCTCTCTCTCTCTCTCTCTGTGTGTGTGTGTGTGCATCCTTTTACATAAGATGTTTTATTTCTTCCTGCCAAGACTTTGCTTCTGTGGAACTAAACCCTCTAGAAATGTAGGATAATTGAAATAAAAAAAAAACACATGCACACAAAACTGCATATTCCTTACAAGTGAGTGTAAATTATAGAGGTGTCCCATTCATCAAAATTACAATCTTCTAACAGATTCACCTATGTGCAAATTGGTATCTTCATATGTTTATTTTTTCCTATCATTCTCGTGTTCAGTGATTCAGTAGTTGTCCTCTGTGTTTCTTTCTTCTTAATTTTTGATATTACTTTCTGGAATGTAAGTTCTCACTGTCCTTTTAACTTAGATTTATCTATATTAAGGAAAAGATTAGATTGAGAAGTGACATTTTTAGGCGTCTTAATGAATGATTGCATAAACTGCCCAGCCATTTAAATTGCTTGTTCAGAAACTGATCATTAGGCCGTCTGGGTGGGAACAAAAAATCCCTTAAATACCATGAATCCAGTCCTTCCACATTTATTCTAGGTCCACAAATGAGAGTTCAAACTTTCCTCATATTGACTTTTTTCTTATGTATTTCTTGAAATCTGAATTTTAGTAAATTTATACCAAAATTATTTTATGCTATATCTTAATATGCTTCTTTTGTATTCTAAAGATATTATTTAAAATTCTGATACTGGAAATCTAGTACTTTTGGTACTATACAGGTTCTCTCAAAACTTCAGGTGAAATTTTGAGACATTAGGTCTAAAAGTTTAAAGCTTAAAATTATGCTAGAGAGTTTTGGGAAACCCTGCATTTACAAAAGTAATGTGAAATAAGAAACACCCAGAGGTGCAGAACTATTGAGCTTCTGAAAATATCCCACTTCAATCACTTTATTTCTTGCTGTGGCAAAAGTTGTCATTCAAATTCAAACTGAAATATTTAGGAGAGAAATTAATGTTATAATAATAAGCCAACAATTAATTTATAACTTCTATTCATTTATTCATTCATTCATTTAATGAGCATTTTTAAGTATATTTTATGTTTCTGCCAGTCATTGTGCTGGTGTTGAGGAAAATACTAAGCATCCCCTAAACTGAAGGAACTTATATCAATGGAAACAATACATACACAAATAAGCAAATGAGTCTATCAAAAAAGAAACCAACATAAAGGAAAGGAAATTAAAACAAAACAAGATTTATTATATACCCATCAGGAACAACAGGACAGAAGGGGATAACATTTTCCAAAGTGCAAAGGAATTAAAGATGTAACCCAAGATGATGCAGTACCCTGAAAATCTGAACCTAAACATGAGAGAGAGAGAGATGTTCTATAAAAAAGGTACTCAAAGCATTCTTAATGAGAAATACAGACCTGAGTATCAAAGGATTTTATAAATATACAGTCAAAAGTTATTGCTGTTTAATTTACATTTAACTTAATCAAAATGATGTTTACAAGGACATTCCAATAATTGTTTCACTATCACTCTTCAACATGAGTTAACTTTATAATATTAAAGCATAAGCTGATTGATGCACTGGGCCTAGAAATTTAAAATCCTGGTGGTTAATGGCCCTTGTGAAAACTGAAATTTTAAATTGTTAACATTGGTGATTATACAGTAATATTTTATTTAATCAAATCCAAAATTCAAATTAGTGTGATAGGGTTTTTGTTCATTTAAAATCACTAGAAAACAAACTCTTCTTTGTTGAGAGAGAAAACAAAAACTCCTAACTGCATAATTAGATGCAATAATTCAATAACCTACACTATTAGAAAATATAACAAACTTTGTAAAAGGAGGAGGTAAGAAGGAAATAACATATTTCTTAGTCAAAGAAAAAGTACTTATAAGTTTTCACATTGATAAGTACCAGCACCAAAATGAAAATTGCTTTTATACAATAGAAGACAGTTAAAATATGAAGAAAACTATTTGATGTTTGAGAATAAATAATAAGGAAGATTATGATAAATCTTATTGTCATGAAAATAATATCAGAGACCCTTTAAGATGCCAATATCTATGAAATTCCTGTGCCATGACTTAGCTCTCAACAATCCTTCTGGTCATTGCTAAATTAAATACTTTGTGAAATGGGAAGATGAATGCTTTTATACAATAAAAGGTTAACTTTGAGAAGGAGAGAGATGATGCCCCCATCCAATTCCATTTTCTTATCACCCTCTTCCCTTATTCTCCTGAGGGTAACATGAGTGCATGGGCTCTTGTATTAGAGCCAATTCTGATGAAAGTAAGTTTCAAGTGTTGCTTACCCCTCTTAATATCCTCTCCATTGTTTTTGTTTACTAATTATGTTTTTTTTAGTTTATTTATAGTTTAGTAATTATTCAGTTCCACAAGTTTTTGAGTTCCAAATTTTCTCCCCCTTGCTCTCCTACCCCTGCCAATTCAGCATATAATCTAAGTTCTACATATACCTTCACAGTAAACTTCTTTTCCCAATAATCAAATTGTAGAGAAGAATTATAACCAATGAAATGAACCATGAGAAAGATGTAACAAAACCAAAAAGGAGTAAAATTTAAAACGAGAGAAAATAATTTGCTTCAATCTGCATTCAGATTCCATAATTCCAATTACGTAATATAAGATCATGTAATATAAGACTCTCCAGGTTCTTAGGAAGTCCATGTGCTCCTCATTTCTTACAGCATGATAGTATTCCATTCCATTCATATACCACAATTTGTTTAGCCATTCCCCAATTGATGGGCATCTCCCTAATTTCCAATTTTTTTTTTGCTACCACAAAAAGGGCTGCTACAAATATTTTTGTACATATGGGTCATTTTCCTTCTTGCATGATCCCTTTGGGATACATCCCTAGAAGTGGTGTTGCTGGGTCAGAGGGTATGCACATTCTTATAGCCCTTTGGGCATGGTTCCAAATTGGTTGGATCAGTTCCCAACTCTACCAACAATGCATTAGTGTTCCAATTTTCCCACATCCTCTCCAGCATTTATTGTTTTCCTGTTTTGACATGTTAGCCAATCTGATGGGAGAAAATGTGGTACATGAGAGTTGTTTTGATTTGCATTTCTCTGATCAATAGTCGTTTAGAGCATTTTTTTCATATAAATATAGATATCTTTAATTTCTTCCTCTGAAAACTGCCTATTCATATCCATTGACCATTTCTCAATTGGAGAATGACTTGTATTCTTATAAATTTGACACAGTGCCCTGTATACTTTAGAGATGAGGCCTTTATCAGAGACACTGGTTGTAAAAATTATTTCCCAATTTTCTACTTCTCTCTTAATCTTGGTTTCATTGGATTTATTTGTACAAAAACTTTTCAACTTAACATAATCAAAATTATCCATTTTGCATTTTGTAATGCTCTCTATCTCTCCTTTAATCATAAATGCTTCCCTTCTCTCCCAAATTGCTTATTGTATCAGCCTTTAAATCTAAGTTTGTGATCCCATTTTGACCTTATTTTGACCTATGGTGTTAAGATGTTGGTCTGTACCTAGTTTCTATCATTCTGTTTTTCAGTTTTCCTAGCAGTTTTTGCGAAATAGTGAGTTCTTACCCCGGAAGATCGACGCTTTGGGTTTATCAAAGAGTAGATTAGTGTATCCATTGACTACTGTGTCTTGTGTACCTAAACTATGCCACTGATCCACCACTCTATTTCTTAAGCAGTACCATTAATTACCTTGATATTCTGGACATTTGGTTCTTCCAGGTGAATTTTGTTAATGTTTTATCTAGCTCTATAACATACATAATTTTTTGGTAGTTTGATTGCTATGGCACTAAATAAGTAAATTAAGTAAAATTGTCATTTTTATTATAGTAGCTCAGCCTAACCATAGCAATGGATGTTTTTCCATGTATTTAGATATGACTTTGTTTGTGTGAAAAGTGTTTTGTAATTGTGTTATTATAGTTCCTGAGTTTGTCTTGGCAGGTAGACTCTCAAATATTTTATAGTGTCTACAGTAACTTTAAATGGAATTTCTCTTTCTCTCTTTTGCTTTTGGGCTTTGTTAGTATTATATAGAAATGCCTAGGGTTTATGTGGGTTTATTTTATATCCTGCAACTTTACTAAAGTTATTATTTCCAGTAGTTTTTTTTTTACTTGATTCTCTAGCATTCTCTGAGTATATCATCCTATCATCTGCAAAGAGCGATAACTTAGTTTCTTCTTTTCCTATTCTAATTCTTTTAATTTATTTTCCTTTTCTTATTGATAAAGTTAACATTTCTAGTACCAAATTAAATAATAGGGGTGATAATGGGCATCCTTGTTGCTCCCTGGATCTTACTGAAAATGCATCTAGCTTATCCTTATTACATGTAAAGCTTGCTGATGGTTTGAGGTAGATGCTTATCATTTTAAGGAAGACTCCATCTGTTCCTATGCTTTCTAGGGTTTTTAAAAGGAATGGGTGTTATATTTTATCAAAAGCTTTTTCTGCATCTATTGAGATAATCATATGGTTTCTGCTAGTTTTGTTGTTGATATGATCAATTATGCTGATAGTTTTCCTAATATTGAACCCAGCCTTGCATTCCTGGAATAAATCTTACCTGGCCACAGTGTATTATTCTCATGATAAGATGCTGCAATCTTTTTGCTAAAATTTTATTTAAAATTTTTGCATCTATATTCGTTAGGGAAATTGCTCTATAATTTTCTATCTCTGTTTTGGCTTTCCCTGGTTTAGGAATTAGTACCATATATGTGTCATAAAAAGACTCCTTCTTTGCCTATTGATGACAAAAGATAGGAATAATCAAAATTGGAGTGGTTATGAGAAGGTAGACATACTGGTGCATTATTGGTGGAGTTGTGAACTGCATAATTATTTTTGAAGGTAATTTGGAAAGATAAAAAAGAAATAGAGTGTAGTAAATTGGTGGTAAAATAGAGCTGAAATAATTATGATGTAAATTGAAGTATAAAAAATATAAGTATTTCTCAGTATATCAAAGGATTTTAAAAAATGATCACATATTAGGGAACAAAAATACTGCACATAAATATAAAAACTGGGGAAATAGTAAATATATCCTTTAAATACCATATAGTTAAAAAAATTAAGGGTTCAAGGATCACACTAAAGGCACAGATCCAAACAGAGACTTAACAGCAAAATAATGAATAATGGGTACCTCAAAGTGCAAATAAACTAATTAATAATGAGGTGAAAAAAATGAAGGCAATGAAATAACATGACAAAATTTCTGGGATGCATATAGAAATTTTGACATATTGTTTCATTATCATTTTTCACATGATTATTAATTATTCTTATTTGTACTTTGATAAGAATGACAGGGAAAAAGTGGAAAGCAGTCTGTCTGAAATTAGACTTAGACTAATGTCTTATACCATATTTTACAAAAAATTCCAATTAGGTACATGAATTAAATAGTGAGTGTATCCATTTAAAAAAATACAAAGAAGCAGATTATGCTTCTATCACAGTTATGCATGAGAAAGGTCTGTGGATTTGTCAAGTAAGAGATCACTGGTAATTGTTGAGAGACCATGTTCAGCTGATGGAGTTGACAGCTAGACTGTGGAAAGTTAAGAGTGAAGAGAATTAGAAGGCCGTTTCAAAGAGGTTAGTCACAATGCAGAGGTGAGTTATAGCATAACGTCTTATAAGAATAGACAAATCAGTTGAGGGTTTACTGAGGATGTGGAAGACATGGATATGTTTGTAGGCAGAAGCTCTTGGTGAATGCGTTCAATATGTACTGTGAAATATGAGAAAAATTTCTCAGCTAAAAGGGTAAAAAAAGTTTGAAGGGAGATAAGGTTTAGAAAAGTGAAATTAATTGATTAGGTAATTATAAAAGATTATGTAACAAATTCATAGTGGATCCAGCCAACATGGATTCTTGATTTTTTCCAGTTTTGTTTAGTAGTATATGAATAGGCACAAAGACAGTAGATGGGGCTAAGGAAAACTAATAAAGTTTGAGGCTGGGCAATGCAAGAAGTATGATAGGGATGAGGGCAAATGATTTGGCAGAAAATGATGGTGTAGAGTTTAACTGGTTTAATAAGGTGTTGTAACAATTCAGCTAGCAGCTGCTGTGGGGGTGAAAAACCAACACAAGCCCAACAATAGGAACGCTGCAAGCCCAGGTTCTTTTGATCTGCTTTACTAAGGAAAGCAACATTAAGTGGTTAACAATCTTACTTTAATCCAACATACAAATATCATTCACTCAGCTCAGGGGGAAAAGCCAGCACCCTGAGCTTCAGAGCAAATACAAACAGAGCAAATAAACACAAATCAACAGAAAGATATCTGTCTAACAAAATCACAATACACAGTTACCAGAGAAGCATCAACATCAAAGCCAGGGAGCTCATAACAATGGCTGGCCTAGAGTCACACACCACTCCTGCTGTGGCTCAGAGCTCCAAAACAGAAAGCCAATCTCTGGGTTTTATACATCTTGTTCAGGGCCAAAGGTGAGTCACACATACGACTCACACACATGACCTAAAAGAATCACAAAAATGTGACTTAAACCCGTGTGGTCTAAAAGCCTCTGATGTCACACACATGTCACTCAAACCCACGTAAACTAGGCTCTCCCTTGAGGCAAGGAGGTCATCATGGACTCCTAATAATCAAGGAAACAAAGGCCACACTGTTCAAGGGCACTTGGTTGAATAAATGCAAAGGGCCCATAAGGAGTCAAAAATGGACAACAGAGGAGCTTATAGCAAATATAGGAGTAATGGCTTGGGAAAGGACTAAGAGGTAGAGATATTTGAGATCACAATGAAGATGAAGAAGATGCTTAGGAATTGCAAGGCAGCAGTGAAGGGAAATGACAAAAGATTATAATCAAAGAAATTTCAGAGTTCATAAACAAGGAAGTGGAACATGTGTGATGGTGAGATTGCAATTATGATCATCTCTGTGTGTAGGTGAAGTAGGTAGGGCAGAAGAGTAAGTCATGGGGGATAAAAGTTGAAGAAATGGGAAGTTAGTGTGTTTGATGGTGTATCAATATATATGCTGATGTCTGCTAGTATGAAATCAAAAATTATGGAGGAGAGAAAAACCCTAAACAAGGCACTAGCTTTACTAAAGGAAGGAAAGTATCCTTGAGGCTGGTGTATAAAAGCTACAGTAATCTTGATTGAATGACAAATATGGACTGAATGAATTTCAAAGGAGGTGACATTTCTGGGTTATGATAGTAGAACAACAGTTTGGAAGTGGCAAGGCAGAGCCAGGAACATTTTGACTCCCTTACCATGAACAGGGAGTCAGTTGTATGAGTGCAAGTGCAACCTGAAGAGTGGCTATGAAAGCTGTGTCAGGATGGAGCCAGATTTTAGTGAATTGGGCTGAAGGGGTAGAAGCAATTAGGTTTATCACAAGCATGATGAGTGAATGTCCCAGGCAAAGACCTTCAGTTCCTACCTGGGCAAGGTCAGGCAACCAGTCTAATCACAGGAGTCAGGAGAGTACAGTACAGGAGAGTATTGGAAAATAATTTATAATTAGGTAAATAAAGTGACTATAATGTTTATAGCCTTTGGCACAGAGAATCTACTAGGCACATATCCCCTAAGAGGGCTATGATAAGAAGAAAACCCAAAGAACATAAAGCAGATGTGCCTTAATTAGAAAATGACCAAAAATACAATATATTCATATAACAGAATATTGCTATACTGAAAGAAATGATGAATATGATGAATACAGAGAATTATCAAAAATCTCACATGAACTGATACAGAGTGAAGAAAGAAGAGCCAAAATTATTTAGAGAGACAATGACTACAATAGTGTAAATGGAAAACAATCCATAAAACAAAAGTGAATGTTGCAAAAGTTTAGAGAACAATCGTGGGTGGAAAGAATTGTTATGAGAAAACATCCCCACCCAGGTGTGGGCTGGGAAAGTATTTAACGCATCTTTAATCTCCTGTTCATATTTATTTTCAAATATTTGGTCAGTAAGGCTACTTTTTTTTGCCAAATTGTCTTTCTAATCTTCCCTACTTCCTCTTATAATCATTGGGTACTAGAATTCAATTGCAGTATCATTGGAGTGTTATCAGTGATACTAGATCTCTGTGGAAACACTAATATATGTTCCATTTCCCATATACTTTTGTGTCCTCTTTTTGAAGCTATAGAGAAAAAGATGAACATTCTGTAGATATTTAGCATCTGGCTGGCAGTCTTATATAGAACAGTTTAAATTGATCCTGCTTACCTAATGTAACCTTGTTGCCAGAAGCTTCTTGACACAAGATAAGATCATCTTTCTGCTATCATCTACAAATGCCATTTATATAACAGCATTTAGCTAGATCTCATTCCAACCTCCCTGAGATTTGTTTGTTTTCCCACTGTAATTACTTTCCCCTGTTCATGGGGTGATATCAGTTATAGTCCTGCACTATCCATCTCTGTATTGCTTTGCAAGTGAACTTGTACTCTAAAGCCATATTGACCTTGGCTGCAATGATTCTCCACTTTGGAAAGAAGATTAAGTATTTTATGGCTGAGTATATATTTGGGTGCTCATAACTTCTCATTGTGACAATGATTTCATGTTGTTTAAGGACAATTAGGGTAGAAAAAGCACTTTTTTGAGAGACACAGGAGCAGGGATTCAATTTTAGCTATATCATTTACAACCTGTGTGATATTGGGCATACCCCTTAACCAATGGGCCTCAGACTCCTCACATGTGAAATGAAAGTATTGACTTTGCCTCTGAGGTCCCTTCCGCCTCTATATTTATGAGCCTATTAGAGTTCTTTAAGGATGGTGAAAGTGAATATGCTTACTTTTGTTCATTTCTAACTTATTGGAATCGATAGCTGGTTGACACTAGTTAGTATGACCTCCAGTTTTTATTTAACCTCACTGAAAATCATTTTTCTCAAGATATATAGACAAAATGATTTTCACAATGTCTCAAAACTCTAACATTCTATGAATAATCTAAGATGTTAACTTTATGTCTAGGTCTGTGCAACAAAATTAACTTCAACAATTAAAATATCTGATATCCAGCTAATCCTGTGATGTCACTATTCATGATTTAGCCTAATTATAATTATTTGTGATAAGTTATGTATAAAATTAGTAATAACTGGATAGTTAATAAGTATTTCATTTTGCACTGTATAAATTTTACCAAACACTGCCAAATTATTTTTAAACTAGCAGAAGTGACTATATTTTTCTGTTTGTGTTTATTTTCCAAAAGCCTCATTAATTCTGATTCCATTTACTCAGAATACATGATAATATGAAAGAATTAAAATAACTTCTTTTAAAATACCTTAGATCACAAACATATATTTGCATGTTTAGGACAGCTCTTAACTTAGTTACTAAAATTAATGCGATTTCATTTCTGCATAGAAATGCTCTAAATTTTAGAATTTCCAATAATTTCATCTGACCTTCCTTCCTTTGAGTCTGAAATAATAAGGCAAAGATATAAGATTTTTTCAATCTGTAAATTCAATGCTCTTCAAGTCTTATAGGGTATTATTAAGCTTATTATAGGACACTTGATGGCTACCTGTGCAAAATTTTGTTATTCTTACCTTTCTCCAAGAATACTTAAGTTAATTAGATGACATTACCTCATATTTTTCCTCAGCAGGGACACTTCTCAAAGTTATTTCTAGGGTGGAATTTGCACAGTGACAAAGTAAATACCTTTCCTAAAGTGACTAACTTCAGGGAAATGCAAAGGAGAAGGAGGAGGAGAAAAGAAAAGTCAGAACTAAACTCTTCAAGAGTGATGATTCCGGAAACTGCTGCGTGACCCAATATGCAAATAGGTTGTGGGAAAGCAAGGGGCTGTGGGGCCTTGCTGAGCATAGTATTATTATGCCTTGGAACAGGTTTGTGTTTATTAAACCGTCTCAGAATTAGCTTAAGTTCTTTGGGAAATTGAAGGTTTTTGCATACTGGGTCATTTGGGAGATTTCTCTAACACTGGTTTCCAAGGAATTTATCAACATAATTTTATTCCATTGAACTATACTGTGTATTCCTTGGAACTTCCTGCTTAAAGTTTAGGAAAATGATCGCCAAAGTAGGTAATTCAGAGAAACAGGGAGGAAAAAAAAGTTTAGTTATAAGAGCATACGAGGAAAGTTTAGCTTTCAGTATAGTTAGTTTTTTTTTTTTCATGGAAAGGATTAAAACAAATTATGAGTGGATTAAGGGAGTAAATCATGAATTAATTATAATATGAAGTGCAATTACATTTGCTTGAGGCTGAATATAGCTAAAAATTCATCTGAAACAATATCATTTGAAGTAAGTGAGGATGTTGCTGCTGAAGATATTCTGTTGGGGGCAAGTAACATAAAGAATAACCCTATCATGAACAAAAATCCCATCAGAAAAATGATAATTTCTCTACAGGGCATTCAAGTAAAGGATTTTTTGCTTATAGTACACTGTGAGGTAAGGTATTGGGACACTGGTCACTCTGGGGAAGAAGTTTGAAAGTATGAGCTCCTGAGGATGAAGTGGATTCCTGTTGGAGAAAACATGTTCCCTGTCCCAAATGTCAGTGTCATGGGCATATCTATGTCCTGTAGTAATGGTTCATTTGTTCTGTGAAGTTGCAGTTTAATATAAATTAGGAAATTTTTATAAATTATAGTTTTAGGATACTAGATAAATAGTACAGAGGAATATGGGGATAGAATATTAGTCTTGAAGCTATATAAATCCTGTCATATATAAACTGCATGATGTTGGTAAATTATTCAACTCTCAGAGTCTCAGTTTTTCCATTGGTAGAATGGTTAAAAAATATGACTGCCAAATTAACAGTATTATGGAGATCATACAAAATAATATATGTTTATACACTGTGGGATTGTAGGAAGATGGTCAGTAAAGCAAACAGTGCATCAGATAGTTGTACTGTATGATGAAAGGGATAGTTTCAAAGAAACTTAGGAAGACTTCAATGAACTTATACAAAGTGAATTGGATAGAACCACGAGAGCAATTTCTACAAAGATAACAATATTGGAAAGTCAAACAATTTTGAATGACTTAGGAACCCAATGAATATGATGATAAAGAGGGATTCCAGAGGATAGATAGATACACACACACACACATATATATGTATGTATACACATACATAATGTATATACATACACATTCGTGTATATGCATATATACATGTGTGTATACATACATGTAACATACATACATGACACATTTATGTGTTATGTATGTATCTATAGATCCATATATTCATATGTGTAGGTTCG
Source organism: Phalanger gymnotis (assembly GCA_028646595.1). Taxonomy (NCBI): domain Eukaryota; kingdom Metazoa; phylum Chordata; class Mammalia; order Diprotodontia; family Phalangeridae; genus Phalanger; species Phalanger gymnotis. Next base: position 115,772,036 of record CM053622.1, read on the forward strand.
CAATATACACACATGGCATATATGTCTGTACTGTGTACTGTCCACACATACACGCACACATGCACACACACACAGGCTCATATGTAATTCGGACATTGACAAAGGGGAAATTCGTTTGGTTTGACTAAACATGATTGTAACAGGGGTTTTGCTTATCTTTCTCAATGGTGGGGGGAGAGGGAAATTGTTACTGATCAAAAACATTTTTAAATGTACAAGTTAAAAAAAGCAGTAAAGAGGATCATCTGAAGACTCCTCTATATAGGCAGAGCTACACAGAAAGATAACTCAAATATTGTAAAACAAACCAACAAACCCTGAAGTACGTGAGTTAGGGTAGGTGGAGGATCACTGTCAAGTAGCTCCAGAAACTGAGGAGTAGACAACCTCCAGAGACCCATGATGGGGAGCACCTGTAAAAACAATGTTGCTGGCAGTTGTTGTGGGGGTGAAAGACCAACAACAAAAGCACACAGAAAGGCTGCTAGCACAGTTTCTTTGATCTGAGTCTTTAAGGAAAGCAACTTTAAGGGATTAACAGTTTTACTTTAATTAAACATACATACACCATTCACTTAGTTCAGGGGGAAAAGCCAGCACCCTGAACTCTGGAGAGAATACAAATAGAAATTACAAGCATAGATTATATAAACAGAGCAAATAAACATGAATCAGCTGAGAAGCTTCTAGCTGTCTGTTCAAGCAATACACAGTTACCAGAGAGAGAAGTAACAACATATGGGTTTTCAAAGCTGGGGGGCTGCTTCAGTGGCTACTGAGGGTCTTGTCACCAACACTCTTTCAATGTATGTGCCCCCAAAAGCAAAAGGCTACCTTCAGAGCTCCTATACCCTGTTCAGGGCCCTGAGGGCTCAGACTCTACTTAGCAAAAAAGTGTGGGGCCTGGGGCCTGGGGCTTTCTAGTTTCTTAAGCAGGTCATAAAATATTCTTGATTCAATCAAAGTCTCCCAATTGAAACAAAGGTACTTGATTACCTAAGTCCTGAAAAGCACTCCAAAATAAAAAGCAAAAGGGTCCCACTTTACCTTCCCCATTCAAATACAGGCAAGACTCATTAAAGGCACTTGATGGCCTTAGCATTCCAAAAGAGAAGAACAGCAAAAAAAGTCCCACTGTAATTATCATAACAGCACCCTAAGTAGGATCCATCGGGGTGCAGCACAGAGCCCATTCAGAATAGCTTGGAGCTCCATAGTAGTAGAGTGGCACAGAAAAGCAAAAACTGAGAATGGGAGAGGGATAAAGGAAGAACTGTTTATTTACCAACAGAGGAATAATAAATGAACATCTTTTCAGAACCCTAATATCTTCAAAGCTCACAGAGACAGTTAAAAAAAAGCCATACTGAGAGACTTGAAATAGTTTTATTTTGTTTTATAGTCTTAGGAGAAAACGGAAATGGAGGAACAGGAGATTATACAGGAGAGGAAAAGAGGAGAAAGTGTAAAGCAATTGTCATCACATAATAGAGTTCCATATCATGAAGAATATTTAAATATTGGGGAAGGTTGGGCATGGAATGGGCATCTTATAGTTGTCAACGTTATAACCAGGCCAACTGAAGACAATTATACAATACATCTAATGATCATGGTATATAAATATGTTGTATTATCGAAGGAAATAGAAAGAGGAAGGGGGAGAAGGGGACAATATGGTTTAAACTGTCTTAAATGGATTCAGATCTCCTGATTCAGATGAATTACAACCTTGGGTGCTGAAAAAAAAAAGAATTATGATTTCTGAGCCAATGTCAGTTACCTGAAAGAAGGCAAATGTCTCAGTTATCAAAAAGAGAGGTCTGAAGATTATGGAGACTGGCTTTGATCCCAAAGGAAAAAATCTGGACCATAATATTAAGGGATGGTTTGTGATCATTAAGAAAAATAAGTGGTCCCCAAAATCTATTTGACTTCAACAAGAACAAATTGTGTGAAAAACATATTACTTTTTCTTTCTTTCTTTTGGACAATGGAAATAAAGAGAACAGTAGATGAGGACAATGATGTTGACATAATTGATTTACGTTTTATTTTTTTTTTCATTCTTTTGACTTCATTTCTTAATATCTCATGGAGTCATTAGCTTCTAACTTGCCCAGTTCTAATTTTTAAAAAATAAATTTCCTCAGGGAGCTTTTATATATCTTTTTCAATTTGCCCCTTTTTGCTTTTTGAGGAGTTAATTTCATCAGTATTTCTATGCCTCTTTTAACAACCTTTTAATATTTTCTTCATAATTTTCTTATACTTCTCTCATTTCTTTCCATTTTTTACTGTACTGTTCTTATTCGATTTAAACTTTTTTCTGCTCTTTTAAAGATCTCTTTCTTTAAAACTTTTATCTAATAATTCTTATTCAGTTTGTTTCCCATAAGGATTTTCTTTTTAAATTTTGTTTGTAGATGTTTTTGTGTTGTCTTCTTCTGAGTTTGCGTCTTGAGCTTTCCTACCATCATTGAATATTTTTATAATTAGATATTTTTTTAATTGTCCATTTATTTTTCCAGCATTTTTCTTGACTTTGAACTTTATGTTAGAATTGGGCTCTGCTCACCTCCAGAAATAGGAAGTCATTGTCTCAAGCTTCAGGTATTTTTGCCTTGCTGTTTTTGTAGCTAGTTCTGGGGATTTGTAGGTTTTTGGTGCTTCCACACTGGTGGGATCCAGGGAGAGGTATAGGCATTGCTCTACTGGTCTGAATATTGATTTTTACAAAGGTAGGGCCCTTGGTCCCTTGTGACTTATTTTAAGCATTCTTCTCTGCTCTGGAACTGTGACCCAGAACTAGGTAATGTGAAGTTGTGAAATTTTGCCCAGTTCTGAACCTAGTGATAGCACAGAGATATGCTGTAATCTCTTTTAGTCTAGGTGTCCAATCCTTTTACTGTGTCTGGGTGATGAGAGCTCCTGCTACTGTTGTTACTGCTGCTCCCCACTTCCTTCAAGGCCCACAGCCGGTGTAGTTGCTGCACAGGCTCCAGTCTTACCCCCCACCCCAGGGCCATAGAGCTCTCCTTATGACCTAAATTGTCCTGGTCTTGAAAAATGTTTCACCCTAACATTTTGATGGTTATGCCACTTTAAAATTCTATTTTACTCATTATGGTAAAATTGTTTAAAGAGGAATGCTACAAGAATTTGGTCTTAATGTTTCCTGACCTAGATTTTATAAGAGTACTTGATAAAATTTTTTCTTGTTATTCTTGTGGAAAAGATGTAGAATTGGTGACAGTAAAGTGATTTTTATATTGTCCCCTCAAATATTTTTGGTATCAATTACCTATAGCTTATTTTGGTTTTGTCATTTCCAAGTATTGTTTCCTCTTAATTAATTCTAGTCCCAGTTCTTCAATAGTATTCATACTCCAGGCCTTTCCACTCTAATGGGCTTGTCTTAATCCAAAAGCGGCTTTAAATTAAAGCGTAGGCAGCACTAATAGTATGCGATAGTATTATACATTTGAAAAATCATAGTTCTGAGGCGGAGCCAAGATAGAGGCTGGAAAGCAGGGACTTGCGTGAGCACCCTGCTGGGTCCCTCCAAAAACCTATAAAAAATGGCTCTGAACAAATTCTAGAATGGCAGAACCCAAAAAATAGCAGAGGGAAGTGGGAATCCAGCCCAGGACAGCCTGGATGGTCACTGGATGAGGTCTATCATGCATGGAGTGGAGCCCAGCTCCTGCAGCGGCAGGACCAACCAGACCAGGAGCCGGGCAGAACAAGCCCTAGTGCCCTGAATCAGTGAGCTGTGGCAGTTACCAGACTTCTCAACCCACAAACACCAAAGACAACGGAGAAGGTTAGTGGGAAAAGCTGCAGGGGACAGAGTGAAAAGAGTTTGCAGTTTGGACACTGCCCTGGGGGGAGCAGGGGGAGGCGCAGCTACAGAACTACAGCTGCAGTTGCTTCTGGCCCCAGGCCCACCTGGTGGGAGGAATTAAGTGGCAGATCAGACCAGGAGTGAAGAGCCTGGTGAAGATTTTCATCAGGTCCAGGTTGGTGGTTCTTGAGGAAGGAGGAAGGCTGGTGTGGCAGAGCTGGCTGTATAGAAATGGCTCTGAAATCAACAGCACATCCCCTCAAACTTAGAACAAAGTACTCTTTTTTTTTTAAAATTTATTTTTAATATGTTTAGTTTTCAGCATTGATTTTCACATGCGTTTGAATTACAGATTTTCTCCCCATTTCC
>CM053622.1:115776751-115848550 GCA_028646595.1 Phalanger gymnotis
TACTGCAAGCAGCCAGAAAGAAATAATTTGAATATTGTGGAAAAACAATCAGGATAACACAGGATCTAGCAGCTTCCACATTAAGGGACAGAAGGGCTTGGAATACGGTATTCTGGAGGTCAATGGAGCTAAGATTAAAACCAAGAATCATCTACCCAGCAAAACTGAGTATCATGCTCCAAGGCAAAATGTGGATTTTCAACAAAATGGAGGACTTTCAACCTTTCTCAGTGAAAAGACCAGAGCTGAATAGAAAATTTGACTTTCAAACACAAGAATCAAGAGAAGCATGAAAAGGTAAACAAGAAAGAGAAATCATAAGGGACTCATTAAAGTTGAACTGTTTTGTTTACATTCCTATATGGAAAGATGATGTGTATGATTCATGAGACTTCAGTATCATAGTAGCTGAAAGGAATATGCATATCTATATATATATGTGTTTGTATATATATACTCATATGTGTGTGTCAATGTATATATATATATGTAGGTGTGTATATATATATACATGTATGTATATATATACACATACAGAGGGCAAAGGGTGAGTTGAATATGAAGGGATGATATCTAAAAAAAATCAAATTAAGGTATAAGGGATAAGAGAGGAATATGTTGAGAGATGGAGGAAGGGGAGAGATAGAATGGGGTAAATTATCTCGCATAAAAGTGGCAAGAAAAAGCAGTTCTCTAGGAAGGGAAGAGGGGGCAGGTGAGGAGGAATGAGTAAATCTTGCTCTCATTGGATTTGACCTGAGGAGGGAATACCATACACACTTAGTTGGGTATCTTACCCCACAGGAAAGAAAGAGGAAGAAGATAGAAAAGGGGGGACAATAGAAGGGAGGGTAGACAGGGGGATGAGGTAATCAAAAACTAACGCTTTCAAAAAGGGACAGGGTAAAGGGAGAAAATTCAATAAAACATATCCCACTTTAGGTTAGGAAGGAGCAAAACATAGTTAATCTTTCACAACATGAGTATTGTGGAAGGGTTTTACATAATAACACACATATGGCCTATGTTGAATTGCTTGCCTTATTAGGGAGGGTGGGCGGGGAGGGAAGAGAGGAGAGAATTTGAAACTCAAAGTTTTAAAAACAGACTTTCAAAAACAACAAAAAAAAGTTTTTGCACACAACTAGGAAATAAGATACACAGGCAATGGGGCGTAAAAATTTATCTTGCCCTACAAGAGAAGAAGGGAAAGGGGGATGGGAGTGTAGTGGGGTGACAGATAGGAGGGCTGACTGGGGAATGGAGCAACCAGAATATACGCCATCTTGGAGTGGGTGGGAGGGTAGAAACAGGGAGAAAATTCATAATTCAAACTCTTGTGAAAATCAGTGCTGAAAACTAAATATATTAAATACATTAAAAAAAGAAATAATCATAGTTCTACAATCTCTAATCAATTGTCTAGACATAGTTTTTTTTTTAAATTTTTGTTTGCTTGTTCCCCCCCCCCTCCCCACCCCTATTAAGTGGTTAGAGCAATCTGTTCAGTAATTAAAGATCTTCGTTAGGAGGAGGAGCTAAACTCTAGAGATTGTTTCTATAAACATCACACCATCTGCAAAGGGCATTATCTGAAGGACCTCGCTATGTATAGGGAACCTCTTTTTCATTTGGATTCTGTGCCTATTACAAAGACCTTTAGTGAGCATATATCTGGAAGTTTCACATCTCTCCCTCTTCAACCTCTACAAAATATTTTACTACTTAAGTTATAAGTATCTTTTTGGGTTATCTTTCGCAAGTTCTCATGAGGATTAGACTGCTAAATGGCACAGTAGCTAAACTGTTGGACATGGATTCAGGAATGCTTGAGTTTGAATCCCTTACTATTTCTGTCCCTCTAGGTATATTTCATGATTACTCTCAACCTCATTTTCTTCATTTGTAAAATAGGGATAATATTAGTATATAAATCACAGGGTTGTTGTATGGATCAAAGAGATGATACTTGCGAAGTTCTTTGCAAATATTAAATAGATATAAAAATAGTAGCTGTGATGATATTGGTGTTGATGAGCCCTGCCATTAAAGATTACCAACCATCTTCTAGAGTGATGTTTCTCATTGCTTTTTGAGGCATAATAGAATTAACATTGTGTAACTCCTTTATTTGCATCTACAAGGAAAACCTCTGAGCCATCTTTCCATTTAACTGCCACTTCTTTTTGTTTCTCTTTTCATTTATAGTAACAAATCAAGGCAGAAATGACTTTACTGTAATGTATACATCTGCATCATCTGAAAGCCTCATTACAATCCATGAATGGGGGATAGGTTTTGCTCTTCTCATCCCTAAAATATTAATTATAGACATAGAAGTAAAAATAATTTGCTGTTATGATTTTTGAGTGAATTTAAAGCTGTTTTTGAGGGATAGAAAGGGTGAATATAGCCACTGGAATTAACAGAAATGTGATCATACACCTTAAAATAGTAAATGATGCTAATTGGGAGGAAAAAAAACCAAGCAAGTGAGAAAAGATTCTACTTCTCTTGTGTTTATTCCCACTTATAAGTCACTAGATTATTATCTCAGATTATAATTATTAACTTAAATAAATTTATATATATTCAGTATGTATACTTTGAATCAATTTTAATGTATTTTGGTAAAATAATACACACATGGCAAGAGAGAAAAGAACCTTATCTTTATAATATTTTCATATTCTATAAACAAAATCTTTTTCTACAGAAAAAACTTAACATTTTGAAAATATTTTAGCACACAAATTAAGTCAGTAAATATACAATGGACAGAGCTCTCAAAGGTTTTCATTGTAGATATTATCTTTAGTATTGATAATCATCTGAATAATTTAGTGGGAAACAAGAGACAATTTTTTTAATCATCTAAGTCAGTATGCAATAATAATTCCCTCATAAGAAAGCAATGAAAATTGCAAAAGGTATATGTAGAAATTATGTTAACAGACTTGTTCAAAATAGATTACCTTTTGGAATACGGAAAAATTTTTTCCCCCATTGTTTGGTCTTGAATTATACTAGGACGTATATTTCTATGACAATGATTTTTAGAGCTTCAATATGATGCAATTCAATAAACATTCATTAAACCCTCAGTATATTCATTCAACTTCTCTATTCATTCAACAAGTATATAAATTGAGTTAAGCCCCAAGAGATATGCTAAGAAAAGATGTACATTTTCCCTGCTCTGAAGGAATTTATAATATTTTTGTTGAGGAAAGTAAAATGTTTCTTCCTGTGAATTGTTATTTGATCCATCTTTATAGTTCTTACCCCAGTTTCTGCCCTTCTTTGATGCCTAGCTGTCACATCCAAGTCACTTCAGGTTTTCAAAGAGCGAGAATTCTAAGCTATTTTACCAAAATGGAAAGGAACTTTGGATCATTGAATCATAGATCTAGAGCTAAAGGGGACTTGAGAAATCATCTAGTTTATTTTACAGATGAGAAAACAAAAGCTTAGAAAGAAATAGCAATGACATTGAATGAAAGAGTGCGTAGAATACAAAAGAAACTATAACTGTGTGTATTATCAACAAAAAAGAATAAACATTATATATTAGACTCAATGATCTCTAAGGCCCTTTGCAACTTTGACTCTGTAATTCTGTCAGAAATGAGTTGTAGCTATTTAAAGAAAGTTGTGACTAAATGCTGTGTAGATATAACCTTCAATATTATGTAAAGTCTAGAAAAAGTTTAGATCTGTTCCTGATAAAACAAAAGAAGTCAATAATTTGGTTGTTCTGTGCTGAAAAAAATTATATAAATGGAAACCTCTGCACTTCTTTTTTTTTTATTTTTTTTTGTTTTAAGTTCCAGTTTTTTCTTCTCTACTCCCTCCCCCACCAATTGGGAAGGCAAGAGATACAATACTCATTATACATATGAAGTAATGCGAAACATATATCCATATCAACCATGTTAAAAAAAAGCCAAGGAAAAAGAAGGAAATAAGCATATACTTCAATTTTCATTCTGAGATGATCAGTTTTCTATCTGAAGGTGAATAACATTTTATTCATGAATCCTTTGCAGTAGTGGTGAATCACTGATTTGATCAGTTACAGCTATTTCACAGTTGATTATCTTTAAAATATTACTGTGACAGTCTACATTGTTCTCTTGGTTCTGCTCACTTCACTTTGCATCTATTTGCATAAATATTCCTAAGTTTTTCTGAAACCATACCCTTTGTTGTCTTTACAGCATAATATTATTTAATCACATTCCTATACCATAACTTGTTCAACCATTCTCCAATGAGCATCCTCTCAGTTTCCAAATCTTTGGCATCAGAAAAGCTGCTATAAATATTTTTATACATATGGGTTCTTTTTTTTTCTTTGATCTCCTTGTGATACAGACCTGGTAGTGATATTATTGGATGAAAGGGTATGCACAGTTTTATATACCTTTTGGGCTTAGTTCTACTTTGTTCATCAGAATGGTTGGAACAGTTCATAACTTCCACCAACAGAGCATTAATATATTTATTTTCCCATACTCATTCCAGCATTTGTCATTTTCCTTTTCTGTCATGTTAGCCAATCTGATGAATATGAGGTGGTACCTTGGATGCTCTTCACTTCTCAACTGCATGAAATTTTACATGTAAATTCTTCTGATTGGCCAATAGCTGTGACTACTTGAAGGAAAATACTTTATGTATTTGTGCATGTAAAACAATGTTTTAAAGGTTCTCCCTTATTTGTTCAATATGTATCTAAATAATATAATATTAAATTAATAGGAATTATTTCTTCTCTAAAAAAGAAATTAGATAAAGATTATTGAAAAAATTACAGAAACATATTAAATACAGTGATGTGAAAAAACAAACCTAATGTCTGGAAACAAGTAACTACAGTACTATTGGGCCCTACTAGAGAGTTATCATTTCTTACCTCATGGAGATATGGAGTATCTTGTCATTTTAAAAATAGAATGAGGGTGGTGATAATCATTTATTTAAAATAATATTTTAAATTGAAATTGATTCTGTTTATTTAAACTCCCTTTACTTAAAATAGAACCAAGGAATCTTAGAATATAAGGGACAGCTGGAGTTATCTAATCCAATCTGTACCTGAAACATGAATTCTCTCTCTGATATACTTTAAAAATGTTTATCCAACCACTCATTGCTTGAAGAATTAAAGTTACGTGAATCTTATTGTCTACCAGAGAAACCCAATTTATCACTGGATAGCTCTTATCTTATAGATTTTTCTTATATTTTACCAAAAACTGTTTCTTATCATTTCTAAACATTCACCTTATTATACCCAATAGAACAAATGTAATTTTTCTTCCAGGTGAAAATAAGACTGATAATATCCCGCTTAAATTGTTCACATTTTTAAAAACTTGTTATATGACATGGTTTTGACCAAAGTCTCTTCCCATCCTAGTCACTTTGCCCTGGAATCATCAGGTTTTCCTATTTCTTTTCAAAACTCTGTGATGGTGGCTGGCACTCTATGTATGATTGTATGAACAGGATAAAATATAGTAGCACTGTTATATCATTTTCCTCTGTCCATTATATGTATTTTGATGTAGACTAATTATCTTCTTTGAATTATCGTCTTTCCTTGTTAATGTTTGTTACCCCAGTAACAGAGTAATAATCTGGAAGTCTTTTTCTCCTGAATTACTACATGGCCAGATATTACCCTAAACTTCCTAGATCAATTGCTTTTTGATCACAAGTGCAGGATTTTATTTTAATCACTTTTAAATTTCACATCATTAGACTTAGCCCAGAATTCTAATCTGCTCAAGACTATTTGGATCCTGATTCTGCCACGCAGAGTATTAGGTATTCAGTTTTGTGACATCTGTAAATTTGACAAGTACATATTCCAAATAGGCCTTCAACCAAGTAATTGATAAAACTTGGTAATCACGGTCAAGGACAGAGATGTGAGGAGATCTCAATAAAGATATTCTTCCTCTTAGAATCTGTACAAAAATTGGTCCTGAATTCACCTACTTCTGCTATCTAAGAGTCCATATCTTTCCACTTTGTTTTCAAATGGTATCATGAGAGATATTATATGCCTTCATGAAATGTATGTGAATTATGTGATTATTAAAGTGCCTCAATTATTAAATAAATATAGTCTAACATTACTTCTTACTATTTTATCCTGTTTAATATTTATTAACTGTATGGTGTTTTTGTTAGTTTTGTGGTTTGTGAGGCTATGAGAGGAAAGAAAACAAAGTGTATGTATAGCTGACCTGGTGTTTGGGAGACTAGGTATATAAGAGCCCATTCTCATTGGAGAGAGAAGCTAGAAAAGAACAATAAACCATCATTATGTGCCCATCATTTGCCTCAGAGGATCCTAGTTGAGTAGCAAACAGCTGGAGGTCCCGAGAAGTGATTGCTACAAAAGGAGTAAATAAGCATCAATACTTATGTAAACAACAATTATGGGAGACCTAGGGAATAACTGGTCTGGAATGAACTCTGCAACCTCTTAAGAAGTGAGTTCTTCTGGGGGAATTATTTTGGATAGGCAGGCTAAACCTTTACTAGCAGCCAAAATATAATGTGTTGAGAGAGGTACTCTTCTTTGCAGGGTTTCTTAACCTTTTTGCAGTCATGAATCCCTGTTAAAGCCTAAAAGCCCATTCTCAGAATCCAGTTTTTAAATGCATGATATTACAAAGAAACTAAGTATACTGAAATGCTATTATCATTTTTTTAAAAAAATAATTCAGATTAAGAATCCCTATTGTAAAGCAGTTCACAACTATTTTCAGAAAATGTCACTCTGGGAAAATCTGTCTTCATGGAAGGGTAAGAAGTGTTCTCAGATGCTGACTTGTATATGGACTTAATCCAGAAGAAGCTGAATGTTTTGCCACAAGCAAAGCTGTTTTTGAAGGAAAGCAATCCTGAATATTGGTACATTTACTCAGGGAACAAGAAAGGGGAGTAGGTAACTTTGACATCTATTAACCTGGTTTCATCAGTTGACCAAACTCCAAAAATATTTCATTATTACCCTTTTCCCTTAAAAATTCAGAAAAGTATTTGCTCATCTCCATTTTACCTTGATTATTCAATGATCACCAACAATATTACAGTAACCAGATCTCTAAGTTTAATTAGTGTCCTGAAATTATAATTTATCCAGGCTAAGTGATTAGTATTTATCGAGGGGAGTGATGTGCTCTCTTAACATCTTCTCACTTACCTTGGATTTTAATTCAGACTAAAATATGTGCAGAATATGTACAGTTCATTCTTTTTTTCAAAATATTGGAAAAAGGTTGTCATAAAATAGGATCTGGTTATTTCTACCATCTCTCTATGGTTATCATCTTGGAATCCACTTTGAATAATGGCCCTGTTCCTCCTTTTGTGTTCTCTGTGTCTCTGTCTCTCTGTCTCTGCCTCTCTCTGTCTCTCTCCCTCTTCCTCTATATAGAGACATAGATATATAGGTATATGGATAGAGATAGATATGATAACTTGATATATATGTATCTATATATGCATACACAAACACACACATGAATATGAATGCAGTATATAAATTTTCTTCTTTTTACCTCAGCAACTAAAAGGCCAAGAGTTCATTATAACTAGATAGCAATGTTAATTAAAGAAGAGAACCAAACCTCTGCCTAAAAACATTAAGAGATTTCTGCATTAGTGTCTTAGAGTAATTGTGATACTCCTGATTTTTGTCTAAAACAAACTCCCTAAAGAAGCAGAAGAAACCATCTGGACTTGAGAACCATCATGTAGCCCTAGGATTAAAACAAATATTTTTTTAATAACAGAGTTACACTATGATCTTCTTAACTTCTCTGAAACATGCTAGGCTATTAATCTTTGTTTTATCCCCAACTTTCCCTAAAACCTGTGTATAGAACTGAACTAAATTCTAGTCCATGATATACTCTAAAATGTTGACTTTCTATGTCTTTGATTGCAGTATTCCATATCTGTTGAATATCTACCCATCCTTAAATCCCAGTTTGTACATCATCCATGTAAATTTACCTTACTACTGCTGTGAAAAATTATTCACACTCTTTGAATTCTCATGGTCCATTGTTGCCTTCATATGCTTTTACAATTTGCATTTACATTATACTTATTTCAGTATATGTCTATTCTTTCTTGACCTCAACAAGATAATGAGTCTCTGTCCTAGAATAAAGGGTAAAAGAATATATGGTTTACCTTCTTCGTTTTCAAATCCAAAAAATTATTAAAAACATAGGAAATTTTCAGTATAGCATTTCAATAACATTTGCTCAAATCAATTGAATTGAAAGAATATGATAAACAAAGTTACATCCAAAACTATTTGGAATCTTTATTTCTTTTCTTTCTGTCCTCCTCCTCCTCCTCATCCTCTTCCTTCTCCTCTTTCTCCTCCCCCTCTTCCATCTCCTTCTCCTCCTCTTTCTTCTTCTCTTTCTACTCCTTCTCCTCTGTCTTCTCCTTCTCCTTCTTCTTGTCCTTCTCCTTCTCCTCATCTTCCTTCTCCTCCTCTGCCTTTTCCTCCTCCTCCTCCTCCTCCTCCTCCTCCTCCTCTACCTCCTCCTCCTCCTCCTCTCACTCCCTTTTCCTCCTTCCCTCCTCTTCCTCCTCCTTTTTCATGAGATACATTTGTCATTCTTAGCAGTGTTCAAAATGGTAATTGCCTCATGTCTAACAGTCAAATACATTTGTTCGGTTCAACAGAAATATTTCTCGACATTGGTATTTTGAGCTCTGGGTAATTATTTTAATGTTTTGGAGTAGAAATTACTCCCAATGTAATGTGACAGGCTGGGTTTAGTTTAAATTAATTGGTTTCTGAATCTAATCCATAAAGTATATAAATGACTTAATTCAAGTTTAAATGCACCACAACCTTTTCTAAAGTATTCCTATAAAATATTTTTTTCTAATGGCATTCCTAAGAAATTCCAAAAAATAGCCCTTTTTATTATTAATGAAATAATTATCTGTTTCTATGGAATAAAAAAAAAACTCTACATTTTTATGTTTACAGTTTTCGAGGTATATAGTTCTAGTTCATGATTTCTGGGGGAGGGGCAGAAACTCGACATATTAGCTAGGCTTTTTTTTTGAAGTGGGTTTTTTTTCATTATTAGGAGGTTTTTTTCATTATTACAAATGGTGGATGACAATAATCCAAACCTTTGTCCTTTAAACAAAAGCATCAAGAGTTCTAATCTATCATATTTTGAATAACCTCATTGGCTTCATATAGACAAGCACTATAAAGCACCAAAACAGTCTCTGGAGTCTTAGCTATGGTTAATCTTTCCCATCAGGATTCCAGCCAGCATTCATATGAAAGATGGAGTCACAAATTTGGTCTGTCTCTGGCCTCATCTGGAGAATCAATTCTCATAATGAAATAATAACCTGGATTGGTTGTAACCCCCATTTAGAAAGAAGGTTTCTAGCTGATGATTCCTACTTTTCAGAATTTCTAGGAGTGGATGTCTGCAATGAAAGTCTATTCCATCAAAAACAATAACAAGGTCCAAGTTTCATTGCTGAAAGCCCTGACTCAGAATAAATAACTTGAATGTGGTTGTGAACAATACACTGCTAATATCACATAGAGTAGATCAATGCACTCAGCTATCTTTCTGCAATATGACTGCCAAGGGATCTTGTGTCAGTGCTCCTGTGTTGGAGGCGTATATCACATGGACATGTAGAAATGATAATCTGTGATGAACTGGACTACCTCCTGGAATTCACAGTGTCCTATTCCACACAAGAAGACAAGTGCCATTCCTACTTCTGAGATGTACACAGTATTCCTGCTGTTAGTTTCCTAACATTTCTAGGAGGTGGGCAGTGACTTAAGTGGTGGGCATTTTTCAGATTAAATTTTGTATTGTACCTCTTTGAATTGTACTTCTCTTTCTAATAGGTAAGGAGTGTAGTGCATAGGGAAATTTACCTGTTTGTGCCTTAATTTCCTTGTCTAGAACGAGAGATTTGGATTTAGTAGCCTCTAAGTTTTCCTCTATCTCTAGTTCTATATCTCCTAATTCTTTTAGGCTTTAATCTAGCGTAAACACACAGCAGCTAGGTGACACTATGAATAGAATGCCTTATCTGGAGTCGGGAGGACCCAAGTTCAAATCCTGCTTTAGACACTTCCTAGCTGTGTGACACTGACAACCCTATTTGCCTCAATTTCCTTATATGTAGAATGAGCTGGAGAATGAAATCGCAAATGCCTCCAGTACTCTACCTAAATGACGTGAAAAGTTGAACACAACTAAAACAACTGAACAGCAACAATAAAGCATGTAGACCTAGAAAAGCTCCTTAGCCAAATGTAAACTTTTGATCATTCAGGGAAGCTGCTCACTTGTCTATTTGCTTTGGTTCAGTTGTTGAAATGCTTATTTTCTTTTAAACATCTACCAGAGAAATTTTTGGTTACCTTTCAAATAGCCTCCACAGAATGAGAAGATTTTTTTTGGGGTAAGGCAATTGGGGTTAAGTGACTTGCCCAAGGTCACACAGCTAGCACGTGTCAAATATCTGAGGCCGTATTTGAGGTCCCTTCTGACCCCAGGGCTGGTGCTCTACTCACTGTGCCACCTAGCTGCCCTGAGTGAGAAGATTTTTACACTATTCCCTGGTCAGCTAAAAATTATTAGCACTTGGATCTGTGATTTCTTCGTTATAGAGAATGCTTGAGGGAAGAGACCCCCTCTAGCAGTGCGGATAGGTATGTTTTCTGTAACTTAGAGTATCAGAGATTACTTAAGGCACTGAGAGGGGAGAGAAGTGACTTGACCAGGATCACATAGCCAATATGTCAATGGCCAATGATTAATTATTATTTCACCAAAATTTCATATATCTCCACTAGTTTTTTTCAGAGAACAGCTCAAGTAGTACCTTCTACATAAAGGATAAAGTGGCATAGTGGATGAAGTACTGGGGCTGAGACAGGAAGACCTAAGTTCAGATCCAGACTCAGCTGTGTGACTTTGGCCAAGTCACTTAATTTCTATATGCTTCAATTTTTTCAGTTGTGTGATTGAGATAACAGTACTTAGCTCACAGAGTTGTGTGGTTAAAATGAAGTAATATTTGTAAAACACCAAGTTACAGGACACACAGATGATACTTGATAAATGTTTACTTCCCTCACCCCCACTGTCTTTCTTAATTTATTTGTATTTTATTTTAATATGTTTTATTTTGTATTTATTTTATACATACTTAAATATGTATATTTATACTTTTATAAATATGTACTGGGAATCAAGATGGGCTCTTAGCACTTATTCAACCAAGTACCCTTCAAGAGTTTGGCCTTTATTTCCTCAATTAAATTAGGAGTCCATGATGACCTCCTTGCCTCAAGAGAAAATCTAGTTTACATGGGTTTGAGTGACTTGTTTGTGACACCAGAGACTTTTAGATCACGTGGGGTTAAGTCACATTTTTGTGATGCTTTTAGGTCATGTGGGTGAGTCGTATGTGTGACTCACCTTTGACCCTGAAAAAGATATATAAAACTCAGAGGTTGGCTTTCTCTTTTGTAGCTCTGAGCCACAGCAGGAGTGGTGTGTGACTCTAGGCCAGCCGTTGTTATGAGCTACCCAGCTTTGATGTTGATCCTTCTCTGGTAACTGCATATTGTGATTTTGTCAGACTGTAATCTGTCTGTTGATTCGTGTTTATTTGCTCTGTTTATATTTGCTCTGAAGCTTAGGGTGCTGGCTTTTCCTCCTGAGCTGAGTGAATGATATTTGTTTGCTGGATTAAAGTAAGATTGTTGCTTTCCTTAGTAAATCAGATCAAAAGAACATGGTTTTGTGGCATTCTTGTTGTTGGGCTTGTGTTGGTTTTTCACCCTCACAGCAGCTGCTAGCCAAATTGTTGCAACAAAATGTTCTGTAAACTTTTTGTATATACTTAAATATGTGCTTCTCTACCCTGAAACAATCCAAGTCCCTTGAAGGAAGACACTGCTTCATTTTTATTCTTGTGTCCCTTGTGGTTAGCCGGTGAAGGTATTCCAAGCAGAAGGTAGGATAAAAAGGCACAAAGATGGACAGGTTGAAGTGATTAAAAAAAAGTCACATCTCTTTCTGACAGGAATTTTATTTACTGGCCAGGACACTAGCCTAAATTATTTCCTTTGTCCTCTTCAAAATTCATTAAATTAGGTCTTTCTCAAATTACTGGTCTCAAATATCACCTACTTTCCACTATTTATTGTATAAATACAATATAAAAGCATAAGGCCATTGGCTTAGAACTAGGAGAAACTACAGAAGCCATCTAGTACAACCTTCTTTCACAACAAAGGAAACTGAAGTCTACAGAAATGAGATTTCTTGCCAAAGATCATATAGCTTGTAAGTAGCAGAATTGGGATTTAAATCCAGGTCCCAAACTCCAAATCCAGCATGTTTCCCACTGTACATTAAGTTCCATTCCTCAGCTTCTTCTCTATATAGCATAAGCATATCAATTATTGAGATATTTCCTAATTATTCAATAACAATTTTTTTTGAGCTATCCTGATCAAAGATAATGTATAAATTCTAGGCAATATTTATTATTTTAATTATGAGGAACCTGTCTAGCCATCTTGGTATACGTAGGGAAAAATATTTTGGCAATAAAAAAGAATAACACCTCTTGTCAAGGATATTCTATACTCTTTTTTACTTAAAATGAAACTGGTCAGGCATTTTAACAAGGCTATTAAGGAGTTAGGAAAATATATGTATGTGTGTACCTATGTGCACACACATTATCTATCTGTCTATCTATCTATCATCTTACCTCAATCAGTTCAAGATTACAGGGGTGATGGAATGGGAAGAAGAGTGGCTAAAGGACTATTTTCCCTTCCTAGAGTTAAAATATCAGAATAACAATTTTGAAACAATATTTAAAAGAAACCATATCAACATACAATTCCACTTTTCTGTTGTCTCTTCAATCTTATTTCCCAAATTATTTCTTAAACTCTGACTCTGTTCCCCTTGGCTTATGTAATGATTCATAACATAACTGTGTTACAATGGCTAAAACTCACTTGTTCAATGTGGTGTTACAGTGAATGGCAGCTCTGCCCTCTTTGTTGCTTTTATCATGTTATTTTAATGAAAGATATTATGGGGAAATGCAAGGTCTGAAGGATATTGACTCTGAAATTACAGGAGCACAACTTCACAGGAAAGCAGGCAATTTCATTTCAGCACATTTTCAGCTGATGTTCTCAGTCATAGAATCAAGTGAAAGTAGGGCATAATTTGTATTACAACTGAATATATTATTCACACATTTTCCTCCCAGGATATTGATTAAATTCCTCATAGTAGAGTGATTTGAAAGACACTGAATAATTTGTAAGCTCCTCTCTTTTGGAACCATTTGACTTCTAGTAGACTAGAGTAGTATTTGAAAATTAGTGGTCTCTTAAATTGTATTGGGCTTCTCATCAATACAGCTGATTGACAAAAAATGAAAGAATGCTATATGGAAAATTATTAAAGAATTTAATGAGCCAATGCATGATTTCTAGTGTTATGGATTAGTATTTAGATGCTAATAGATTCAGAAAAAAGCCTAGACAGACTCACTCTTTGAGTAAGAGTTGTGATTTGGATAGCTTTTCATCTGAAATAATCCGCACTGAGCAAACACAATGACTTCTTAGGGAAGGATAAACATTTGTTGGGTTTTCTGTTCAATATGAAATAAAGAACTGATTGGATTTCTTAATAATTGCTTAACATTGATAGCTAACATCGATCTCTGAATAAATATCCTTTCTTTGATTCATATTATCCAAACAAATGAAATCTAAATATTTGTAAGGGTGGAGTTGATTTGAATAGTCAATCAATTCTCCTCACGCCAATTAAAGTAACCAACAATTTGCTCAATGCCAAAGGTTCTTTATCTTTTTTTTTGTATTGTAGACCGATTGGCAGTCTGTTGAAGACTATTGGCCTCTTAACAGGAAAACATTTTTTTTTTTATGAGTAAAGTAAGGCAACTAGGATTACAAATGAATTTATATTAAAATACTTAGTATTTTTTTAAAGTTCATCGGCCCTAGATTAAGAACTCCTGATGTATACTTTGATAATTTATCGAGTAAGAATATCTCTTCTGAATCAATCAATTAATCAAATGTATTAAAAGAGGGGCTTTAGCTTATTGAAGGCAGCCACTGTCTTTCACCTCTTTTTGTGCACTGCCACTTAACATTTTAGGACTTAGTGCCTGCACCAAACATTCATTGAAAAAATGAAGAAGTGAAAGATATTCCAAAGTCTGTCATCAAATTGTAAGGAAGCAATTAGATGAAATCAAGTGAGGCTACATGGGAAATTTATTTTATCTAGTCGAAGGATCAGGTTGGTAACACCCTATGTGGTTTGGATAAATAGAGCTTGCTAGTTCATTACTTGGCATTTGAATTGGTAGTGGTGAAGTGTTGGCTATTTAATGTTGCAGAGAAGTCCATAAGAGGGAATGATTGAGGGCAAGGAAGGGTGGAGAGAGTCTCCATCTTCTAGAGGAACTCGTGAGCTTCAGATGTCAGAAGCCTTAGTGACTTCCCATCTGTGATGACTAAAAGTGTCCTGGAACATTAGTGGCCAACAGCAATCTCTTCATTGGGTTTGGAGAGATATATTAAAGATAAAATTTACCAGAGGAAAAGCAACTTCCAGAATCTCCTAGGAGCTTAGGAGAAAGCTACAAAATACCTAAGAACTTTATGAGGACTTCATAAATGAGATAAAAAGATTTCTAGCACCCAAGGCATGTGAGTTACCTTTTTAGATCTAGTTAATTCGCTTAATTGGTTGATTCAAATTGATTCAAAAGAGATGTTCTTCTACCTAGGACCATGAGTTATGGCAATGATCTCACTGACTCAAAGCCAGAAATACGACAAGTTCAACGGCTAAGTTTTAGGGAGTGTTATAGCTCCCATATTTGTATAGGTCTGAAGGTTGAGTGTGAGCAAGCCTTGCATATTGAGACACCTGCCATGGGATTACTGATTTTTTTAGTCATGTCCCTTTGGGGGTTTTCTTTTAAAGATGCTGGAGTGCTTTTCCGTTTCCTTCTCCAGCTCATTTTACAGATGAGGAAACAGGCAAACAAGTTTAAGTGATTTGCCCAAGGTCACACAGCTAATAAATGTCTGAGGTCAGATTTTAATTCATAAGGAGGAGTCTTCCAGATTCCAGGCCCACCATTCCATTCACTGTACCACCTAGCTGCTAGATAGGTAAAAATCTCAGGTTCCACTTCATACCAGTAGCAATTGAAATTAAGGTAAACTGAGGTACAAAGTTCTACGAATGTTCAATATATTGGTAAGGCAAAAAATCACCAAAAAAGAGGGTCTATCAAATCCTGAGTCATCCAAAAGAGCATGAGATAGGGTCTACTAGCCTTCATATAGTTTTGGGAAGTACAAGAGAAAAAAAGTGCAGGAAACAGTCTGAGATATCATAAGCAACAAAAACAATATGACTGGCTGGACATTTGGGGCTATACACAACCCTTCTTCTTACTGTCAGGAAAGGTTGATTGATAGATTCCTTCTGTTCCTTAGTTGAACAGAGAAAACATATTTCTTGTTACCCACCTGCATCGTATAAGCCTTGTTAGGAAGATAACAAATCTCCCTTAAGTGTATGTAAACATGTAAACCTGCATAGAAATGATGTCTTTTTTGGGGTTAAGGTGATTTATAGGCAACTGGATTTTAAGCTTAACTCAGAGAGAAAAACTCAACTTCTAGGTTCCTGAACTCCTGACCTTAACTCAAAGACAAAGAAACATAGCTTTGACAGTTTCAGGATAGAATCAATTACTGAACAGAATTAAATATAAAATGCCAAATCAACATTTGATATTCTTGCATCACAAGTATTCAACACAAAATAAAGCAACAAAATGGGTGGGGGAGCACCATGAGGAGAAAGGTCAAGTTTCTTCCTTAATATCAAGAATCCTGCACCAATAAATCTTGAAAGCAAAGAACAAAAGGCCAAAAGAACCTTCCCTTCCCTTTCTCTGTGACTTCAAAAATCTGAAAGCCATATACTAATGTGGGAGCTATTATGCTCCCTTATACTTAGCTGCTGAATGTGTCATGTTTCTTTGAGGTAGCAAGATAATTTCCATCTCTCATGCTGGGTTATATCCTTAACAACATGTTTTGGTAGCAATTTTTGGAGCAATTTTGATAAATTTATTCTATAAAAACTTACATTCCATAAAAATAAACTAGAGCTATGATTCTCTACATTTTAGAAAGATCAGCAATGGGGTCTATTTAAATATGAATATCCCTAAATTTATTTAAAGTATGATGAAATTCCTTATACCTCTTCAGCAATATATCTAGGCAGGTCTGGACAAAGATAAACAGGCTGAGTATGGTGGCAGTGAAGGAGAATTAGGAGGGGCCAAAGCTATGTTTGTTTTCTTATGTGAATGTGAAAAGATGGCAGGTTATTTGGATATATTGTCATAACATTTGCCAGGTTTGTGAGGGGTGGAAGGATTGGCCTAAATCTATGATTTCATTCATTGATACAGGAAATTCTATGTGAGGAAACTGCTTCTACCAATGCAAAGCTATAACTGCTTTGTAAACCATAGTTTTAGAAAGTTCCCTGGGGTCACTAAGTGATTAAGTGACTTTCCTAGGGTTATCCATCATATATGATGCAGGGGAAGAATTGAACTCATGACCTCCAGACTCCTCCAAAGCATTTCTCTTTCCATTATGCCAGGTGGCTTCTTCTATCAGCTTTCTATTGGAATTTTACTGCTCAGACAGAAAATGACATTAATTTAGGAAGTAGATTTAAAGTATAAAATAGCATATTTTTTCCATTTAACAATACTATATTAAATAAAAATTTCAGACACTATGGAATTACAAAAACATGACAGTCTCATTCACTAAGAACACATGGGCAACTACAGTGGGATTAGTGCAGTATTAGATACCATAGGGTATAGAAAGTAGGGAGACAAGACCACTACCCTTGGGGACCTGGTTGTTCTTGGTGTGATTATTTGGGAATGAATCATAATTAACACCACCAGCAGTGTTCAAAAGAGATCTAACAAACACCATTTATAACCCACTATCGCAAAAATACAGTTCTTAGAAAAGATGTAGGGGCACATTTAGCAATAAGGGCAAAAAATGATTCATCTGTGTGCTAAGCACACAATAATTACAAGGCAACCAAGTAAAACCAGGGAGAATTTTTTCTTCCCATACTATCCCAGAGGAGAAAGAATAAGTTCTGATATATCTGATATACCTCCCAAGTACAATTTATTTTTCATTCAATTGTTAGAAGTTAGGTAAAAACAATTAAGAATATTTTAAAATAATTATAAAAAATGATGTGATAAGTGGAAGGACCATGAAAGTCTTTTCAAGTGTTGTTAAGCCAGTTTAGAGCAAAATCCAGGAGAGCGGGGAAAACAGTCTAGTAAGTGCATTTTTATTTGATACTGGGAGACGTTGAATCGGCTTCCTTTCAGTGGAGGAAATCACCACTTTTGTGCACAAACAATATTTTGTTAGTTGAGAAAATCAGAAACAGGCAATTCATTGTACTCCAAGGGTAAAAAATCCATAACTAAAATGTCTGAGGAAAGAGCAATATTCTAGATAAAAGGCCATATTGAATCACCTGCATTATCCACAGTGCAGCAAGGATTAGGAAAACAGCATGGTCATCTCTTTGCAATGCAATATTTTGAACTCTGAGAATAGCATGAGATTTGGAAGCAATTTTTTTGACAGTTGGAGATTTCTACTGTATGTTTAATCCTTATCAATGGTCATATCTAGCTGATGTCAAATATCCAGAGAAAAATGGAAAAGGAAAAAAAAAAGTGGCCATGTATATTTCCCAGTATCTGGATATTTATCTCAATCTTTCAATTTTATTCAAGTGATTTGGGCATTGTGTAGATGAAAAAAAAACAAATCAAACATCAACTGCTGAGTATTCCTGAACATTATGAATCAATTCTAAATATTATGGGAATTACATAGTGGGACAATTAGCAACAATTTCATCAATTAGTCCAAAGTGGAAATCCAATCCCAAATTGACACAATGAGCCTTAATTAATTTTAAAAGAACTTTGGATTAACAATCAGCTAGGAGAGTTTGTAGCAGTCTCTGCTCTGCCTCTAACTAGTCTGAATTTGGACGAATAACTTCCAAAATCTTAGTTTCCTAGTTCCTAAAATGAGGGACTCATTAAGTACTTACTGTAGGTCCAGCATTGTGCCAGACAAAATTAATACAAAAATAAGAATTAAACTGTCCCTACATTCAAAAAGCTTACATTTTTCACATTTTAAATCATTTTTAAATGTTGTTTTTTATTGTTGAATCATCCCAGTCATGTCAAACTCTTGCCCCTTTACAGTTTTCTTCGCAAAGATAGTAGAGTGTTTTGCCATTTCCTTCTCCAGCTCATTTTAACAGATTAGGAAACTGAGGCAAATAGGGTTAAGTGACTTGCTCAGCCTTACACAGCTAATAAGCACCTGAAATCAAATTTAAACTCAGGTCTTCCTGTCTCCAGGCCTGGTGCTCCATCCACTGCACTACCTGCATATTCATAACCTGAATAAGAAGTAAAGAGGAAGGGACAATCAACATACACTAAAATCCTATTAATTCCTCATTGTGACATGGAGGTGATCCTGAATTCTTGGAGATTCTATAAGCAGTTTACATGCTCTGGTCTGTCATATTGAGCTTAGAACACTTTAAATTTATCTTGAGTTGGATTCAGTATCAGTTGCTTATAGACCAGTGAAGTATTATATTACAGAGAGTGCTAGACTTGGAGTCAGGAGAGAACCAAGACCAATCCTGTTTTGGTCTCTTATTAACTGTGCCTCTGGGAGTCACTTAATCTCTTTTAGACCCAATTATCTCATTTATAAAAAAGAGACCCTAGCAGAACTTACCTCATAGGGTTGTTACATTGATCAAATGAGATAATTCTCAGTTATTAAAAGTCCTAGATAAAGTTAGCTCATTATTAACAAGGAAGATACATATGAAAACATGTATATGAAATAGGTATAAGGTAATTTCCTAGAAAAAGGTACTAACAACCAAGAGACAGGGTAGCAAGAAAAGGCTCATGCAAAAGGCTATATCTTAATAGCATGTAAAAGGAAATGAAGGATTCCAAGAAGCACAGGTAAAGAGGGAATGCATTCTAGGCACTGGAGGCAGACAAAACCAAGGCATAGCTATGAGGGGTGGGATGACATTGAAAAGGAACAGTAAAAAGGCCAGGTTAGCTGGAAAGTGATGTATAAGAGGGCATAAGGCCAATAACAGTCAAATAAACATTTAAGTGCCTACTATATGTCAGCCATTGTGCTAGGTATATTGATATGTAATCAGTGTAGGGAAATGGGCTGGAGTACTCCTGAGAAAGGCTGTAAATATCTAAGAAAGGAAATCATGTCTTATCCTAATGTCAAAGGGAAGCCTATAAAGACTCTTGAGTTTGGGAGTAATGTGGTTAGACTTGCATTTTAGGAATATCAACTTGATACTAATATGAAAGATGTGTATGAGATTGGTTAAGTGCAAGCTGAACAATTAGCTAACTACTGTAAAACTTCAGATGGGGCTATTTTACGATGATTGTGATAATACAGAGCAAGGCATAAATATGAGAAATGTAGAGACAGCTGGAGAAAATCATGACAACTGATTAGAAATAAGGGGTGAATAAGAATCAAAAATCCAGGAGGTGAAACTAGTTAACTAGAGTGATGGTAATACTCTCAACAGAAATAGAGAAGCTAGGAAGAGAGATGCTTCAAGGGGGAAATATACTAAGATGTTTTGGATATGTTGAGTTCCCTATGATACATTCAAGTGGAGATATCTAATAGGTAGTTAAGAAGGACTGGTATGGAGAATGATATGGTGGCATGATAATACGGAAGTAATACTCAAAAAGTTGACAGCTGAATCCATGGGAGTTGACAGTATCACAGAGAAAGTATAGGAGAGAGAAGGCCAAGGAAAAAGTTTTGACATATAACCATGACTGTAGGGTGGAGTATGAATCATAATTCTGTAAAGAAGAGTAAGAGGGATTGATCTGATAGAAGAGAGTCATGACAGTATACTGTTATAAAACCCATATGTTTTCAAAAAGTGGGTTGTTTAATAGTGTCTAACATTGAAAAGAGATGAAGAAGGATATGGACCAAGAAAAAGGATGATTATATTTAGCAGTAAGATGAGGGGCATTTTTAGAGAGACCAGTATTTTGTGGTGAAAGGAAGAAGACAGATTACAAAGGTTTGAGAAATTAATGGAAATTGAGAAAGTTAAGGCAGAGTACGGACAATTTTTCTAGAAGTTCGAATATGGAAAAGGAGAAGAGATATAGAATGAAAACATGAAGGGAAAGTTGAGCCAAGCAAAGGCCATTGAAGGATTTGGGCAATTGTGGGCCTGGAATGCCTGAAGGCAGCTGGATAACTAATTCACATTTTAAGTGAAATAAGTATTAGAGAATTAGAAGGAAAAAAATTGTGAAAGTGGTTATATAGGCATAACATGCTAATGCCAAACCATTATCCACTGTGCATTTCAAACTGATTCAATCATGCTGGGACCTTTCTGAGTAGTAAGTAAAGAAAAATAGGGAAAGTTCCATGCCCAGAGCTGAGAAAGAAATGTTTTCATTTATAGACTAAACAAAAATTGATGCTCAACAAATTAATATGAACGCTTCAGGATGTCTCCAGAAAGCTGCATAAGCTAGGGTGAGAGTGAGGAAGCTAGAGTTGATTTTACTGTCCTCAGAACCGTAGATCTTCTCCTTTAGTTTTACAATGCTCCTCACCCTTGCTGAACATCAGTTATCGATATCCATTTGTATATCTGTCCCTATACTAATGGAACAAAATTTATGAGATTTCTCACCAGGGATATATGTTCTCTTTCCTGGGTTCACCCTTCCTGAGTGTGCCCCTTCACAACTGGGTAGTACCATGGCCACTACTTATGAATCATATAGATTTTGTTGTTATTGTTCAGAGAAGGGCAAAGTGAAAAGATTTTGGTTTTGAAAGAGTAGTGAGAAAACAATGGTGATATCTTACCAGAAATCAGTCAGGATTTATATTTCTGGATATTTTCTGTTTGAAAAACATTCATTTGAATCATCTGAAACTTTCAGTGATCTCTACATCAATTATATTTCTATCTTTAAAGTTTCTATACATAGAGGAAAAAAAAGAAATGTAGAACAAAGAGATGGCTCAATTAAAAAAGCAACCTATAAATTTATATATATATATATATACATACATACATATATATGTACACAAGTATATCTATATATCTATGTATTTGAAAACATATTTAAATTTAGTTTTAGCATTTAGGGATAAAAGGCCCTATTTGCATTGAGTAGAATCTGGTTGGCTTCAGACACTTACTAGCTGTATGACCTAAGGCAAGTCACTTAACTCTGTTTGCCTCAGTTTCCTTATATGTAAAATGAATTGGAGAAGAAAATGACAAAGCACTCCAATATCTTTTCCAAGAAAATCCCAAATTGGGTCACAAAGAGTCAGACATGACTGAAAAATGACTCAACAACAATAAACAAACCAATTGAATCCTTTTAAAACAAATACATTTAAAATGTAATTTTGTTTTGTGGAAACTATTTCCAGAGTTTGTCAAAATCAAGGGTGCTTAATATGGGCCCATGATTTAAAAATTGTTAACTAAATTTTAACAATAATTTCCTTTATGCATTTTAGAGTATGTTTTCATATATTATTCATAGAAGAAGTTCCTGGATTTCATCAGGCTGACAAAGAGAAAGAGAACCCCCACTACTGTGGAAACTCAGATTTCCTGAGAAATTTGTCAGTGACTAAGTCGATGAAAGGGGAGAGGAAAGGAATAAGTATTTATATAGCATTTACTCTGTACCAGGCCCTGTGCCAAGATGTTTTTGACAAATATTAACTCATTTGATCCTCACAGCATCTCTGCAATATAAGTGTTGCTATCTTCATTTTTACCATCAAGAAAATTGAGGCAAAGAGAGGTTCAGTGACTTATCTAGTGTCATGAAGATATTAAGTATCTGAGGCCGAATTTGAACTAAGAGTTTCCTGAATGCATGCCCAGGTAGCTTTGTGGAACATTGTATTGAGTACCAGGCCTCAAGTCACAGAGACCAAAGTTTTAGGAGAGTTTTAGGAAGGATACTGGAAATCTATGGAAAGGGGGCAGCCAGGATGATAAAATGTCTCAACTTCATGACATATGGGGATCGTCTGAAGGAACTGGGGATCTTTATTTTGGAGAAGAGAAAGCTTGAAGTGGCGGTAGGGAGAACATATTTGTCTTCAAACATTTGAAAAGCTAGCATGTTGAAGATGAGTTAGCCTTATATTATTGGGCACCAGAAAGCAGAACCAGGTGTGATGGGTGGAAGTTGTAAAGAGGGAAATTTAGATTTGATGTCAGGAAACATTTCCAAAAAACTAGAGTGATCCAAAAGTAACATTGGGGTTCCTCTGCATGTAGTGGGTTCTACTTCATTGGAGGCTTTCAAGAACAGGTCAAATTATCACTAATCAGATATAAATGCAGAGAGGATTATTTTTCAGATAGAGGTTGGACTAGACAGTCACTGAAGTTTCTTACAACTTCAAAATTCTGTGAAATTCTCATTATTTGATTTTAGTTGGCTACCCAGCAATGATTTTTTTTTTAGCCACAACAACTCTCAAAGGCCATTTACTATAGAGGGAGATTTGATTTCCTCTGGCAGAACAAGAATTACACTGATGAAATAATATCCTTGATTGAAAATAAAATAATATTTTGAGGTGAATTTACTCAAACATGAAAGGACTAAGTGATTAGGATATTATAGATGTTGGACTTCACTAGATCAATTTTAGATGAAAGGGAACAAGTATTTATTAATCACTTTATATGTGCCAAGCATTGTGCGAAGCACTTTAGAAATATTATTTCAAATGATTTGATTTTAAAGAACTAAACCTGCACAAAAGACATAAACAATTTGCGGGATGTAGCAAATATTTGGAGTGTGAACAAAGTCTAAAGGATTCATAAAAATAAATGTTAAATAATAGTAATTAGCTTGTGTGGTTTTTCATTCCAAGAATACATCTAAATATTTATGATGACACACATATATTCAGCTTATATCCTTGAGATAGATGATGAATTTGAGCCATTTTCATTGACTACTGCATATATAATCATTAATATTTTATATTAATTTTTGGTGCCTTCTTTTGGAGGCTGGCAATAGATACATTTTCATTAATCAAGTAAGTGAAAATAAATAATTCACTCTGTTACTCATTGTATGTAGCATAAGTATAGAAGCTGTTAGAGATGTATCCTTGTGCTAACATCTTATTTATGCCAGAGAAATTAATTTCAATTCAAGAGGCATTTATGTAGTCCCCATCCAGTCATCAACCACTCTATCAAAGTCATCTCCTCCTCCTCCTTTTTCTAGACAGGGCCTGTGATACTTTCCCTCCTCCCTAAGCCTGTCTTAAGGCATTATCTTCCACCACAGTCCATCTTCACAACTATCACCTCATGCATCATCTGTGAACAGGCTTTAAGATGTCCAACCTAATGGTCACCTGAAACCCATTCATACCTGGAGCCAATACACACCTTCTCAAGTCTTCAACTGAATGTACAACTAATAGGTTGTCTTTCACAAACACAGTCAACAAAAAGACTTGCTAGAGCCATTAGTTTCCTCACGTAGGATGTTCTTATTGTGGATGTCGTGTTGCCCAGGCTCAAAAATGGATGGATAAATCTTTTACCCAGTGAATATTCATCCTTGGCTTTTCCTATCATGTGCCCATATCTCAATATATACTTTCCAGTGTGGAGATATACCACTTTTGAAGACTTTTATGTTGACCAAAAAATTTATGGGGAGCTATGGAACATAAGAATGCATGAGCTCAAGTTTGTATAGATAGATAAAGATGAACACAATATTGAAATACATTTGCCTTATTGTACTAAAGCCATGAAAAGCCATAAGCACGAATTTATCATTATTCATTTATTGGTTGGAGCTCTGAGTCAAGAAAACAGGAATCCAAAACACTTTTAACAACCATCTAGTAACTGCTAGTAATTTCTTTGTGTTTTTTTTTTTCTGATTTCTGCCATTGAGGCCAAAGTTTCCATTGAAATTACTATGATGAACCCCAGAGGGAGATTTATAGATCTATTTACAAAATGGGCATGCAAATTATAGAACAATCTAATTTCATATCTTTTAGGAATTACTTGAAGAAATTCCATAACACCATATGAGAAGACATCCCATTGGAATGTTAATGAATTCTATCATGAGCTCTAGAAGAATGAATGTATATAAGCTTTTCATTTTTTAATCACATCCATTTAAGACAGTTCGATGAATTATGCAGTCGGAATATGGACAGTCCACTGAGGCTTTGAATATTCAGGCGTGCCATCCTATGCCTTAAATAGGGTCCAAGACTAACTCTTGTGAAGATAAAGTTGGGAATAAGCATTGAGGTATTTGGGGTTAAGAATGAAGGGAATATGCATTTATTATTTGTCAGGCACTGTGCTGTAATCTCTCTCTCTTTCTTTCTCTCTCTCGGTCAGTTATTCCTTAAAAAAACTATCCTGTGAAGTTACTGCTGTTATGATCTACATTATCTAGATGAGGAAACTGAGGCAGATATATTAAGGCATTTGCCTAAGGTCACCCATTTAGTAAGAGTCTGAGGCTGGGTTTAAATTGAGGTCTTCCTGACACCTGGCCCAGAGCTTGATCCATTGTTGTTGTTCATTCTGTATTTTCCAAAAGGACTGATGACATCATGGGTGTTGTCTTGACTTCCACGTGAATTGGATTTAAGTGAGTCAGAGTTGTGCAAAGTCGTCAGCCTTTCTCTCTCTCCTAGCTACCTCTATAGCTTCCTCGTGTTTGTGGATACTGAAACCTCAAAACAAATAGAATTCTTTTCTTCTCTAGTAAGCACAATTCTTCCTTAACTTGAACTAGTTATTAAATGCTTTCTTGTTTAGGAAGATGGAAGGAAGGTAGGCTCACATTAAAATATTTTATGATGTTTTAGAAACTCATGATGGATATAAACTCACAGTGGCAGATGGTACTTTGAATGCAACCCATAAAGTATTTATCGTATTCCAATTGAGCACTTTTTGCTGACCTGTATGCATACATTCAGGTTTTTGAATAGTTTTGCAAATTATAAGCAATCAAAAAAAGGGTGGAAGCTTTTTAATAATGAAAATAACACTTATAAGTGATCTATATTACAATATAATAAATCTCCAGTATAGTCAATTACTATTTGTGTTGTAAA
This sequence comes from Phalanger gymnotis, assembly GCA_028646595.1. Classification (NCBI taxonomy): domain Eukaryota; kingdom Metazoa; phylum Chordata; class Mammalia; order Diprotodontia; family Phalangeridae; genus Phalanger; species Phalanger gymnotis. The sequence continues at coordinate 115,802,268 of CM053622.1, forward strand.
ACAGATACCTTATCTTTTAGTTGCTAAAAAGGGCTATGTTGGAGCATCAAGGTGGCACAACAAATAGAGCAACAGGCCTGGAGTCAGGAGGACCTGAGTTCAAATCTAACCTCAGATGCTTGACACTTACTAGCTGTGTGACCTTGGGCAAGCCACTTAACCCTGATTGCCTCACCACCCCCCCCTCCAAAAAAAAGGCTTTGCAAATATCTATATATACACATACATACATACAGACATATATACATATATCTATATATCTCGGTGTATATATGTATATATGTATGTGTATAATACATATATATTATATATATATATGAATGAGATAACAACAAATATAATAAAGATTTGGGGTAGCAAAATTGAATGCCAGTCAGAGTAATGTACAGTGGCTACCTGCTATGTCCTGAGATGATTAGTATAGCTTTGAAGGAACCCTGCAACACTAATGAACTGGGTTAGAGTGATTTCAGTTAGATTAACAAGGAGGCCAATATTATGCAACTTCTCTTCAGTCAAAGAAATAGATAGGGTGGAAAAGGGATCCAGGCTGTTACTCCAAATCATTTGGAAGAACAGTTTAATATGAAGGACAGTAAAGCTAGACAAAGGAGCTGTGGACAACAAGTGGAGCCAATTGTGTATTTGTTTTCTGTTAACAATAAAGTAAAATGACCTTAAATATAAAAAATACCAATTCTTTCTCCTCCTCAAATGTTTATGTGCAGATGACACTGACCACTAAAGCTGGCAAAGCATAAGTGTGCATAAGATAGACTGAAGCTGTGAATGTCTTATTATGCACCTTTACTAATAAGAAAATGGACACAGATCTTACCAGTTTTAGGTAAGAACTCTGTATGGTTTTTTTCATTGTTAGTACTGCCAACATCAAGTCAACACAAAATAAAACACTATGGACAATTGTAAGGCAATCATAAGAAATATTCATCCCCAAATACAGTTTGGATGAAATGAGAATAAAACTAAGGGATTACTAAAATCCAAAGACAGAGAAGTTGAAAAATGTGAGGTTATTGAACATCTTCAAAATAAAAACTCCAGAATTACCAAAAACTAATACAGATATCACAATGTATTTTGAAAAGGATATAGATTTACTTAGACTGGAATTTTAGAAAGTAATTTCTGTATTTGAAGGCATGAATCCAACTAGCAGACCAACTAAATGAAAACAGAGCCATTTTTAAGGTGGTATTTGCTATAACTTAACATGTTCCAAAATGAACTTATTATCTTTCCTGGCCAAGCTTTCTTCTTTCCCGACTCTTCTGTTAATATTAAGTGAACCATCATCCTCCCAATCACTCAGGCTAGCAATCAGTAGACATAATACGTTATCATAGACTTCTATTTGCACACCTTATTTGTGTAAGATAATTTTCTATAACCTTCTACCTAAATTCCTCTAGTGTATTCCTCTTCCCCTCCCTTTCCCTTTTTGTTTTAAAATTACCAAGGTATAACCACTATCAGGCTTCTTGTCTAATGAGATTCATTCTTTCAATCCTAGTGATGACATATTTCACTATTATTTTCCCACAATAGAATGTAAGTAGTTTATCTGTTTAGTCCTTTATGAGAGTTTATGACTTTTTTTCTTTCTATGTCTCTATTGACTCCAGTTTGCCCTTCAAAGTTTGTACATAACTCTTTTTATTTCCATTAGGATTGCTTAGAAGTCATCCATTTCATCTACCCACTTTGGATTATACATATTTTTCTGTAGAGATTGTTCTCAGGTGTAAATCTATATTCTTTACCTTTTGCAATATGGTATTTCAAGCTCTCTGCTCCTTGATGGTGGTGGCTGCTAAATCATGTGTGCACCTGAGTACTGGGATTCTTACCGTACACTCTGACCTGAAATTTCTTGGCTTTGGTTCCAGAGTTTTCATTTTGAGATTTCTTTTTGGAGGAGACTACTGAATTATGTTTTCATTTTTACCTCCTTTTCTAAGAGATCTGGGCAACTGTCTGTGATTTCTTGAAATATGATATCTAGTTGTTCCCCTCCAACCCCCACTTTGTTCACGGTTTTCAATTAGGTCAATGATTAATACATAATTTCTCCTTGATCTTTTTTCAAAATCAGTCATTTTTGCTATGGAATACTTTATATTTTCTTCCATTTTTTTCAGTCTTTAAACTTTTTTTTTTCATATATATTGTTTCATAGAGTCACTGGCTTCTTCTTGTTCCATTATGATTTTCAGGGAGTTATTTACATGAAAAATGTTTTGTGCTACTGGTGCTAAATTGTGAATTTCCTTTTAGATTCTTTCTTCCAGTTTTTATATCTTTCTACTGTTTCTTTTAGTGCTTTTATTTCATTTATTTTTAAAAATTAAAACTATTGCTTTGTGTCTTCCGTAACTTGAATTTACTACTAAGTTTTCTTTTTTGTGAGATTTCGCTTGTAGATATTTTGAAATCATCTTTTTCTTTTTCCAGGTTTGTGTCTTGAGCATCTCTGACACAAGAATATGCTTTTTAAAAATGAGATTATTTTTTTATTTGTTCATTCTTCTAGCCTACTTCCTGACTTTAGATTTGATATTATAGATAGACTATGTACTTGTGGAGGTAATATCTAGGTTAGTTCTCCTGTTGCTTTCTTGGAACATTGAGTATTGTATTATTCCAGGGTCAGCCAAAGGATGTCAAGCTAAAAAAAATAAAATAAAAAAAACTTACAAGCTTTTAGCTCCCAAAATCAGATTGCTGCCTTCCTCATCTGAACTCTGCAAGCTTCTGACCCAGGATTTTGATTTAAGCAACAGGCCTGTGTTCTAGCCTTGCGTAGAACTTCAATGAATTATTACTGGACTCAACCACTATCATTCAGATGAAAAATTATGTAGGTCTGTAATGAAAGAGCTAACTGTAATTTCTTTGGCCTGGGAGTCCTGCCATTAGTATTCCTCTTAAGGCTTTAGCGTGGATTAGATGTATGAACTGAGACCCTCTCAACTCTTGGAGTCACACAGCTACTGCTTGCTTTGAAACTTGCTCCATGCTTGAGACATAGCCCACAGCCAGTGACTGCTCATCATTCTATAAGGCGACTCCCAGGTGCAGGTCTCCTTCTTAATATGCCCTTGATCTATGTTGCAGTACTGGCTTTGAACGTAAGAACCCTCAGTTAGCAATGATTCCTACATCCTGCACAGCTCTAGGCTAGATCTGGAGCTTCCTTTTGCCCTAGTATGTAGCCTCTCTCTGTGCTGTAATGCTCCACGAGGTACACTTCTGTCTGGACTCTGTCTCCAGTGTCCACAGACTTCTCTATCAGTCTCCTTAGGCTGAGCTGGGCTGGGCAAATGGCTCACTATATTTTTTTCTTGGACTTAATAACTAGGATTCGGTCTGGTACATTTTTGTTTTGCATCAGGCTATTTGAAGGGGTTAGGTCCACTTTCACACTTTCCCTCCTCAAAAATGTTTGCTTCTTACTACCCCCTCACTTAATCTGCTCTCCCTTCTATCACCCTCCCATTCTCTTATCCCCTTCCCCTTCCATTTTCCTGTAGGATAAGATAGATTTCTATACCTTGTTGCCTGTGTGTCATATCTTACTTCACAGTTACATGTAAAAACAATTTTAACATTCATTTTTAAAACTTTGAATTCCAAATGCTCTCCCTTCCTCCCTCCCCACCCACCCCCCATTGAGAAGGCATACATTTTTATATAGGTTGTACATGTGTAGACATGCAAAACATTTCCATAATAGTCATGTTGTGAAAGACAAACTATATTTCTCTCCATCTTATCCTGCCCCCTGTTTATTCTATTCTTTCCTTTCACCCTGTCCCTCCTCAAAAGGTTTTGCTTCTGATTACACCTTCCTCCAATCTGCCCTCTCTTCCATCATTCCCACCTCTTATCTTCTTCCTCCCTACTTTTCCTGTGGGGTAAGATAGATTTCCATATACAATTGAGTGTGTATGTTGTTCTCTTGTTAAGCCAACTCTGATGAGAGTAAGGTTCACTCATCCTCTCTCACCTCCCTCCTCTTCCCTTACACTGTAAAAGCTTTTTTTTGGCCTCTTTTATGTTAGATAATTTATCTTCTCTTATCTCTCCCTTTCATCTTCTCCCAGTACCTTCCTCTCTCACCCCTTAATATTATTTTTAAGATATCATCCCTTCATATTCTACTCCCCTTGTGCCCTCTGTCTAGATATATATTCCCTCTAACCATCCTAATAATGAGAAAGGTCTTATGAGTCACAAATATCATCTTTCTATGTAGGAATGTAAGCAATTCAACTTTAATAAGTCCCTTATGATTTCTCTTTCCTGTTTACTTTTTATGCTTCTCTTGAGTCTTGTATTTGAAAGTCAAAATTTCCATTTATCTCTGGTGTTCTTTCAAGAATGCTTTAAATTCCTCTTCCTTCATTGAATATCAGTTTTTCTCCTCATGGTTTGCACTGAGGTTTGCTAGGTAGTTGATTGCTGGTTTTAATCCTAGCTCCTTTGCTCTCTGGAATATCATGTACATTCATTAATGTAGAAGCTGCTAAATCTTGTGTTATCCTGATTGTGGTTCCACAATACTTGTTTTTTTTTTCTTTCTGGATGCTTGCAATCTCTTTGGCCTAGGAACTCTGGAATTTGGCCCAAGACTAATTAATATTTTTCTTGGAGGCTTTGGATGTAGGAGCTTTGACTTTTTTCCTCTTCTGAATGTATGTTTTAAACATCCTTGTTACCAAAGTAAGTTTCTAGAGTCTGAATTTTTTCCCATTGTTTGCTCATTTTCCCAGCCTATTACTTGACTTTTAAGTCTTTGTTAAACTAGGGCTCTGCTTCCAGGATTGAGCATGCACTGTCCCAAGCTTCAGAAGTCTTTTGCAGCTGTTTTCAGATATACTTCTAGGGACCTGCAAGCGTTCAGTTCTTCCAAGGTGGTATAATCTAAGGCAGGCTGTCCAAAATGTGGTGGTGGGCTGCATGCAGCCTGCAGTGTGATTTTGGCCTGCTTACAAGCATAGAAATTTACCCAAATGCTTTAGTAAATGAAGTCAAGCTACCACAGAGTTCTCACTAAAATAACAAATCAAAACGTATTGTCAATTGTTTCAATATAAACTTAAAGTTGGACAGCCCTGATCTAGGAGGAGGTGTTTACTCTTCTCCTGACCTTTGCCCTGGTATGTGAGTGACTTCCAGCACTCTTTTCTGCCCTGGAGCTATAAAGAGGCTTCCCTCTCCACTGCTGTCATGAACCCTCCTATGCCAGTGCTCCTCCTTTCCCATGACCTCCACACAGGACTGTAACCCAGATCCAATTATGGGCAAAGCAATAGAGTCTTGCCTCAGTGCCAGCAAAGAGACCCTTGTAAGCTCCTGACCAGTTGTTCCATCCCCTTACCTTCTGTGGGCTGAGAGCTCGAGAAGCAGCCACTGCCACCACCATGGCCACCACTGCTGATTCAGTTGCTCCTAAGGTGTCCTCCTGGTTTGCTGGGGCTGGTGCTGTGTTGTGGCCAAGGTTTGACTGTGGCCCTCTCTCACCATTCCAGGTCTGATAGACCTTTCCTACTGATATTTTAAATCATCTTTGGTGTTTGGGGTTGAGAAGTCTAGAAACCACCTTAGCTGCCACTCATTCAGTCTCCTGAGGCCTGCCCTAGGTTTGTGGTGGCCTGGTCTGTGCTGGTGCTTCCTGCCCTGGACTGTGCTCCTTTCTCAGCCTGGTGTGACAGACCTTTCCTGTCAACCTTTCATATTGTCTTGGGCTGGAAATTTGTTTTAGTCTGTCTCTTTGTGATTTATGCTGCTCTAGAATTTGTCCGGAATCATTTTTATAGGTATTTGGAGGGGTTTGGAGGAGAGCTCAGATGAGTCCCTACCTTTACTCTTCCATCTTGGCTGTGCTCCCCATTCCCCTGAATTCTTAAAGTCCATGATAATAGAGTACGAGCTTGGAAAAGCCTTCAAATCTGGCCAAAGGACAGATATTTTATATTTTTTGAGGACCAAATAAGTTCAAACAGGCTTGTTTCCAAAAGATTGGCCTCCTACTAATGATTTTTTTTTACCGCAGAAACTCATTTAAAAAGCACATAGTAAGAGATTTTAATCTGTATGGTAGAAGAAATATTTACACTGATGAAATAAGGAATCATGACAGTATCAAAGTGAATGATGGAATATCTGTAGAGATAGGCACCTAGTGAAATCAAGACTGACTACCAACTCATTGCCAATCATGGGGCAGGCAACCTAAACTACCCCAGAAATAGCAGAACCCCCTAACTCATATTTTCAGCCACACCTTAGCTAGGCCATGTAGGCAAAATAATCCAAGGAATCAAATGCTATGAAATCCCTCTAATGTCTGTATTCCCTCTACCACTTTAGCGGCCATAGATACTAAGGACTCAAATAAAGTTCAAAAAAGCCAATTCAGTCTCTGGTACAGTCAAAAGGTTAATATCAGAAAGTTAAGTTTGTTAGTGTTTGATCAATAGGAATGACACTATATAAGGTACACTAACATCTAACTTGCCACTGAACCCTAAGGTTTGTTATAACTTTCCCTCTGTGCTAAAGCTAAATTCTATCTCCTTCACTGTATTCGAGATCCACAAAAGCAAGGACTACATTGCTCTTCTATATGTATACATAGGATTTAGCACAATGTTTTGCATATAGTAAGTGCTTTATAAATATTTTATTAATTCATTTGATCATTTATGAATTTGTTCATCTGGTATTTGTTCATTTATTCATTTAATTTATTCATTCATTCAATATTGTACTATCCATTGGATTAATATAAATTAATGACTGACTACAAACCATCTACAAATACCATCAGATTCATAGACCCTATTATTCTTGGGCACTATACCCCTTTCCATTTAGCCTAATCCAGAGTCCATTGTCACATCCTTTTATGTGTTCATATTTCAGATGAATTGAATCAATCTCATTCATTAATGCATTTTTCCCTAACCTTCTTTTTGTAGCATTCAGTTATCTTTTATTTATTTATTTTTATAAAAATGCTTATAAGTGCTACCAGTCTCCTGGGTTCTCCAACTAGAATAACTTCGATGATATATTATGCCAATATATCACCAGGTTGTTGCTACATTGCTAATGTATTACTATAATACATCATCACAACACGGTCATCCTGATGTTACAGTACAGTAATGAATCATCAGGATAATGCCAGCAGGTACATACTAATAGCTTACATATTTTGCAAGCATCTCTCAAAAAATGAAGCAGAAAGGTTAATTTAAAAGGTGGGCTGAAGAAAATGAGACCATATCTACCGATAATTTCAGGATGATTTGCACTTTTTTATATGAAAGCCACAAGATAACTGAAAAGGAAGGTTTTTAATTAATTTAATTTGGTGAACTATATATGTGAAACAGAATCAAATATTGACATCACAATTCCACAACGATATGCCTGTCGGGCACAGTTATCTATCCCTTTGCCACTGGAATATCATTGTAGTGAATTAGAGAGGACACTACCACTACATTTTAATTATTATTTTTGTAATGACATTTCAAATATGTAGTTCTACCTTGACAATCACTTAGGAATAATGCAGAACAACTGCCTGCCAAAAATAGTATTTGAAAAATACTCATGTCGATGTCATTATGTTTTTTTTTGTGGAATAAAAAAAGAGGCTTTTAACATTTCTGCCATTTAAATTTTGCATTTTTCATGCAAAGTTCTCTGTGTTTGAACTCTTGATTAGTGCACAGCTTTCAATGATCCTAAATTTTAGAGGTAGGACTCGACTTGGCCAAATCACTTCATTTTACAGAAAAGGAAACTGAGGCTTAAAATGATTAAGTGATTTTCCTAAGGATGAACAAGGAATAAGTAGCAGAGCCGGGATTCAAACCCAGGTCTGACTACATCTATGGCATTTTATGCTGCACCATTCTGCTCTCTATGTTAGTATAAAGATATCTATTATAGGATTCTACTATTTATTTTCAAAGCATCCAATTTTTATATTATGACATTATTTTCTTCCTTTTTCAGTTTCCTTTAATGTATGTCACAATACATAGATGAAAATCAGTGATTCTGTGGATTCCTGAAATCAGAAATTCAAATCAGACAGTTGGAAGGGATATTTGAGGTCACACAGCTCAGCCACTCAAACCAAAGTTTTCATTCAATCTCTTGGTAATTCTTTTTCAGTTTTTGAATATAATTACTGGTTTTGGTGAGTGAAGCCTGAGCTTCAGGAGCTTATATTCATGACTGTATAAGAATAGGAGGAAGGTCTTTCTTAATTTATTCCTTTGGTGAGGATGCTCTTTTGCCTCTCTCCCAATTTCCTTCCTAGCAACTTTCTAGACAAAAGAGTAGAGTTGTGTTCCATGGTCTTGTTACAGAGGAAACCTAGATATATAGTGGTAACACTATTGTGTCTGCAAGAAAAAAAGGTCAGGACATATAAGCATAGCTTTTATCTTAAGTGAGTGCCTCTTGTCCCTGAACATCATTTCCAATACTTTCTAGAGGTCTTAGGGCAAAACAAAACAATTTTAGTGAGATTCACTGGAGTTTCTTGCAGCAGCCAAGGGAAAAATTATATTCAAGCTCAACATGAATATAGGTAAATATAAGTAGTTATAGGTAAATACAAGATGTTAAAATTTAAGCATGCGTGAATATGGGACTTAAATTCATTAATAATAAAGATGATAATAGCTGACATTTTTATAGTTTTAACATTTACAAAGTAGTTTTGTATATGTTTTCTCATTTCATCTTCAGAATAACACTGAGGTAGGTAAGATATGTATGATCATCTCCATTTTACAAATAATGAAATTAAGTTGCATAGAATATACACAAAAGGTAAAGTTCTGCCCCAAGTCTCTATATAACACAACTGACCACAGTTTATGATAACAGAGTCAATGGATTTTCTGGAGGGAGATATATAGTACATATAGCACTCTCTGTAATGACTGAAAAGAATGTGTTGTCTAGAAGGGTGGGTAGGATAAACCTCAAAGTTCAGATATAAATCTTTTTGGAAATTTGTGTACTTGCAGGTACAAACTTGGTTTAAAAAATTGGCTTTGGTAAGAGACGAGAGTTATAAGACAGTCTGAAAAACTGTCCTGGGATCAAAACAAAGTGAGGAATTTTAGATATTAAAAATTTTGTTTAGAAGTCTCATCCTACTAAAAGCATATTATATTAAAAAAGGCCATTCAAAACTAAAACAATGAGAAGAAGGACCATCCTAATAACTCTTCTTGATTCTAATAGAATAATAGAAATAACAATTCTTTAGTTGAATGACAGGAATGGAACCTTATCTATTCTAGATATTTAGAAAGCAGATATCAACAATATTCTCTTGTTCCTTCTCTGATATTTACTTATCTGTTTGCAAGATCACAGAATAACAGAATTATGGCATTGAAGAATTGCAAGAGATTTCATCTTCTCAGACAATACCCTTCAAATAACTCTTCATTTTTGTTCGGTCTAGTACAAGTCTTCCTGACCCCATTTGGGATTTTCTTGACAAAGACATTGGAGTATCTTGCCACTTCCTTCTCCAGCTCATTTTACAGATGAGGAACTGAGGCAAAGATAGTTAAATGATTTGCCTAAGGTCACACAGCTAGTAAATATATGAGGGCAAATCTGAACTCAGGAAGAGTCTTTCGGACTCCAAGCCCAGAACTCTATCTACTACAATATCTAAAGTACCCTTACTAAAACATATCTGATAAGTGATCATCCAGCTTTGCTTAATGACCACCAATCATAGGAAGCCAACTACATCTCAAAGCTGCCCATTATATTTTACAGTAGCGCTTAAGGTTTTTTTTTTCTTTTTTAACATAAAGTCTGAATTTGTCTATTGGTAATTTCTGCCCATTCCTTCTAGTTCTGCACTATGAGGACAAAGTAAACAAATGATTTTTTTACATGATAGATTTTCCAGTATTTGAAGACAGCTATCATATTCCCCTGAGCCAGTGTGCAAGCTAAAAATGCCCAGTATCTTCAAGGGATCCTCATATGCTCATACAATATGAATTTAAAGTCCTCCAGAATCTTGGTTGTCCTTCCAATAAAAGAGGTGCTCCTTTTACTTGTCAAGGGCAACCTATTTGCACGTACACTTGATCCCATCCCATCCTATCTTTCGTAGTAGAATACACCTTCCTATCCTCTTTCAATTTTTCAGCCTTTTCCCTATCTACTCTTTCCTTCCCAACTATCTTCAAATATGCCTGTCTCCCCTATCCTTATACAACTGTTGCTATACTCTACCATACATCAAGATATCATTCTAGATACCCCTTTATTTTCTTAGCCAAATTTCTTGGAAAAGCGAATTATCCTTGCTTCCTGTACTTTAACTCTGTAACCCTTTGCAATCTGGCTGTTGCCCTTATTGGTCTCTAAAACTGTTGCCTTCAAAATTATCAATAGTATCACAAATACCAAATCTGTCAACTTATTTTCTTCATTTAATTCTATTAACCACCCACTCCAGCTGAACATTTTCTCCTTTCTGGAGTTTTATGACATGACTCTCTTGCTAAGTTCCTACAGGACTCCTATATGTCTATATGGCTCTACCCTTTCCTATCCCTTGTCATTATGACAACCTTAATCACTATTGTGATTGTCATGATCATCATCATCGTCAACAATGAGAGCAACATTTCCCACTTAGGAAATTCCTTATTTCTGTTTAAGGCACCATGATCTTTCTATTCTCCCAGGTTTATGTGTTTAGTAACTCACTTGTCTTCATGCTGAATCTAATCTATTGCCACACTTTGTCACTCCTATTTCTGTAAGATCATTCTCACCTGAACTCTTCTCTCCCTTCACACAACCACTTTACTTTAGACCAGGGGTGAGGAACTAGCAAGTGGTCAGATATGAATTCAGGAATAAGACTTTTCCTGATTCCAGACCAAGTATTTTATTCACTGTGACACCTAGCTGTTACTTATATTTCTAGTGCCTAAAAAAGTGCTTGGTCCATAATAGGCACTTAATACATACTCACTTGATAGATTTTACCACCTAGTTGTCCCCAGAGGATGTGGAATTCTCTTACACTAACAAAAACAATACAATCCTTGCCTTCAAGGAATTTATATTCTATTGAGGAGGATACACCATACAGAGATCAGTAAATATAAAATATATATGAAATAACTCAAATTGTTAGAGGTAGGAGTAAGCTGTTTTGTTCAGAATTGATCAGTGCTATAAGTGTTGAATCAACAACAGTCTCAGGAATGTTGCAAAGCATATCTCTGTGTTGACTATGGATAGTGGATTAGATTACTTCTGAAATCATTCTAATTCTAAGATTTCATGTAGTTTAAGAAGTGATGAAAAGAATTCCAGAAATGTCATATGGTTTTCAATTTTTTTTTATCACAATTTGAAAATGCTGAGCCTTGATATTTGCCCATTTAATTTCATCCACATTTCCACCAGAAAAGTGCAGATGAGACCTAAGGAAACATGTACTTCAGAACTACTTATTCTGATTTTTCTATACGACTATCATGTAAATTACATCCTCAAATACTTGCTCTTTTGTTCAGTAATTGGACCAAACTATTCAACTTTCAAGAATTTCTTTAAAATCCTATTTAGCTAGAGAACAGAAATATCCCCTCATGTTGTCCACAAGAATAAAAAAAATGCCCCCAAATGAAATTCCCCAACAAAATTTCTTTATACAATAAAAGTTTAAAGTGCTTATTTTTTATTTGAATTTTCTGGAATATCTGCCGATATCAAAGGGAAATATCCATTAAATTCTGCCCGTTTGAGAACATGGTCTAAGTAGGTGATTTGCTTCTTGCTTTCTGTATTTCACCACATAATCATTGCAGATTTTTTGCCAAATGTTTCAAAAAAAAGTGGGGTGGGACCATTTTATGAAACTTAAAAAAAGTTCCAGTATTACTTAAAAATCACTTATTACTAAACTGTCTTTGGTGCAAGACTAGGATGCACACAATAGTCATGAATATATGTGAAAATTGAACACTGTCTTGCAATGCACAAAAGATAAACGTGTATCCATATGCAACTGGTGAATACATTGCTTTGTTTACCTTTTAAGCCATGTGACAAAAGAATTATACCATTGATACTCGAATGAAAGGTTGTAAACCAATTATTGGACTGAAAAAGCAAGGTGTGACAATTATGTAGTGGCAATGATTATGCAGTGAAATATGGTATATAAGAACCTGTAGAGTATGTCTTCATGAAGATTTTCTGTTCTCAGAAACTTGGAAGCCCAAATTTATCATTATTCTCAATTCTCCATTATTTCCCTCCAATGAAATAGATCATGGCCTATGTTCCCTTAATCTCCTCGTTTTTAATTAGTAGAACCATATACTCCAAAAGATAAATACAATAAAATACTCGAGATATGTACCTGATTAAATACCTGTCTGAATGGAGTTGATTTAGGAAGTTCATCTTATAATAATAAATTGACTACACCATAGAATTAGACAATTGCACACCTGCTACATAGTTTTAAAAAACTGATTATCTTGGGGGAAAAAGACCCAAAAAAACCTAAAACGTTTTTTCCAAAGAAGTTTTTTTTCCACATAAGACTGCAGGCAAGTAAGAATTATTGCCTATAATAAGACAATTAAGATTATAAGTATTGCAGTTGTTTATAAAAAAGGGAACAGAAGACCAAAATTATTGAGGCCTCGCTTTAATATTAATCTTGTTGGTTGTATTTATTATTGTAGTTAAACTCTTGGGTCCATTCCATTCCAGCTACAGATATTAAACTATGCTTTTCTCAATTCATCCAGACAACACTAATCTCGGTCTTCTCCAAACTCCCACAGCATTTAGGGAGTAGCTTAGGCAAATCTCAGTAACCTATCTGCTTACTTCTCTTATCTCCATGACAGGATTGTTGTGAATAAGGCAAACCTTTATGTAAAACTGAGTAGTTCCCAGTTATTTCACTAAGGAGTAAAAATGTGTGATTTCCTTCCTTCTCCTACTAGAATTGTCATTGTTCAGTAGTTTTAGTCCTGTCCAATTCTTTGTTACCCTTTTTTTGGCAAAGATACTGAGTAGTTTTTCATTTCCTTCTTCATCTCAGTTTACTGATAAGGAACAAAGGCAAATAGAGTTGTTACTTGCTCAGGGTCACAAACCTAGTAAGTAACTGAAGCTAGATTTGAGCATAGGAAGAGGAATCTTCCTGTCTTAAGGACTGGTACATTATTCATTGTACCATCTGACTATCCTTTTTACAATAAACTCAATCAGAGAAATATGCACGCATATGCATAACTATATATATATATATGTAGGTGTGTATATACATGACTCGAAAATCTGTGTATATGTGTATATATTTAATAGAAAAGCCTATCCAAATTTTTAAATATTTTAGTTAATTAAGAGAAAAATATTTTAAATGTTTAACTAATAGAAAAACTTAGCCAAATCATGGGTTATCTGAAATTTAGAACAGAAGCTATGATGCCATCTCTTTCTCTCTCTGTATATGTGTGTATACATGTATACTATATATTCACATATATGCAGTATATGTACTATACATACACAATATATATCATGCATATGTACACTCATATATGTGTATATGTGTGACTATCGAATTACATATGTACATTACATATACACACCTATACATACATATATTTATACATACACATACACATACATATACATACACATATATACACACATACATACATATACACTCACATACACATACATATATGCATATTATATAGTATATGTGTGTATATGTTTGTATGTATGTATAGATACATATGTGTATATATACATATGTATATGTGTATATGTATATATGTATGTATGTATTTGGTCCCTTCTAATTTAGAGGAAATTTATTATTGGGTAGGTTTTTCTATTAATTCCCCTTCTGCTTTTTTCTACTATAGTAGGATTTTTTAAGCAGGGGCCTATGGTCTTGTTTCTTGTTAAAAATGTATCTTTTTATAGCTGTATTTCAATATAATTGATTTCCATTGTATTTTACTTTATGTGTTTGAAAACATTATTCTGAGAAAGGATCCAAAGCATTTCTCAGACTGCCAAAGCTATACATCACACACACACACACACACACACACACACACACACACGTGCGCAAACACACATATATACTTCAAGCATACTTGTTTTAGTGTCTTAATTCCAGTCACGAGTATTTTCCTTGCTTGTCTTCAATACAAATTATCCTCTTGTTTCAACAATTTGGCTAGCAGCTGCTGTGGGGGTAAAAAACACTGCAGCACAAGCCCAACAACAAGAATGCTACAAGCACAAGTTCTTTTAATTTTCTTTACTAAAGAAAGCAACATTAAAGGATTAACAATTTTACTTTAATCCAACATACAAATATCATTCACTCAGCTCAGGGGGAAAAGCCAGCACCCTGAGCTTCAGAGCAAATACAAACAGAGCAAATAAACATGAATCAACAGACAGATTTCTGTCTGACAAAATCACAATATACAGTTACCAGAGAAGCATCAACATTTGAGTTTTCTCCAAAGCTGAAGAGGTCATAACAGCTGGCCCAGAATCATGAACCACTCCTGCTGTGGCTCAGAGCTCCAAAAGAGAAAGTCAGCCTCTGGGTTTATATATCTTGTTCAGGGTCAAAGGTGAGTCACACATACGACTCACCCACATGACCTAAAGGCATCACAAAAATGTGACTTAAACCCACGTGGTCTAAAAGCCTCTGATGTCACAAACCTGTCACTCAAACCCATGTAAACTAGGCTTTCTCTTGAGGCAAGGAGGTCATCATGGACTCCTAATTTAATCAAGGAAACAAAGTCCAAACTCTTCAAGGGCACTTGAATAGCACTGAATAAGTGCTAAGAGCCCACCTTGATTGCTGATACACCTCTCCTTCTGCATCTCTCTCTCCTGGCTTCCATTGTGTGAACAAAAATTCTACCCTCTATAGAAAGCCTTTCCCAATTCTATTTAAGTGCCTTCCCTCTGTCAATTATTTCCCCTTTTCTCTGCATATAGGTTGTTTGTACATATTTTTTTCTTGTTCTCTCCTCCCTTAGATTAGTATAATAGCAATTTAGATTCGAAGATCTTTCCCACTCATTAATAGGCCATATGACCTGCTTACATCACAGGAAGCTTAAGTCACATGTGGTGGGAGGAGCTTGTTGAGAAGAAAAGAAAGTTAAGTCATAGGAAATGCTGAGAGAGAGAGAGAGAAAGAGACAGAGAGAGAGAGAGAGAGAGAGAGAGAGAGAGAGAGAGCTGTTATGGCTGTTAATGGCTTTCCTGATAGTTAGAGGTGAGGTAAAGCAAGTTGACCTTTGATAGCTAAACAAAATGTGACAGCTGTACCACGAGTTTGTTTTTGGGAAGATCCCAGTAGGTGTCAGAGAGGTTTTCGGGATGGTAAGGCTGCATGTTGTGATATTATGTATCAAATGCCTCACTGCTGTGATAGAATGGGTAGATGGCTTATGGGATATGGTTCTCTGGTGTCTGAATAAATGGTTCACTTCTTCTACCTTCTATGTGGACAGTCTCATATACTTTGTGATATAGAACCACATAGGCATTTTGACAATTATCATCTATATTGTTTTGTGGCCTTACTGATACATTTAGCTAATTGAGGACAAGGCTTGTCTTTTGCTTTTGTATCCCTAGCACTTAGCACAATGCATGACACATAGTGCTGACTTATTGAAATATCTATCATCCATCTATCTATCTATCTATCTATCTATCTATCTATCTATCTATCTATCTTCATGTACAGACACAACAATGCCAAATTCCATGAACCATTACTGCCACTTCAGATCTGTCATTTGTTATACCTAAAAATTTAATATGATATTATCTATGGCTCATAATCTATAAGAAGACAGATAGGTGGTTACAGTGGATAGATCATAGCCCTAGAGTCCATAAGACTTCAGTTCAAATCTGGCCTCACACACTTAGTAGCTATGTGATCCTGGACAAATCACTTTATTCTGTAAAAATAAGCTGGAGAAGGAAATGACAAACCACTCCAGTATCTTTATCAAGAAAACTCCAAATTGGGTAATGGAGAGACAGATATGATGGAAATGATTCAACAACAATAACAACAACCTGAAAGAATGTCCACTGAGGAAAATCTATTGCACCAGGGTGAGAGAAGAGCACAGTCCAGCACAGGCCACTCCAACATAGACCAGGCTCCCACAAACCCAGTGCAGGTTTTGGGGCAACTGAATCCCTGGCAGCTATGGTGGTAATTAGACCTCTCAACCCACAGATGCCAAAAACAACTTAGAAAGTCAGGAGAAAAGGTCTGTTGCATCTGGGTGAGAGTGGAGCACAGTCCAGCTCAGGCTGCTTCAGCAAAGCCCTGGACAGGCCTTGAGAGCACCTGACTCAGCCGTGGCAGCAGATGCCTCTGGAGCTCTCAGTCCATAGACTGTAAGGGGGTCAAATACCTGGTCAGAATGAGATTATAAGGGTCTTTTTGCTAGCATTGAGGCAGGACTGTGCTGCTTTGCCCATACTCAGATCTAGGTCACACTCATGGGTGCCAATCTCAGGGCTAGGAGGAGCACTGACATAGCAGAGCTTGCAGCCACAGTGGAAGGGGTACTACCCTCACAGTTCCAGGGCAAAAAAAGAGTCCTTGTGGTTGTTCACAGACCAGAAAAAGGCCAGGAGGGTAGGAAACACCTCTCCATGGATCATACCACCTTAGAAGAACTAAAAACTTACAATTCCCTAAAAGTATCTCCAAAAACAGCTAGACAAAACCTGTAAAGTTTGGGACAGTGCATCCTCCATCTTGGAAGCAGAGCCCTATTTTAACAAAGACTTTAAAGTCAACTAATAGGCTGGGAAGATGAGCAAACAACATGGGAAACAACAACAACAATGACAAAACCTCTGACTGCACAAAGTTAATATGATAACAAGAAATATACAAACACACACACTCAGAAGAAGACAACAAAGTCAAAGCTCCTACGTCCAAAGCCTCCAAGAATAATATGAATTGGTCTCAGGCCATGGGAGATTTCAAAAAGGAGTTTGAAAATAAAGTAAGAGAGGCAGGGGTAAAATTGGGAAGAGAAATGAGAAAGTAATGCAAGAAAATAATGAAAAATGAGTCAACAGGTTGGTAAAGGAGACACAAAAAATACTGAAGAAAATATCTCCTTAAAACCTGGACTAAGCCAAATTGTAAAAGAGGTCCAAAAAGCCAATGAGAAGAATACCTTAAAAAGCAGAATTGGCCAAATGGAAAAGGAGGTCCAAAAGCTCACTGAAGAAAATAATTCCTTAAAAAAATAGAAGTGACCAAATGGAAGCTAATGACTCTAGGAGAAATGAAGGCACCATAAAACAAAACCAAAAAAAATGAAAAAACAAAATAGAAAACAAAGTGAAATATCTCATTGGAAAACCAAATGGCCTGGATAATAGTTCTAGGAAAGATAATTAAAAAAAATTTGGACTACCAGAAAATCATGATCAAAAAAAGAGCCTACACATCATCTTTCAAGAAATTATCAAGGAAAACTGTCTTGATATTCTAGAACAAGAGGGGAAACTAGAACCCACCGATCACTCCTAAAAAGAGATCCCCCAAATGAAAACCACCAGGAATGTTATAGCCAAATTCCAGAGTTCCCAGGTCAATGAGAAAATATTGCAAGCATCCAGGAAGAAACCATTCAAGTAGGGTGGAGGCACAATAAATATAACACAAGATATAGTAGCTTCTACTTTAAAGGACTGGAGTGCTTGAAATGTGATATTCCAGTAGCCAAAGGAGCTAGCATTGTGATCAAGAATAACCTGTTGAGCAAAACTGAGAATAATACTTCAGGGGAAATGGAAATTCAATGAAATAAAAGACTTTCAAGACTTCTCGATGAAAAGACCAGCATTAAATAGAAAATTTGACTTTCAAATATAAGACTCAAGAAAAGAATAAAAAAGTAAACAGAAAAGGGAAATAATAAGGGACTTAATAAGGCTAAACTGTTTACTTAAACAGATTAAACTTCCTACATGGGAAGATGATATTTGTAATTCATAAAACCTTTCTCATTATCAGAGTAGTTAGGAGTATATATAGACAGAGGGCACAGGTGTGAGTTGAATATGAAGAAATTATAAAATAAAATTAAGGACTAAGAGCAGAATGTATTAGAAGAAAGAGAAAGGGAAAGGTAGAATGGGTTAAATTATCTTACGTAAAAGAGGGAAGTAAAAGCTTTAGCAGTGGAGGGGTAGAGGGTATAAGCGAAGGGAAGTGAGTAAATGTTACTCTGATCAGAATTATCATAAAGAATATATGCACACTCAATTGGGTATAGAAATTTATCTTACCCTGCAAGAAAATGGAAGGGGAAGGGGATGAGAGAAGGGGTGGTGTCTGATAGAAGGGAGGGCACATTGAGGGAGGTGGTAGTCAGAAGCAAACGCTTTTTTGAAAAAAAATTAGATTTTGTAATTTTAGTTTACAACACTTAGTTTTACATGTTCTTGAGATTCAAATTTTCTTCCCATCCCTCCCCTGCCTCCTGCTCCCCAAGATGGCATGCAGTCTGATATAGATTCTGCATAAACCTTCACATTAAACTTATTTGCACAATCGTCAAGTTGCAAAGAAGATTTATGATCAGTGGAATGAATCATGAGAGAGAAGAAACAAAGCCAAAAAAAGAGGAAAAAAAGAGCAAATAATTTGCCTTAATCTGCATTCAGATTCCTTTTTCTGGATGTAACTAGCTTTTTCCATCATGAGTCCTTTGGAGCTGTCTTTGAACCTTGTATTGCTGAGGAGAGCCACGTCTATCAATGTTAGTCATCGCAGAATCAATATGCCTGTGGTTGTGTATAATGTTCTTCTGGTTCTGATCCTCTCACTCAGCATCAGGTCATGTAGGTCTATTCAGGTTATTATGAAGTCTTTATCGTCCCCATTTCTTATAGCACAATAGTATTCCATTACATTCATATACCACAACTCATTCAGCCATTCCCCAATTGATGGGCATCCCCTGGATTTCCAATTCTTTGCCACCACAAAAAGAGAAGCTATAAATATTTTTTGTACAGACAGGTCCCTTTCCCACTTGTGTGATTTCTTTGGGATATAGCCCTAGAAGAGGTATTGCTGGGTCAAAGGGTATGCACATTTTTATAGCCCTTTGAGCATGGTTCAAAATTGCTCTCCAAAATGGCTGGATTAGTTTGCAACTCCATCAACAATATATTGATGTTCCAATTTCCCACATCCTCTCCATCATTTATCATTTTCCTGTTTCATCATGTGAGCCAATCTGACAAGAGAGATGTGGTACCTCAGAGTTATTTTGATTTGCATTTCTCTAATCAATAGTGATTTAGAGCATTTTTCATATGTCTATATATATCTTTAATTCATTCCTCTGAAAACTGCTTATTCATATCCTTTGACCATTTCTCAATTGGGGAATGAATTTATTCCTATAAATTTGGCTCAATTCCCTATATACTTTAGATATGAGGCCTTTATCAGAGACATAAGTTGTAAAGATTTTCTCACAATTTTCTGCTTCCTTCCTAATCTTTGTGGCATTGGCTTTATTTATACAAAAACTTTTCGATGTGACATAATCAAAATTATCCATTTTGCAGTTTATAATACTCTCTATCTCTTGTTGGGTCATGAATTCTTCCCTTTCCTATAAATCTGATAGGTAATCTTCCTTGCTCTCCCAAATTGCTTGTAGTATCAGCCTTTATTCCTAAATCATGTACCTATTTTGACTTTATTTTGTTATATGGTGTAAAATATGGGTCTATACCCAGTTTCTGCCATACTATATTCCAATTTTCCCAACAGTTTTTATGAAATAATGAATTCTTAACCTAGAAGCTTGATTCTTTGGGTTTATCAAAGAGCAGATTGCTATAGTTGGTGACTTCTGCATCTTGTGTACCTAACTTATTCCACTAATCTATGACGCTGTTTCTTAGCCAGTACCAGGTAGTTTTGAGGACTACTGCTTTATAGCACAGTTTGATATCTGGTATGGCTTCCCTAGCATTTTTCCATTAATTCCCTTGATATTCTGGACTTTTTGTTCTTCCAGATGAATTTTGTTATGATTTTATCCAGCTCTGTAAAATATTTTTTTTGGTAGGTCAATTGGTATGGCACTGAATAAGTAAATTAATTTAGGTAAAATTATCATTTACATTATATTAGCTCGGCCTAACCATGAGCAACTGATGTTATTCCATTTAATTAGATCTGACTTTATTTGTGTGAGATGTGTTTTGTAATTGAGGTTATATAGGCCTTGGTTTTGTCTTGACAGGTAGACTCCCAAATGTTTTTTATCGTCTACAGTAACTTTAAATGGAATTTCTCTTTCTATCTCTTGCTGTTGGGCTTTGTTATTAATATGTAGGAATTCAGAGGAATTACGTGGGTTCATTTTATATCCTGCAACTTTGCTAAATTTATTTTTTCAAATTGTTTTTTACGTGAATGTCTAGGATTCTATAAGTAAATCATCATATCATCTGCAAAAAGTGATAATTTAGTTTCTTCTTTCCCTATTCTAATTCTTCAATTTCTTTTTCTTCTCTTAATGGTAAAGCTAACATTTCTAGTACCAAATTGAATAATAGGGGTGATAATGGATATCCTTGTTTCACTCTGAATCTTGTTGGGAATGCATCTAGCTTATCTCCATTACATATAATGCTTGCTGATGGTTTCAGGTAGACGCTATTTATAATTTTAAGGAAGACTCTATTTATTCATATGTTTTCTAGCGTTTTTAATAGGAGTGGGTGTTGTATTTTGTCAAAAGCTTTTTCTGCATCTATTGAGATAATGACATGGTTTCTGCAAGTTTTGTTATTGATATGATCAATTATGCTGATAGTTTTCCTAATATTGAACCAGCCTTGCATTCCTGGAATAAATCCTACCTGGTCGTAGTATATTATTCTCCTGATAAGTTGCTGCAATCTTTTTGCTAATATTTAATTTAATTTTTTTGCATCAACATTTATTAAGGAAATTGGTCTATAATTTTCTTTCTCTATTTTGACCCTTCCTGGTTTATGTATTAGTACAATATTTGTGTCATAAAAGCAATTTGGTAGGACTCCTTCTTCACCTATTTTCCCAAATAGTCTATAAAGTATGGGTATTAATTGTTCTTTAAATGTTTGACAGAATTCACATGTAAAACCATCTGGCCCTGGAGATTTTTTTCCTAGAAAGTTCATTGATGGCTTGCTCAATTTCTTTTTCTGAGATGGAGTTATTTAGGTAATTATTTCCTCTTCTGTTAACCTGGACAGTTTGTATTTTTGTAAATATTCCTCCATTTCCCTGAGATTATCAAATTTATGGGCAGACAATTGGGCAAAATAATTCCCAATTATTGTTTTAATTTCCCCTTCATTGGAGGTGAGTTCACAGTTTTCATTTTTTATACTGGTAATGTGATTTTCTCCCTTTTTTTAAATCAAATCGACAAAGTGTTTATTTTTATTGGTTTTTTTTCATAAAACCAGCTCTTAGATTTATTAGTTCAATAGTTTTCTTGATTTCAGTTTTATTAATCTCTCCTTTAATTTTTAGTATTTCTAATTTGGTATCTAATAGGAGATTTTCAATTTGTTCTTTTTCTAGTTTTTTCAATTGCATGCCCGTTTCATTGATCTCATTTTTATGTATTTTATTCATGTATGCTTTTAGAGATATAAAACTTCCCTTAAGAACTGTTTTTTCTACATTCCATAAGTTTTGCTATGTTGTCTCCTTATTGTCATTCTCTTGAATGAAGTTATTAATTGTTTCTATGATTTGTTCTTTGACTTGCTTATTTTTTAGGATCAGATTATTTAGTTTCCAATTAATTTTTAGTTTATCTTTCCATGGTCCTTTATTACAAATAATTTTTATTGCCTCATGATCTGAGAAGGATGCACTATTTCAGCCTTTCTGCACTGGATTGTGAGGTTTTTATGCCCTAGTACCTGGTAATTTTTTGAGTATGTGCCATGTACCACTGAGAAAAAAAAACAAACTATATTCCTTTTTATCCCCATTCAGTTTTCTCCATCTCTATCATATCTGCCTTTTCTAAAATTCTGTTCACTTCCTTAACTTCTTTCTTGTTTATTTTGAGGTTAAATTTATCACGTTCAGAGAGTAGAAGTTTGAGGTCCCCCCCAAGTATGGTTTTGCTGTCTGTTTCTTCCTCTAACTCCCTTAACTTCTCCTCCAAGAGTTTGTATGCTGTACCACTTGCTGCATATATGTTAAATAATGATATTACTTCATTGTCTCTGGGGACTTTGGCAGGATATAGTGTCTTTCCTTATCTCTTTTAATTACATCTATCTTTACTTTTGCTTTGTCTGAGATTAGGATTGCTACTCCTGCTTCTTTTTACTTTAGTTGAAGCACAATTTATTCTATTCCATCCTTCTACTTTTACCCTGCTTGTATCCCCCTTTTTCACATGTGTTTCTTGTAAACAACATATTTTAGGATTATGGTTTTTAATCCATTCTACTACCTGCCTCCGTCTTATGGGAAAGTTAATCCCATTCACATTCACAGTTATGATTACACTCTGTGTCTTTTTCTCCATCCTGTTCTCCCATCCCTTTTATGCATTTATTTCTCCCTCCCCCTTCCATTCCTCAAAAGAGTTTTGCTTTTGACCACAGCCTTCCTCAAATTACCCTCCCTCTTGATTTCTCTCCCTTATCTTACCTTACCCTTTTCCCTTGCTACTTCTTCCTTCCCTTCTGTCCACCCCCCCTCTTTTTCCCCTTTCCTGGCCTACTGCCTATAGGACAAGTTTGATTTCTATACATTTCAGAGTATGTTATTCTCTCCTTGAACCAAATCTGATGAGAGTAAAGTTCATGTACTACTCTTCTCCCTCCCATCTTTTCCTCTACTATAATGTTTTTGTGCCTCTTCATTTGATGTAATTTGCCCTTTTCTACTACTTCCTTACCTCTCCTCCCAGAACCCTCCCTTTACATCTGTTAATTGTGTTTTTTATCCTTAAAGCAGTTATTTTACACTGACACCCATAGTCTATGTGTATCCCTTTCAATTGTCATAATAACTGTACTATTCTCAAGATTGGCATATGTACACACGCACATGTGCACACACACACACACACATATTCCTATATAAGGATGTAAACAATTTGCCTTTATTAACAAAGTTTGTGTGTGTGTGTGTGTGTGTGTGTGGGGAGGGGGTTTCCCCCTGTTTACCTTTTTACGTCTCTCTTGAGTTTTGTATTTGAAGATCAAATTTTCCATTGAGTTCTGGCCTTTTCATCAGGAACATTTGGCATTCCCTTATTTCTTTGAATGTCCATCTCCTCACCTGAAAAATATGCTCAGTCTTGCTGGGTAGTTGATCCTTGATTGTAGTCCAAGCTCTTTTGCCCTTTGGAATATCATATTCAAATTTCTCCTGTCATTTAATGTTGAAGCTGAGAGCTCCTGTGTGATCATGAATGTAGCTCCATGATATTTGAATTGTTTCTTTTTGGGTGCTTGCAGTATTTTCTCCTTGACTTTGTAATTCTGAAATTTGTCTATAATATTTCTTGGAATTTTCAATTTGGGATCTCTTTCAGGGAGTGATGGGTGGATTCTTTCAATGACAGTTTTACTCTCTGGTTCTAGGACCTCTGGGCAGTTATCTTTGATAATTTCTTCAAATCTACTGTCCAGGATCTTTTTTTTTTCATCATGACTTTCCAGTAGACCAATAATTCTTAAATTATCTCTTCTTCATCTATTTTCCAGATCAGTTGTTCTTCCAGTCAGATATTTCACATATTCTTTTATTTTTTTCATTCTTTACATTTTGTTTGACTACTTCTTGATGCCTCATAGAGTCATTAGCTTCCACTTGCTCAATTCTAATTTTAACGAGATGCTGTCTTCATTTTTATTTTGAGTCTCCTTTTCCAGTTGGATGATTTTGCTTTTCAGGGTATCATTTTCTCTATTGAGATTCTGAATCTATTTAGCTATTTTGCCAATTTTACTTTGTAAAGATTTGATCTCATTTGTGGTTTTGTTCCCATTTTTTCTTTTATCTCACTAATTTTGTTTTTAAAATCCTCCTTTAGCTCTTCCAGGAATGTTTTTTTGGGCTTGAGACCAGTTCATATTCCATTTTGAGGTATCAGATGTTGGTATAGTGTCAATGCTGTCCTCTTCTGAATTGGTATTTTGATTTTCCCTGTCTCCATAAAAAGAAGCAATGGTCCTTGGTTTTTTTCATGTTCTTCTTCATGTTGGTTAGCTTTTTGCTGGCTTTAAAGTGGATGTCTGCTTTTGGGACTCAGGGAGCTCAGTCCCAGGTTTCTTGTTGTGGGAATTGTGAGCCTAGTTACAGGCTTTGTGTATTATGGCCTTTGGTTTCCTGAGGTGTGGGGGAGGCATTGTTGGGCTGCCAGAAGTCTCCTCTTCTCCTGGGGGTGTTCTCCAGCACCAGTGTTCTCAGCTGTTGTCTGTGCTGTTGTCTGCCACTTCCCCTGGCTGTGCAAAGGCCTATCTGGGTTCCTGAAGTTGAGCCTTGCTGGCTATGCCCTTCTGGGACTCAGGAACTCCCACTGTTTGGCTACTGAAGCCTCACTTCTGTCTCCTCTATTCCAGCATTTTCCTGAGGAATTCTCTGGTTCAGTGATGGAGGGTAGGATGAGAGCTGTTTACCTGGCCATTATGTCTCCCAGAAGTTCAAGAAGGTGGGTTTTAAACCTTTGGGCTGCAAGTCTCAGGAGTAGGTGTTTCACGGCCACAGGCACTGTGCTACTACCTCCTGTCTCTTTGACAGACTCCTGTTCTTCATTGGGAGGCCTGGGGATCTCTGTTCATTTTGGGCACCCACCTTTCTCCCAGCCTGGATCACTGGCTGGTTTCCCCAGCTGCTTCTGCTTTGGTGCTGTCTGGTACAGCTCTGCTTGCCAGGTGCTCTACAAGCCTACAAATCCATCCATCTACCTTTCAGACTCTTATGGCTTGTAAATTTGCCCCACTCAGTCTACTAGAGGCTTCTAACTCTCTCACATCTTCTCAGATTCACTTTTTTAGAGATATCTCACCAAACTTGTGAGAGAGGCTTGGTAAGATGTTGTTTTCACATGACCATCTTGGCTCTGCCCCCAGAAGCAAACACTTTTGAGAAGGATAAGTGTGAAAGGAGAGAGAGAGAAGAGAATAAAAGGGGGAGGGGGAATAGGATGAAGGCAAAAAACAGTTAGCAATAGTAACTGTCAAAAAAATTGAAGTGAGTTTCTCTGATAAAGGCCTCATTTCTCAAACATATAGAGAACTGAGTCAAATTTATAAAAATAAGCGTCATTCCTCAACTGATAAATGCTCAAAAGATATAATCAGTTTTCATATGAAGTGATCAAAGCTGTGTACAGCCATATAAAAAATAATCTAACTCACTATTGATTGGAGAATTACAAATTAAAACAGTTCTGAGGTACTACCTCATACCTATCAGATCAGCTGATAGAAAAGGCAGATGAACATAGAAAAGGCATATGATAAATGTTGGAGGGGATGTGGGAAAAATGAGACATTAATGCATTGTTGGTGGAGTTGTGAACTGATTGTGTAGAATGACTTGTAAGTATGCACAAATGGTTATTAAACCATTGTATTGTATTTGACATAGCAATAACACTACTGTGTCTGTATCCCAAAAGAGATTTTTTAAAAAGGAAAAGGACCGATATGTACAAAAATATTTATAGCAGCTCTTTTCTGAGGACAAAAAATTAGAAATTGAGGGGATATCCATCAATTGGGAAATGATTGAATAGGTTGTGGCATGTGATTATGGAATACTATTATACTATAAGAAATGATGAGCAGGATGCTTTCAGAAAACCTGGAAAGACTTGCATGAGCTGATGCAAAGTGAAATGTACTATGTACAGTGTAACAACATTATTGTAAGATGATCAGTTGTGAATAAGTTAGCTATTCTTAGCATGATAAAGATCAAAGACGACTCTGAAGGACTTAATGAAAAATGCTATCTGCCCCCAGAGAAAGAACTGATGGTGTCTGAATACATATTGAAGCACACTTTTTTTTTGCTTTATTTATTTTTCTTGAGGTTTTCTTTTGTCTAATTTCTTTCTCAACTTGACTATTATGGATATGTTTTGCATGACCACATATGTATAACATATATTGAATAGTTTGCCTTCTCAGTGAGGGGTGTAGGGAGAGAAGAAAGGAAAGAAATTGGAAATTAAAGCTTTAAAAATGAATGTTAAACATTGTTTTTACATGTAACTGAGGAATAATATAATACCAAAAAAAAAGAATGTCCACTAAGCTCTAAGTGTGTAAAATCTATATGATTATTTAAACTATTATTGAGGTTGGTTAATTCCATAAAAGGTTACTTATATTAGTGCAGGATAAACATCCATTGGCTGAATATCAATTGCTGAGTTCAAATATATCTTCTGGGTGAAATCTATTATATGTCTCCTTGAGGAGACAGAAAATGACATGTGAAAGTTATAAGGGGAAAAAGTGAGAAATACCCATCACATCACATTAGTAATTTCCCTTTATGTTGTCACATTCTTTGCTAATACTATTGCTGTCACAACCACTATTAGGAGCCTTTTTTTGTTTGGGAGTTTTGCCACTATGATAGATATGTTTAATCACATTAGAACTGCTCACATCACATTAAAGGAGACAAATATTAATGTAATAAGTGAGAAGATTTTAAATATTAAAAGCTTTCTAGGGTGCTTAATAAGGTTATTTTAAAATTGCTTGTTCTGGATAAAAGCCAGTTAGCTAATCCCATGGCAATTTTATAATGGTCTAGATTTTTTAAAAAATTCTGTAGGAATCCAAGTTAGTATATCTTAAAGAACTTTAATCTTTGTTCTAGCATTTACTAAGGGCGTGTGTAGAGAGCTACTGTGACATTTTACGTGCAATGAAGCATTTTCATTTGTTTTTTTGGTGGTATATCAATAGACAGCACTGTAATATGGATCACATAGACTATTAATATAGCCTAAAATTCCACACTCACAATGCTGGACAGAATTTTTAATCTAATAGCTGCAACCTTTGTTTATGGAGTTCATTTAAACATAATGATTGATATCACATTATAATAATATATTACATATAATAATATTATGTATCATATATTATAAAATAATATTATATAACATTTAATACTATATAATATTAAATATTATAATATAATAATATAACATTATAATAAAATAAAATTAAAGAGATTATTAAGAATTATCACCAAATTCCTTTCATGACACAAACATGGCTTTGATACCTAAACCAGGGAGAGCAAAATAAGAGAAAGAGAGCTATCAACCAATTTCTTTAATGAATATTTATGCAAAAAATAAATAAAATGCTAGCAAAGAAATCATAACAATATTTCAAAAACACTGAACACTATAACCAGCTGGAATACAGAATAGAAATGCAGAGGTAGTTCAATATTAGGAAAACTCTCAGCATAATTGACTATATCAAGAACAAAAATGACAAAAATCATAATTATCTCAATAGATGCAAAAAAAGCCTTTGATAAAATACAATATCATTCCTATTAAAAGCTAAAAAAATATAAGGATAGGGGAATCCTTTCTTAAAATGATAATTAATATTTATCTAAAGCCAAGAGAAAGAATTACCTGTAATGGGGATTAGCTAGAAGCCTTTGCAATAAGATCAGAGGTAAAGTAGCATGTCCATTACCTCTGCTGTTATATTGTATTAGAAATGCTAGCTGTAACAATAAGACAAGAAAAAGAAACTAAAGGCATATAATCAGCCATGCACAAACAAAACTATGACTCTGCGGTGACTCGATTGTATATTTAGAGAACCTGAAAGAATACACACACACACACACACACACACACACACACACACACACA
Organism: Phalanger gymnotis; assembly: GCA_028646595.1. NCBI lineage: Eukaryota > Metazoa > Chordata > Mammalia > Diprotodontia > Phalangeridae > Phalanger > Phalanger gymnotis. The sequence continues at coordinate 115,830,368 of CM053622.1, forward strand.
CAAATTGTTGAAACCATTAATTTCAACATTTTCAACAAATTTCAACAAAGTTGCTGGACATAAAATAAACCCACATTAATCACCAGCATTTCTACATACTACCAACAAAACCCAGCAGCATTTTAAATCACTACAGACATGGTATGGGTGGCAGAGCACATCCCAACATAGGACACTCCAGGACAGACCTGACTGGGGGTTGACCAGAGCAGGCGTTAGGACCATTAATCATTGAACTGTGGCAGTTACCAGACCTTTCAACCCACAAACGCCAAAGACCATGGAGCAGGTTAGTGGGTACACTGCTAGATTGGGTTAAAAAGAGGTCCACCCCAGCCCTGGAGGTGGTAGAGGTGGTGGAGCTCCAATATCAGCTGCTTCCAGAGTCCCTGGCTCACACAGTGGGAGGAATCAAGCAGCGGACCAGAGGAGGAGAGCAGGGCTTGCTTTGCCCTGCTTGGATCTTGGTCACAATCCTGGTTGGTGGTTCTTGTGGGAGGAAGAGTGCTGCTGTGGCTGAGCTTGTGGTGACAGTGGAATAGAAATAGCTCTGAAAACAGCAATGCAGACCCTAAAGCTTGCGACAAAAGCACTCCCTACTCTACAAGCAGTCATACACTGACAAAAAGCTCAAAAGCGAAGTAATTGACTGGGAACATGGCCAGGCAGTGAAAAATGACATAGACTCAGACCCAGACCCTATAATCTTTTTTTTGGTGACAAAGAAGATTAAAACATACAGCCAGAAGAAGTCAAAAAAATCAAAGAGCCTACATCAAAAGTCTCCAAGAAAAATATGAATTGGTCTCAGGCCACAGAAGAGCTCAAAAAGGATTTGGAAAAGCAAGTAAGAGAAGAAGAGGAAAAATTGAGAAGAGAAATGAGAGTGATGCAAGAAAACTATGAAAAACAAGTCAAGACTACCTAAAGGAGACCCACAAAAATACTGAAGAAAATAACACTGTAAAAATTGACTAACCAAAATGGCAAGAGAGCTCCAAAAAGCCAATGAGGTGAAGCATGCCTTAAAAAGCACAATTAGCCAAATAGAAAAGGAGGTCCAAAAGACCACTGAAGAAAATATCACTGTAAAAATTAGATTGGAGCAAGTGGAAGCTAGTGACTTTATGAGAAATCAAGATATTATAAAACAGAACCGAAAGAATGAAAAAATAAAAGACAATGTGAAATATCTCATTGAGAAAACCACTGGCCTGAAGAATAGATCCAGGAGACATAATTTAATAAATTTTGGACTACCTGAAGGCCATGATTAAAAAAAGAGCCTTGATAATCATCTTTCTAGAAATTATGAAGGAAAATTGCCCTGATATTGTAGTGCCAGAGGGTAAAATAGAAATTGAAAGAATCCACTGATCACATCTTGAAAAAGATCCCAAAAAGAAAACTCTGAGGAATATTGTTGCCAAATTCCAGAGTTCCCAGGTCAAGGAGAAAATACTGCAAGCAGCTAGAAAGAAACAATTTGAGAACTGTGGAAACACAATCAGGATAACACAAGATCTAGCAACTTCTACATTAAAGGATCAAAGATCTTGGAATATGATATTTTGCAGGTCAAAGAAGCTATCATTAAAACCAAGAATCACCTACCCAGCAAAACTGAGTATCATGCTCCAAGGCAAAATATGGATTTTCAATAAAATAGAAGACTTTCAAGCTTTTTTGATGAAAAGACCAGAGATGAACAGAAAATATGATTTTCAAATACAAGAATCAAGGGAAGCATGAAAAGGTAAACAAGAAAGAGAAATCATAAGGGACTTACTAAAGTGGAACTGTTTAGTTTACATTCCTACATGGAAAGATGATGTGTGTAATTCATGAGACCTTTCTCAGTATTAGGGTAGTTGAAGAGAATAAACGTATATATATATATATATATATATATATATACATACATACATACACAGAGGGCACAGAGTGAGTTGAATATAAAGGGATGATATCTAAAAAAAAGTAAAATCAAATTAAGGATGAGAGAGGAATATAGTGAGAGAGGGAGAAAGGGAGAGATAGAATAGGTAAATTAATCTCACACAAACGGGTCAAGAAAAAGTAGTTCTGTTGGAAGGGAAGAGAGAGTAGGTCAGGGTGAATGAATGAATCTTGTTCTCATCAGATCTGACTTAAGGAGGGCATAACATACACACTTAATTGGGTATCTTACCCCACAGGAAAGTGAGGGAACAGGATAAGGAAGGGGGGATGACAGAAAGGAGGGCAGATGGGGGAGGAGGTAATCAAAAGCTAACAGTTTTGAAAAGGGACAGGGCCAAGGGAGAAAATTGGATAAAGGGGGATAGGATAGGAAGGAGCAAAATATACTTAGTCTTTCACAACATGAGTATTGTGGAAAGGTTTTACATAATGATACACATGTGGACTATGTTGAATTGCTCGCCTTCTTAGGGAGGGTGGGTGGGGAGGGAAGAGGGGAGAGAATTTTGAACTCAAAGTTTTAAAAGCAGATGCTCAAAGAAAGAGTTGGTTTTGCATGTAGATGAGGAATAACTTATACAGGGAATGGGGCATACAAATCTATCCTGCCCTTCAAGAAAGTAAGGGGAAAGGAGATGGGGGATGAGTGGGGTGACAGAAGAGAGGGCTGACTGTTTAATGGTGCAATCAGAATATATGCCATCTTGAAGTGGCGGGAGGGTAGAAATGGGGAGAAAATTTGTAACTCAATATCTTATGCAAATCACTGTTGAAAACTAAAATATTAAATAATAAAATATTTGTTAAGAGAGAAAAAAAGCCATACTGTCCAAGTTGGAAAACATATACCAATATTAACTGTAGAGAAGAACTCCTTAAAAAGACATACAAAAATTCACTGAGTAAATGAATCCCTTAAAAAGTAGAATTGGCCAAATGGAAAAGGAGGTATAAAAGCTCAATGAAGGCAATAATTCTTTAAAAATTATAATTGGACAAGTGGAAGCCAATGACTCCATGAAACATAAAGAAAAAATATATTTTTAATTTTTTTTTTCAGATGGGTGAAGGCAGGGCAATTGGGGTTAAGTGACTTGCCCAAGGTCACATGGCTAGTAATTGTGTCAAGTGTCTGAGGCTGGATTTCAACTCAGGTCCTCCTGACTCCATGGCCGGTGCTCTACTCACTGCACCACCTGGCCACCTCCCAAAAGTATTTTTTTTAAATAAAAAAGAAGAAAATGTGAAATATTTTGTTAGAATAAAACAATTGACCTGGAAAAGAAACCCAGAGAAGATAATTTTAAAATTAATGGATAACTTCAAAACTGTGACAAATAATCCTTCTTTCAAGAAACCATCTTTCAAGAAATTATCAAAGAAAACTGCCCTGATTTTCTATTACCAGAGGCAAAACAGAAACTGAAAGAATCTACCAATCATCTCCTGAAAGATCTAAAAATGAAAACCCCCAGGATCATTATGACCAAATTCCAGAGCTCCTGGGTCAAGGAGAAAATATTGCAAGCATTAGGAAAGAAACTACTCAAGTATCTTGGAGCAACAGTTAGGATAACACAAGATTTAGTAGCTTCTACATTAAAGGAATGCTTGGAATGTGATATTGTGTAGAGCAAAAAAGATAGCATTATAAGCCAAAATCACCTATCCAGAAAAATATAATCCTTCAGTGGAAACAAAAGAACATTCAATGAAAGAGAGGATTTTCAAACATTCCTGATGTAAATAAGAGAGTGAATTGAAAATTAGCCTTTCAGATACAAGATCCAAAGGAAGCATAACTAGATAAACAGGAAAGAAAAATCATAAGGAATTCAATAAAGTTAACTGATTACATTCACCATAAGCACAAGATGATACTTGAAAGTTCTAAGAACTTTTTCATTATTAGGACAGTTAGAAGGAGTATACACAAACAGAAGATGATGGAGTGAGTTGAGTGTGATGGGATGATGTCAAAAGAAATAAATTTAAGGTGTGAGAAAGTGGAATGCACTAAGAAAAGGGGGAAGGAGAGGTTGAATTGGGCAAATTATCTCATATAAAAGAGGCATGAGAGACCTTTAACAGTGGAGGGGAAGATGGGGAAGGGAAGCAGGAGCACTTAAACATTGCTGCCATTGGAATTGGCTTAGAGAGAATAGCATATACACTGAGAGAAATAATAATAACCCAATGATTCAGAGAGTTTCAGATTTCCCCCTTTTTCTTTTATCTTCACTTTGAGACCTCAGTCTCTCAAGGCTGAGCTAATATTCTCCGCTATCCAGAACCCAGATGTGGGAAGCCATTGTGTTCTACACAGTTTTTGGGTGGGTATAAATTATTTGTATACATTGCCAAAGGCTGTGGGTAACTTAGAAGTAAATGACATAATCAAGGTCCAGATCTAGCACCTTATTTTACTCTTCATTCTCTCATTAGTTATACCAATCAGAGTTGATTTTTACCCTTAAGAACATCCTTCTTTCAGTGGCCACATAAGTTGTGAGTCTGTTACAATGGTCTAAGAGACAGATTGCCAAATGACCATCCTTTTATTAAAATGCCAGAATTATTAATAAAGTGATTAGATTACTCAGAAATTATGTCGCTCAAACTTTTTTAAATGCTATGTAAACTCATGTTAGTATGGAAATTTATCTTACCCTAAAGGAACATAGGAAGATATGGGGGATAAGAGAAGAGGTGGATGAGGGGAGCTGATAGAAGGGAGATTGAGTGAGAGAATTGTCAGAAGCAAAGCACTTTTGAGAATAGACAGAGTGAATAGAGAGAGTAGGATAGATAGGGGTAAAATAGGATGGAGGGAAATGCAGTTAGTAAATATTTCTGTGAAAAAAAATACTGCAAGTATCTTTGGTAAAGGGCTCATTTCTCAAATATATAGAGAAGTGAGTCAAATTTATATAAAAGAAATTAGAGCCATTCCTCAGTTGATAAATGATCAAAGGTATGAACACGCACTTTTTAGAGAAAGTAATTAAAGCTCTCTATGGTAATATGAAAAAATGCTATAAATCACTATTGATTAGAGAAATGCAAATTAAAACAACTCTGAGATTTCCACATACACATATCAGAATAATAATATAGCCTAAAAGTAAAATGACAAATGTTGAAGAAGATGTGGAGAAATTAAGACATGAATGCACTGTTGGTAGAATTGTGAACTGATTCAATCATTCTGTAGAACAATTTGGACCTATGCCCAAATGGCTATAAAACCATGCCAACCCTTTGACTCAGCAATACCACTACTAGATCTGTATTCCAAAGGGATAAAACCAAAAGGAAAAATTCCTATATGTACACAAATGTTTATGGAAGCTCTTTTTTAGTGGCAAAGAATTAGAAATTGAGGAGATACCCATCAATTTGATAATGATTGATCAGGTTGTGGCATATGATTTGATGCGGAAAGCACATTGTGATTATGGAAAGTCCTCATATTGTACTATGAGAAATGATGACCAAGATGTTCTCCAAAAACCCTGGAAAGACTTATGTAAACTGACGTAAAGTGAAATGAACAGAACGACCTAAGACAGTTCCTAAAGACTTGTGCTAAAAAATGCTATCCATCTCCAGAGAATGAATTGATGGAGTCTGAATGCAGGTGAGTGCATACTTAAAAAAAAAAAAACAAACAAACTATTTTTCTTACTTTTTTTGTTCTGTATTTTCTTTCACAACATGACTAATATGGAAATATGCTTTGTGTGACTGCACAAGTTTAACCTATGCCAAATTGCATACCTTCCCAATGAGGGAACAGAGGAGAGGGGGAGGAAGAAATTTAGGAACTCAAAGTTTTAAAAAAAGAATACTAATTTTTTTTTACATTTAATTAGAGAAAAATAAATATTAATAATTTTAAAAATGTATTTCCCCAATATTCAAACTAATGAAATACAAATTTAATAAATGTGCTATTGGCCAAAACCATTGATGATTAATCATGCAAATATTTTACAGAAAATACTAGGACGAAAATATTGCCTGGAAATCATTTCATTATGACCAAGGTGGTTTCCAACCAGGCATAAAAGGATGATTTGGAATTAGGAAAGCAATTAAGAAAATTCATAACACAAACAATGAAACCATATAAATATTTCTATAGAAGCAGAAAAGGTCATTAACAAAATGTAGCACTCATTTTTAAAATCCCTTTTGCCCTAACAAAGCAAATTAATAGAATGTTCCTCTTAATATGATTATATTCAAAGGTTGTCATTGTTCCCAATAGGTGAACACTTGAAACTTATTCAATGACAAAGTAAGCATGCTTTATCTCCACATTATATTATTTGCCATAGGTTTATAAATCCCAACTATAAGAATAAAATGAAAGACATTTTCAAAGAGATAGCATGATACTTCTTAAGACATAACACTATGCTTAGAAACATCTAGCTAATCTTTGATGAGTTCATAATTTATTGTTGCCTAATTACTTCTGAAAACAATTTTAACATTCTCTTTTTTTAATTTTGAGTTCCAGATTTTCTCCCTTTCTCAATTCTCAATTCTCCCCTCCCTCCAATTAAGAAGGTGTCAGGATCCTTAATTTCTCTCTTATCTTACTATTAGGAGATACCCTATTCCACAGAGCTAAGGCCCAGAAATCAAGCTGTGCCCTGAGCTTGGCATAACAGTCCTTTTCACTCACCCTCTGGATGACCTCTGATAGAGCTAAATCACATAACTGATGGTCCCTGAGCACAGGTAAGCATGGGCAGGCAGTTTTGAAGCCCTGCTAAAAGGACTTTTTGTCACTAGGCAATCTGTCCTCACTGTTACTGTTATGTCTCCCCTCTACTTCTACACCACAATATTTGATACTTTGTCTGGCACAACTATATATGCACACACACATACTCACACACATAGACATGTATATATATGTATATATATATATATATATACATATATATATACACACACACACACATATATATATGTGTGTCTGTATTTGTATATATACACACACTGACACATTATATATGAATGTATGTATATGTATAGTTATATACACACATATTTATATGTCTATCTATACGTACACACATACATATGTATGTATATATACATGTGTATATATATATGTATAAGATAAAAAGATAGATAGAGATAGGTAGATAGATATAGATAAATACAGATAGGTTTAGCCTCACTGTCTTGTGTCTCCATGTACACATATCTACTTTCTCTCCTTCAGTGGAATAAAGAATACTTTTTGATTATAGCCACTATTAGCTCTGTGATTTTATTGTGTTTTGTTTTCTTCTTCAGAGTTAACAATTGGGGGAAGGTGTAACCTCTGTGAGCTCTTTGACATTTTTGAGAATTAACAGTGGTTTTGTAACCTCTGTAAATCTTTGGTCATTTATTTTCAGGGTTCAAAAAAGGTAAGCAATTTCATATGGTTTATATATATGCAGTCATGTAAAACATATTTCTTTGTTAGTCATGTTGTGAAGGAAAACACAGATTAAAAATCCTCCAAATACTCAATTAGGAAAAAAATTAAAAATTGAAGAAAAAGAATGCTTTGATCTGCATTTATACTCCATCAGTTCTTTCTCTAAAGATAGCATTTTCGTCGTAAGTCCTTAGGAATTGTCTTATATTACTGAATTGCTGAAAATAGTGAAGTCATTCACAATTCATTATCATAAAATATTGCTGTGACTAAATATTGTGTTCTCCTGGTTCTGCTCATTTAACTTTGAATCAGTTCATGTAAGTCTTTCCAGGTTTTTCTGAGAGCATCCTGCTCATCATTTCTATAGCACAATAGCATTCCATCGCAATCATAGTATAACTATGTCAGCCATTCTTGCTCTTCTGTGGCTGAAAGCTCTGGTTTTCTCATGTTTCTTCTTGCCCTGGGACTTCCACCAATGACTGTGACCAAGTCATTGCTATAAGAATCCAAGTATGGGTAAAGCAACAGATCCTTGCTGTAAGAATCCAAGTATGGGCAAAGCAATAGAGTCCTGCCCCCAATGCTAGCAAAGGGACCCTCTTAATCTCTTTCTGATCAGTGTTCTTATCCACTTACCTTCTGTGGGCTGAGAATTCTAGAAACAGCCACTGCTGCTGCTGCTTAACGTAATCACTCTCAAGGGCTATTATTGATTTGCTGGGTTCTGGAGTACACTGTGACATCTGCACTGAACTACACTTCATTCTCACCCTAGTGCAACAGACCTTTCTTGCTGACCTAAGTTGACTTGGGCTGGAAAATTGTTTCACCCTGTCCTGTTTTGTGTTCTGTTGTTCCAGAATTTGTTTTGAGGCATTGTAGTTATTTGTAGGGGAATCTGGGAGAACTCAGGTCATTCTCCGCCTTTTCTTAACCACCTTGGTTCTGCCCAGCCAATCTTCTAAGAAACTAATTTATAATTACTAAATTTACCAAGGTAGCCAGATAAAATAAAATCTATAAGATTTTAATATAATACAAACAAATCATCAGAAGGAAAATGATAAGCAAATTTCTATTAATAACTTCAAAATACATAAAATATCTCAGCATAAATCTACTAAGACACAATGGATTTATATAAAAACAACTGCAGAGGAATAAAGGCATACTTAAATAAGAGCAAAGATTTCACTGTTCGTGGTTGGGCCATTCCAATATTAACAAAATGATAATACTTCTTAAATTAACTATTGTCATGGGGGTATTTTATCGATTGACAAACCATGAGACAATTTATTATAAAATAAAATATCTGGAATTTCACAGGGAAATAAAAGAATAATGAGTATGGAAAGATCTCAAAAGATATCATGAGCCAGCAATTATGAAAAATATATTTGGTATTGATTAAAAAGTAAAAAAAAAAAATTGTGGAGAAGAATGAATAAGTTAGGATGAGAAACAATTGAAAGTGACAATCCATGTGGTGAATTTATGATCGTCAATTATTATGAGAAATGTTCCCTACTTGACAAGAACTCTAAAGCAATTTGGCAGAAATCTGGCTTAAACAAGTATTTTTTTGTTCATGATCCACAATATGCTTCAAATGGAAAGAAAACCTGAACCTAAAACTTGATATTTTTTTTAAATTGAGGAAAACTGAAAGAGGTGTCTTTCACAATTATGCAAGCTTCTTAAACCAACATGGGATAAAGATGATCTTAAAAGACCAAATAGACAATTCCTATTATACAAAAATAAAAAGGGTTATTGAACAAACAAAATCAATGCAACTGAATTAAGAAAAACTTTTAAATTGGGTGGAGAAGTCTGAATCAAATGAAATTCTGGTATCTGACTTATGTGGGGTATTCACCCACACATACATCACATATATGTATATATGTATACCCACATTTGTGTATGTATGTATGTATGTATGTGTAAATGTATATTTATAGGTATTTATTTCAGTAACTATTCCCAAATAGACAAAACCTGAAAAGATATAATCAGTTAAAAATAGCATATTTTCTGAATTGATGCAAAGTGAAATGAGCAGGCCCAGAATACCATACACAATAATAGCAACATTGTGTAATGATCAATTATTAATGACTTGGCTATTCTCAGCAATGCAGTGATCTAAGTCAGTTCCACAGGACTCACGATGGAAAGTGCTATCCACATCCAGAGAAAGAACTGATGGAATCTGAATGCAGATCAAAACATACTATTTTCACTTTATTTTTTTCATGTTTTTTCCCCTTTTTGATCTTTTTCTTCTTTCAAAACATGACTATTAAGGCAATATGTTTTACATGATTGTGTGTGTGTATATATATAACCCTATATCAAATTGCTTTCCATTTTAGGAATGGAAAGGGGAAGAAGAGAGGAAGAAAAATTTGAAGTTCAGTTTTTTTTTACAAATGAATATTAAAAATTGTCTTCACATGTAATTGGAAAAAATAAAAATACCAATTTTTTTCTTACAATAGCATATTATCAATGCTTCTATTAAAATAGATTGCTAAATACTAATGATAGTAGCAATGCTATTAAAATAACTTAGGCTTCATGTAATGTTATGCAGATTTACAAAGATGACAAGAAATTATAATAACTAACTTTGGAGGGACTATGGGAGGATAGGTACAGGCACACTAATACACTGTTCACTCTTGGTGAATTGGAATTGGATTTAAGTGAAGGGGAGCTGTACAAATCCTCACTTTCTTCTCAGGAGTAATCTGAGTCCAGTGGCAAGATATAGATCAGGACAACTTGGAGGTGGCCCTGAGTGCAATGGGAGATGTTGACCTAACAAAGTTAAAGTCTTTCTCAGTTCTCAGTTTGACTAAGGCAACACCCATTCAGTGATTTAGACTAGATAAGAAATGAGGCAAAGAATGGCCTCTTTTACCCAGTTAAAAAATAAATCTAGGAAGGGAAGACCCTCAGGATTTCTAGCTAAAACAAAAAGAATTGCTATTTATACTCATTCTGACCCATTGAGCCCAAATAATGACCAAGTTAGGTTTGGTCTGGGACCTATTGTTTGCCAATCAATGAGAGCCAGAGTGATTTAGGTGTAAGACATGGTCCTTAAGAAAGAAATCTAGACAGGAAACCTGAAAATATCTTGCAATGTTTCAGCAACCAAAATTTATATTCTTTTGGGCAGAGTATGGCGGGTAATGGTCTGATTCTCTTTGTGAACAGAGGGAGAGGAGGGAGGGAGAAGGAAGAGTGGAGGGAGAGGAGGTAAGGAAGGAATGAAGAAAGGAAAAAAGGAAGGAAAGGAGGGAGGAAGGGATGGAGGAAGGATGGGAGGAAGGGAGGAAGGAAAGAAGGAAGGAAGGAATGAAAAAAGGAAGAAAGGACGGTCACTGTTTGGGCCCCAATGGCTCAGAGTAAGTGTAAATAGCAAGTGTTTCTATTTTGGCCAGAAACCCTGAAGGTCTTCACCTCCCAGACTGATTTTTTTAAAGTAGGTAAAAGAGGCCATTTTCCCCTCATTTCTTACCTATCACTGAATGGGTATTGCCTCAAGCAAACTGAGACATGGTGAAGACATCAATTTAAAAGGCCAATGTCTCCTACTGCATACAGAACCATTTCCAGTCCCCCTGATCAATATCTTGCACTGGACCCAGATGGCACCTGAGGAGATAGTGAGGCTGGTAACACTGTGCAGGCCTCTCTGACTTAAATCCAGTTCACTTGAAAGTCATGGCATCATCTTTCTGATGTCATGGTCTTCTTCGAGAATGAAGGAGAAACACCAACAGCACTGTTGGTGGAAGTGTGCATTGACTCAACTGTTTAAAAATACAGTTTAAATTTGTACAAGAAAAGTGACTAAATTACCCATACTATTTGACCCAGCAATCTATTTGACGTGGCCTTTACCTCAATAAAGTTAAATACAGTAACAAAGTTCCAATATATAGCAACCAAAAATCTATATTAACATTTGGTGATATAGCAATGACCTGGAAACAAAGTATGTAGTCATTGATTGGGAAATATGCTAGTGCCTTTAACAATGAAAAATAAGAGGAATTTTAAAAAAAATATGGAAAGAATTAGAATTGATAGAGTGATGTAAGCAGAACCAGAAGACTATTATGACCATAACAGTTTAAATGAAAAGATAACTAAAAAGAAGTAATTTATGAATAATTGAAAACCAACAAAACCCTGATGAAGAAATAATAAAACACATTTCTGTGTTCTCAGGAGATATTAGGACACTACAAAGGCAAATTGTTACATATATTGTTAGAGCCAGCAGCATTTATTGGGTCTTCTTTTCTATGTGTTTTTCTTACATATTATAAAATTGGATTTTATTCTAAAAGAGAGACAACATATTCAGAAAAGTTTATCATTTAAAAACTAATCTCATCTTGTTTCTTGAACTATGAATTTCACTAGCCATCACAGAAAACAATAGGGAAATATGGTAATAAAATAAATAATTTGCCCAGACACACTGGCCTGGAGATGCAACTGCTAGGTACATGCTTCAAGAAAATTTATTAAGAAAAAAAGCCCCATATACACCAAACGTTTACAGCAATTCTTTTCTAGTAGAATAGAACTGGAAACAATGTGGGTGCTTATCAATTGGGGAATGTCTAATCCACTTGTTAATAAGTGTAATAGATTATCACCATGCTAAGAAGAATGAATATGATAACCGCAAATAAGCACGATTACGTTTATTTGAAGTGATATAGAGTGAAGGAAACAGAATCAGGGAAACAACAGAGACAATGAAGACACGATTCTAAATGGAAAGAACAGTAACGATACTGACAGCTTAATTGCAGTAAAATTGTAATTAAAACATCTTGGACTCAGAGAAGAGATATGAGAATGTTTCTTTACCCCTTCTTGGCAGACTATGAGGTCCAGGTGTGGAATACTGCATATACTTTCAGAGGTTTTTGATGTATTGGTTAATTTTGCAGAACTATGTTTTCTTTTCTTTTTTAAATCCTTTTTTTATAAAGGAAGTCTCACTGGGAGCAGAGAGGAATGAGATTCATTGGGAAATATATGTGATATAAGACAAAATAAGATTGCAGTGAGCATAAACAGTATGTTTGGCTGATGCAGTCCCCAAGTAGAGACAGCTGGGGAGGTTCCTTTGAGAAAAGCACAATACCATGTAAAGGAACCATCCTTCTACCTGATGTGGAATTTGAACTGGCTTATTATAACTGCTTCTGGTCTCTTAAAACATGATGAAGAAACAGATTATTGATTATCTACTGAGTTAGAACTAGGATCCATATAGTCAATACAGTCAATGGAAGTTTCTTGTTCTTCATTCCTGCCTATTATTGCTTTTGTTGCTGTTCAAATGAGAGGGACAATGATGTAAGCATCTGGAGGGCAAGAGTTCTGCTTCTTTACTCAAATAGCATCAATTTGTCTTAAAAATTTGGGTCTCAATTTTTTCTGCTTTTGGGTGAAGGAGTATTGGGATGCGGAAAACAAAACAAAACAAGCACTATGAATGTTTGAGCTTTGAAAGATTAGAATGGTTAGTAACTAGAACCTACGCCAAGATTTGTCAGAAAGCCAAATAGTGAGGAATGAAGTTCCAAGTAATCTGCTGAAAAAGCATAAATCAAAGACTGCCCAGATGGAGCTACAGTAATGTATTCATTGGTGATACTAAATTCTCAGGTGAATTGTGGTGGCATGAACGGTGTGTAGCTAATGTATTAAATTTGAGCCCATTTCTCTAAGGTGTTAGAGGGCAGAGTCTGCTACCAGGTGTTGAGGATAGAGTGGGGAGAGGGATATTTTGAAACTTTTGCTCTTTCTATAACTTTGAATATAACTTGTAAAAGTTATGATCATGTTAATTTGTTAAATGAAACTGAAACCCTACTCATTGTAGGTTAAATTTAAGAGAAGATACCTAAATGGGGGCTTGTGTCAGTAACACTGAAGAAAGTCTCCAATAGATGAATTTTGGTACTCCAGAACTATGCAAAAAATAAAAAAAACAAAAACAAAAAACCTAGTTTTCATAAATCCAAGTCAATAAATATTAGAGAAGCAATTAATCATTTAATAAAAATTGTTGGGAAAAATAAGTATTATGGTGAAAATGGAACTAAATATATATATTTTTTCAACATTTACCACCATGAATTACAAATAGATTCAATTATAACAATGTGTTTTTAATATTTAAAAACTTAGGAGAGGAGTGGCAGAACCAAGGTAATGTAGAGAAGCCTGGAAGTTCCCTGAGCTCTCCCCAGTGTCCCTCAGAAAGAACATTAAATCAAGTCTCCAAATGGATTAGAAAGGAAAAGATCCTACAAAAAGACAGTGAAATGATCTTCTGACCTAAAATTAGTTAGGACATTGGAAAAGATCTGTCTCACTTGGGTAAAAGGGGAGTGTAGCCCAGCATAGACAGTGTCCTGGAAAACCAGTAGGAAGTGCTTAGCCACAGCACAGATTAGCCTTAGCAACTGAGCCCCTTCAGTCCTGGCTCAGCAGGCCAGTGGTACAGCAGGCTAGCTATGAGGCCTCTAGCCCAAGCGCAGAAGGAAAATTGCCATCCCTAAACCAGGCAACAACAGGATGAGCTAGGGTAGGCCGCTCCAGGGAAGTGAACAAGTTGAGAGCATCTGAGACCCCAGAACATAAAGACAGTCACCAGACTCTGACTCCCAGCATAAGAAGCTTGGGACAGTGCCTCCCATGCCTCAGAAGCAGAGCTCAACTTTAAAAGCCAGAAAATAGACAAACAAGATGAGCAAGAAGCAAAAAACAAACAGACAAAAAACAAACAAACAAACAAAAAACCCCAAAACAAAAATAAAAAACATATGAAACACAGAGAGCTTCTATGGTGACATAGAAGATCAAAACAGAAACTCAAAGGAGGACAACAATGTAATAATGCCTACCTGAAAAATGTCACAGGGGAATATGAATTGTTCTCAAGCCCAAAAAACCTTGGAAGAGCAGAAAAAGGATTTTAAAAGTCAAATAAGAGAGGTAGAAGAAAAGTGGGGACAAAATATGAGAGGTAAGCAAAAAGAGTCAATAATTTGGAAAAAGAAAGACAAAAGTTGACTGAAACAAACAATTCCTTAAAAAAATACAATTGGTCAAATGGTGAAACAAAAATCCAGTGAAGAAAATAATGTCTTAAAAAGTAGAATTGGCCAAATGGAAAAGGAGATACGAAAGCTCACTGAAGAAAATAATTGCTTAAAATTACAATTGGGCAAATAGCAGCTAGTGACTTTGTGAGACATCAAGAATCAGTCAAACAAAATTAAAAAAAATGAAAAAATAGAATAAAATGTGGAATACCTTATTGGAAAAAAAAACAAAAAACAAAACAACTGACCTGAAAAATAGATCCAGGAGAGATAATTTAAGAATTATTGGACTACCTGAAAGTCATGATCAAAAAGAGAGCCTACACATCATCTTTCAAGAAATTATCTAGCAAAACTGCCCTGATAAGATTACCCACTCCCCTCAAGTCCTTGCTCGGCACTCCTCGGTCCACACACAGGTCGGCTCTGCTTCCGCACCTCCTGCTTCAGCTTCAGCTTTATCTCCAGCTTTGGCTGTAGCTGTCTCTGCCGCCATCGCCGCCACTTCCGCCACACTCTCCAAGCTGTGTCCCAGCTAGTTGACTGCTTCCTCTCTCCTTCAGCTCTTAAATGCTGTCACCAACTGCCTCACCAACTGCCTCTCAACTGCCTCAAAACTGCCTCTTAGCTCTGCTCCAACTGTTCAGCAAGCTCCTCCCACCACAGGTTTCTATTGGCTCCAGTCCTAGCCACTCCTCCCAGGATCCTGAGAGGCTCACATCCACATAGGTTCCACACCCAACAGCGCTCTGGGCCTGGGGCTTAACACTTAGCAAGGCTCAAGGAAAAACACTGATTTACTCAAAGAAAACAAAGACCATTTTGCTTATCAACACATGATGTTACAGCCTCTTTTCAACAATATATTCTGAGACAATTCCAAAATACTCACGATAGTAAATACTCTCCACATACAGAGAAAAACTACAGTCTGAATGTAGATAAAAGCATATTATTTTCACCTTTTTTTGCATGTATTATTTTTTCTTTCTCTTGGTTTTTCCCTTTTGCTTTGATTCTTCTTTTATAACATGACTAATATGGAAATATGTTTAATATGATTGTACATATATAGCCTATATGAGATTGGTTGCCATCTTGGGGAGGGAGCAAGTGAAAGATTTAGGGAGAAAAAGTTTGGAACTCAAAATCTTATAAAAGTCAATATTGAAAACTTTCTTTACATTTAATTGGAAAAAATAACATGCTATTTTAACAATTAGTACATATTGGGTTTTATGAATAACATTTGTAGTAAGACAAAAAATTCTTAGCAGGTCAATGAGTAAAATCACTGCAAAATGAAATATTTTGAATTTAGAAAATTAGTTTTCATATTATGAATTAATTTATAGAATAAAATGGAAATTATTTTATAATAAATGTTTCTGAGAAACATGTTACTATAAATTTGTAAAATTAAGATTCATTTCCTAATATTTAGATTGTTAAACAAAATGATCATGTTCTTTTTGAAAAAAAAGTAATTGAAATTTTCAACAGTCACATGAGAATGTATTTGTTACAATAATTCATTAAACTAAATGAAAATATTTCTGTTATAATACTTTAAAATAATTAAAATAACTAAGATTTTAAAATCATACAATTTTATACTAGTAGGGTTAATATATATATATATATATGTATACACATACACACACATATATACATACATACATACATACATACATACATACATACATATATATTTATATATATATTCCAATTGAAACCATGATTTGGTGCAATACTTTTGAGAAGCAAAATTGAATCACACAAATTAAGAATTACACATTCGTTTATATCATTTGATTTTGTTTTCCCACTGCCATGATTGTATCCTAAGTTTTTCATTGAGAAGCCAAAAAACCTGTGTATCAAATATCCTTAACATCATTACTAAATATATTTTACAAATGAAAACTCCCTATGAAACCAATACTTTTATAACAATCTCTAGTATATACACATAGAAAAAAAATAATTATGTATATAAGAATACAAATAAATATAGGGAAATGTCCAGGGTAAGGGGAGAAAATGAGCAAAAAGGACAATATTCACAAAGATTATGACCATGCATATAATAACCACAAAATAACAGTTGAAGAATTGGAAAAAAATAGCCAAAATAAGAATTTCAGAAAAGGACAAGGAAATAAACAATGCTTTGTTGCTATTTTGCTTATGTTCACATATACGTTTAAAAAATAAACTTTTAAAGAACTATTATGAACATTTGTGTTCATTTTTTGTATTTTATTAATAATAATTGGAACCTAAGTAGGGCTTTACTTTTGAAAGCAGTATAATTTGTGCTTCATAACACAAAGGGACACCTAAGCTTTCTGCTCTCGTTGTTTCATGGATACAATTGAGTTAGTCCAACCCCATTGTCAAGTCCCCAGGGGCAGCAACCATTTCTATACTTCTTTCTATCTCTCACTGGGCCTAGCAATGTGCTAAGAATATAGTAAATGATTGTGAATGGTTTGATTTATGCCTTGTTTTCCTATCATTTTTTTCATTCAAGATTAAATTATTTACTTTTTTGAAAAACTGAAAGTGAAAAATTGAAGTCTTTCTACTTAGTTACTAAGCATAGACATGTATAAGAGATTTCAGCTTCAGGTCAGATGGAAAGGCCCAGGGGTTGTTAGGGTGTCATGGCAAATCAGTTGGTACTGCAGTATCTTTAATGTAATATTTATGGGAAAAAACCCTGGTTTATAAAATACTTGACATATGTTATTTTATCCTTGCAATAACTCAGTAATATAGATGTAATTATTCTCCCTATTTTTTTAGATTAGAAAACTCAGACTGACAGAATTTAAATGACTTGTCCATGTCGTGCAGGTAGTATGTCATGCAGCCGCTAAGAATTCTAGGAACTACTTGAACTCTCAACCTTAGTTTCTCTATCTGTAAGATGGGAGAATAATAGACAGGCAATTCAAATGTGGTCTTTCCAACTTTATTACTATGACCACTCTGCCACCTACCTTCCTAGATATTGTCTTTATACTAACTTTTTTTTATAAGGATATCCTACGTTCTTTTACTTTTTTGTTGTTGAGTTTTTTCAGTCATAGCTGACTCTTTATGATCTCATTTGCATTTTTCTTGGCAAAGATACTGGAGTGGTCTGCTATTCTTTCTTTCTCCAGATCCTGTTATAGATGAGGAAACTGAAACAAACAGGATTAAATGACTTGGCCATACTCACATAGCTAGTAAGCATCTGAGGCCATTTTGAAGTCTGGTCCTTCTTACTCTAGGGCTGGTGTTCTACCCATTGTGCCACCTAGCTGCTGAACTTTTTACTAATAAGTTGCTGATACAGACTTCCTTGCAAAACAGCTGATTGAGCAGAGTCAGAGAGTCTGTTCATACCTACCCAAGAAAAATCCCTGAAATTAACGCCAAGATAACCAGATCAAAATATCAAAATAAAGAACTAGTATGTAGCTTTTCCCACCTTAGAACTGTATGAAAATCAACCATAATTCTTTTTTTTTTTGAATTTTTTTTTAAATTTATTTTTGACATGTTTGGTTTTCAGCCTTGATTTTCACAGGCGTTTGAATTACAAATTTTCTCCCC
>CM053622.1:115849050-115869944 GCA_028646595.1 Phalanger gymnotis
GGCCCTGCTTCCCTCTGCCACTTTGTGGGTTCTGCAGCTCTAGAATTGGTTCAGAGCCATTTTTTTATAGGTTTTTGGAGGGATTTGGTGGGGAGCTCACGCCAGTTACTGCTTTCTGGTCGCCATCTTGGCTCCGCCCCAATAATCAACCATAATTCTTAAGGCCACAAGTCAAGAGGATATCAATGAGCCTGCCTCTTAATATTACCAGAGATCACAGGGAGACACTTTAGAGCTTGTAAATTTTGCAACAATAGGTAACAAAAGTAAAGTATCTATGGAGAAAGACCCAGTGAGGTCAGAAAGACCTAGGGTGAGGACTTTATAAACCCCAGAGAGATGCATCAAGAGACCTGTGGGTTAGCATTTAGACTGGGACAACCTAGGCACAGTGTTATGTTCTAGGGAACATGCAAAAGAGAATTTAAAAGTGATTATTTCAAGCAGCGACTCAAAAAAAGATATTCCACAAGGATTGTGTGCAAATCTGAAGGAAATAAAGTGAGATAAAAATGAAAGAAAAATATGTAAGGAAGAATTATTAAAATAACAAATAGTTTAAATACTTATTATGTACCAGGCACTGTGCTACTTTTGGGGGAACATACAAATGAGAATTTAAAAGTGAGGTAAGGGAGGACAGTAGGGGAGAAAATGTATCCATAGTGAATGATAGTGAAGTACAAAAAGACAATGGCACAGTCAGGAGGAAAATGAAAAATGGTCAGCTTGGGTCCTTCTCCAAAGTGAACTTACCAATGGGTGAAAGAGGCTGGCCATCACGGAATGACTTTCCAAGGGGCAAGGCCCCCAATTACTGAGGCAGGTAAGTAAGAAGATAGCTGGGGAATGGAGAAGTGTAGAGAGATAGAAGAATAGCTAGGTGGTTAATAAATTACATCATAGTTGTGAATAGCCATCCTCTATTTGAGTGGTAGATTATGAAGGACATTGTCAAGCTGGAACACACCCAGAGGAAGATGACCAAGATGTTCTAAATATGTGCATATAGTCTTTAATTCACTCACTTACCCACACTCAACCATATGAAGCATTTCAAAGGAAGCATGGAATAGTGAGTAAGGCCCTGGCCTTGAAGTCAGGAAGACTTGTTTCTAAAACTCACTTCAAATATCATCTTGTGACCCTGTGCATGTCATTTAACTTCTCTGAGCCTCATCTGTGAAATAAGGAGTTTGCATTTCATGTTTGAAAGACTGCTTTCAACTCCAAATCATACAGTGCCTACAACAGTAAATGCTTAATAAGTACTTTATCTAATAAATATCTTTTTTAAATCTACGAGCATAAGAATATTTGAATGCATTTTCTTTTTTAAAACAGTGATGTTAAGACTTAAAAACCACCACTAATAAAATTATGAAAGGGAATAAATCATTCATCTAAAAGAAATTGTATGCATATGGCATTCTAAACTATAAAATTAGTGTTACTGAAGGACTGTATTTCATAGACAATTTTTTTTACTATTTTTCTTGTGCTTTTGAAAAACCCTTTCCAAGGATCTCAAAAGACCTTGCAACTATTATCTCATTAATCTACACTACATTTTATTGACCTAAGTGGCAACCATTTTAATCCCCATTTCACAGATGGACAAACTTGGGCAGAAAAAGGTTAAGTGGCTTGCATGAGTTCATACATCAAGTCAATTGCTTTGCTCCTAGAGGAACTTTGGTGTCTTGACCTGCTGGCTATTGCAGTATCCACTATATCATTCTGGCAGGAGTGAAAGGCAAGGTAAATATCTTAGATACAGAAAACAATAAAGGACATGGTCATACTAATAGCCCAGACCTATGCTACTCTATTTCCTTTCTTTGTACGAATTTGTCATATTACTTCCACTGGTGGGGTTTGGTCCCCTCTCTGGGATGGAGGGAATCAGAGTCAAAGAATGTGAAAAAGTGGTAGATTCAGAACCAAAAGGCTGTATGCAACTTTATAAAAAGAGGAGAAAAAGAGAGAAAATTGGGGCAGAAGGACAGCAATTTTTGATGTGGTTATCTCCTGCTTGGGAGTTAACTTGGGTTGACCAAGGAGAAGGAAATATGATAACAACCCTCTTATTGTTCCCAGGTAATTTGATTAACCACAAAAATAGTAATTAATTTTAGTTCAGTTATCTTAAAATGTAAAATAGCTGCCAATTCTATTGTATGTTTAAAATATGTTATATTAAATGTAAAACATGGCTATTATGTATATAATACCTATCATATATATATATATATATATTATCTGTATATGGACACACATATTATAGATGTATATGATACACATAATATACCCACATATCATAGCTGATATAGAACTCTAAGATATGCGAAATACTTTATATACATTAGTTCATTTCACATCTATGACAACCCTTTGATGTAGGTATGGAGATTATTGTCATCTCCCTTTTGTAGTTGAGAATTTTCAAACACTCACCTGAAACAGAATGAAATACAATTGGGAAATATTTAATTAAATAAATAACAATACTTTGGAGCATTTATAATGTTAATAGGTGATTTTTCTAATTCAATATGCTAATTGAGGAGATCTTTATGTAGAGATTAGTAGCCCTATTGGAATTTGGCCGCAGTGTTGTAGATGCTGAAAACTGAAATTAAGACACTGACATTTCCATAGTCACACAGCTAGTAAATGTGAAAAACAGACACTAAATTCAGGACTTCCTGATTCCAAGACCTGATTTCTAGTGATTACATGCTGCCTCTCAAGTTTAGATGATCTAACCAAGTATAATCATAAATTACAATCATATTTACAAAAAATTGATATGTAGAGCATTTAAACAGTTGGATAACAAAATATAAACTTCCAAATCTTGTAATGAATTTCTTCTCTCTAGATGAAAATATTTTCATCATGGCAAAAAAGGATTTTTTTTTAAGAAAACGCACCACTTATTAAGGAATTGATCTAGAATTCACTTTACATCATTCATCTCAAAGATATCTATTCCAAATATTGCATTGAATAAAGAATTTCACAATTATTTACCTGCCCAGAGACAAGAACAAAACTACATTATTACTTTATTTCACGAATCAGAATCTTGCCATGTTGTCATTCTTTGTCCTTTGTTCTAGAAGATGATCATTAGGTCAGGAAGGTGATGTCTTGACTTTCAGGTTAATTGAATTTAAGTGAGGGAGGGCTGTGCAAAGTCACCAGCCTCACTCTCTCCTCAGGAGACATCTGGGTCCCGTGGCAAGATATTGATCAGGATGACTGGAGATGGCCCTGAATGCAGTGAGAAATCTTGGTCTTTTTATACTAAGGTCTTTCCCAGTTCTCAGTTTGATTGAGGCAATGGCCATTCAGTGACCGTGGCTAGGTAAGAAATGAGGCAAAGAGTGTCTTTTTACTTAGTTAAAAAAATCAGCATGGGAGGGCAAGACCCTCAGGTTTCTGGGCAAAAGAGAAACAGTTGCTATTTTCATTCACTCTGAGCCATCAGGGCCCAAACAGTGACCTTCCTTCCTTCATCTTCCTCACCTCTTTCCTTTCCCTCTGTCTACATAGGGAATCAAATCCTTACCCGGGGGTGCTCTGCCCAAAGGAATATAATGAAGGACAAGCAACAACATGACCAAATTAAGCTAAATAATATTAGCTAACATTTCCATGCATTATAAAGTTGGCAAAGTGTTTTTCTTTTGCAAACTTATTTTTTCTTACAAAACCCTCTGTGGTAGGTGTTATTATTATCATTTCTTTGATAAAGAAATTGAGACTCAGAAAGATTAACTCACAAATGGTCATAGAGTTAATATATATCCAAGTGGTATTTGAACCCATATCTTTCTGCCTATAAATCAATCTATTATACTACTTTTAACATGGTTCTGACCTTTTCCTCTTTAAGCCACCAGCCCCACTTGAACAAAGGTTTGTTTAAGAGCCCTGAAATTTCTGGGGTGGGTGCAAAGTAGATGTGCTCTAATCAATACCCTGACCCACCTCTCTCACACACCTTTGTCTCAATTTCTCCTGCTTCTATAATGATTATATTTTTTCTTATTATGAATTCCAAAGCTGATTTAGAATTCATATTAGAGAGCATATTTTGCTGAACATGATCTGAACTGAACATGAAGCTCACCCTAGATTCTAAAATTGCCTGTTATGGTTCTATGTGATACCAGCTAGAGAACATACCTAACATTCCAAGAATCACAAAGTAAGAACCTATCTTGAGAGAGATGGTAGGCACTAATGTGAAGTGAACAAGAGACATAGATTTGAATTCAGATGATCTAGGTTTGACTCTTCACTCTGCTATTTTCAAGCTATGTGACCATAGTAAACTATTTAACAGCTCTGTGTTTAGTTTCATTCTCTTCTAAATGAGAAGACTGAACTGAATATTCTTTAAAGACCCTTTCAATTCTATATTTATGGCACTAGAAAGGCAACTGAAAGAAGATTCACAATGACTACTGGTAGAGAGAGAAGTGTTGATAACAGTTAGGACGGGAGCTCCCTCCATAATCAATAGAGAGCATCTGTGTTTACTCCATAGACAGAAGAACTAAGTGGAATCAACTATGGAATCTGCAGAATGGTTTGGGTGAGGGTAGGGAGATCTAGATGGCAGCTGGAAGAAGGAAAAGGAGAATTAGATAGAGATATATCTGCATACATGGTAGGTAGGAGTAAATAGGAAGAGCCGATAAAGTTCTTTATTTGTGGATAGATAGGTTGGACCGTAGCTTAGGATGAAAGTTAGCTAGAATAATAGAGTCCATCAGTAATATTTCTGGCATATCTGAGTAATGTCCAATAAAACCTTAGAACACTTCACTGGTTATCTTGGAAGAAGTCACAACCACATATAATACCAATAGTAATAGTAATAATTATTAATAATAATAATAATTATAGAGAGATAATTGAACACGTATAAACATACATAAAAACTATGTATGTTAGGGGAAAATGGTAAAATAATAATGATTTTATAGGAGACTTTGCCTCTATTCTAGATGAGATGAATTCCCTGAGATAATGGTACTGAGAGTATAAAAGAAGATGGAAACATATCAAGGAAGAATTGATAGGACCTGAAACAATAAATTTATTTGCATGACCACAATGTTGCAGTATGCTTTACTTTTCCATAGTTCTTTGGAATATCACCATTCCACTGCAATAGAAGTTATTCATGCACATGCAGGAGAAACTAAATTTATGAATATTGTTTATTGACTGTAGCTTTTATTCCCGTTTTGGACAAAATGTATTCAAGTAAAAATGGTGATTTTATTAAAAAATGAGAGTGCCAGTAAGAGTTTAGTAACTCATTTGGTAGTTTATGTGAAGTATGGTGTTATTTCTGTCATTCTGCAAGCTGTTAGATAATATTTTCAAAATAAAAAAATTCAGATTTTGCAGTAGATAACTCAATTCTAAAGGAGATTTTACCAAGAAAAAACAACACATTGTGCTGTTAGAACAGAACTTTTTAATGAGGTCTTTTCTTCTTACTTTGGTTTTATAGTTATTGAAAGCATTGATTTTATGGGAGTTTCAAAATTATTATTCCTGCTGCTACATTATAAATAGAAATTGCATTAGTCTGAGTCACTGAGCTAGCTTTGTTAAATTAGTTAATTGTGATCTAGTATGCACAGCTTGAATTTCTAAATAATTATGATTTGCATACATATATATGATACAAATGTATATACTAAATAGTTTGTACTAGCAAGAGAAAAAAGCCTTTTTTACATTTTAAATTAAGTTTTATTGCATTAAAAACTGAAAAAACTCATTCTTAGCTCACAGGTCATGGAACGCCTAGACTAAAACGATCTCTAAGGCCCCTTCTGGTTTTTTTTTTTTAATAATTATTTTATTATTTAATATTTTAGTTTTCAACAAAGATTTCCAAAAGATTTTGAGTTACAAATTTTCTCCCCATTTCTACCCTCCCACCACTCCAAGATGGCATATATTCTGATCGCCCTGTTCCCCAGTCAGCCCTACTTTCTGTCACCCCACTCCACCCTACCCCCTTTCTGCTTACTTTCTTGTAGGGCAGGATAGATTTCTATACTCCATTCCCCATGTATCTTAATTCACAGTTGCATGCAAAACCAACTGTTTTTTGAGCATCTGCTTTTAAAACTTTGAGTTCCAATTTCTCTCCCCTCTTCCCTTCCCATCCACCCTCCCTAAGAAGGCAAGCAATTCAACCTCGGCTACACATGTATCATTATGTAAAACACTTCCACAATACTCATGTTGTGAAAGACTAACTATATTTCCTTCCATCCTATCTTGTCCCATTTTATTCAATTTTCTCCCTTGACCCTGTCCCTTTTCAAAAGTGTTTACTTTTGATTACCTCCTCCCCCACCTCCCATCCCTTCTATCATCTCCCCCTTTTGATCCCCTTCCTCCTATTTTCCTGTGGGGTAAGATATACAATTAAGTGTGTACACTATTCCCTCCTCAGGCCAAATCTGATGAGAGCAAGATTCACTCATTTCTCCTCCCCTGATCCCTCTTCCCTTCCATCAGAACTGTTTTTTCATGCCTCTTTCATGTAAGATAATTTACCTCTTTCTATCTCTCCCTTTTTCCATCCTTCAACATATTCCTCTCTAATCCCTTAATTTAATTTTATGTTTTTAGATATCACCCTTTCATATTCAACTCACCCTGTGCCTCTGTCTATATATATGTATATTCCCTTCAACTACCCTAATACTGAGAAAGGTCTCATGAATTACACACATCATCTTTCCATGTAGGAATGTAAACAAAACAGTTCCACTTTAGTAAGTCCCTAATGATTTCTCTTATTTACCTTTTCATGCTTCTCTTGATTCTTGTGTTTGAAAATCAAATTTTCTATTCGAATCTGGTCTTTTCACTGAGAAAGCTTGAAAGTCTTCTATTTTATTGAAAATCCATATTTTACCTTGGAGCATGATACTCACTTTTGCTGGGTAGGTAATTCTTGGTTTTAATCCTAGCTCTTTTGACCTCCAGAATATCACATTCTGAGCCCTTTGATCCCTTAATGTATTAAGCTGCTAGATCTTGTTTTATCCTGATTGTGTTTCCACAATACTCAAATTGTTTCTTTCTGGCTGCTTGCAGTATTTTCTCCTTGACCTCGGAACTCTGGAATTTGGTGACAATATTCCTAGGAGTTTTCTTTTTGGGATCTTTTTCAGCAGGCGATCGGTGGATTCTTTCAATTTCTATTTTACCCTCTGACTCTAGAATATCAGGGGAGTTCTCCTTGATAATTTCTTGAAAGATGATATCTAGGATCTTTTTTTGACCATGGCTTTTAGGTAGTCCAATAATTTTAAAATTATCTCTCCTGGATTTATTATCTAGTTTAGTAGTTTTTCCAATGAGATATTTCACATTGCCTTCCATTTTTTCATTTCTTTGTTTCTGTTTTATAATATCTTGATTTCTCATAAAGTCAGTAGCTTCCACTTGCTCCAGTATAATTTTTATGGTGGTATTTTATTCAGAGGTCTTTTGGACGTCCTTTTCCATTTGGCTAATTTTGTCTTTTAAGGTATTCTTTTTCCTCATTGGCTTTTTGGAGCTCTTTTGCCATTTGGGTTAGTCTATTTTTAAGGTGTTATTTTCTTCAGTATTTTTTGGGGTCTCCCTTAGCCAGTCATTGACTTGTTTTTCATGGTTTTCTTGCATCACTCTTATTTCTCTTCCCATTTTTCCTCTACTTCTCTTATGTGCTTTTCCAAATCCTTTTTGCATTCTTCCATGACCTGAGACCAATTCATATTTTTCTTGGAGGCTTTCGATGTAGGCTCTTTGACTTTGTTGACTTCTCCGGCTGTATGTTTTGATCTTTTGCCACCAAAAAAAAAAAGATTTTAGAATCTGAGTCTGAGTCTGCATCCCTTTTCACTGCCTGGCCATATTCCCAGCCAACTACTTGACCTTTGAGCTTTTTTGTCAGGGTATGACTGCTTGCAGAGTGGAGAGTGCTTTGTTCCAAGCTTTAGGGGCTGCACTGCTGTTTTCAGAGCTACTTCTACTCCACTGTCGCTGCAAGCTCTTCCACAGCAATGCTCTTTCCCTCCCAAGACCCACCAACCAGGATTGTGACCAAGATCCAAGCAGGGCAAAGTAAGCCTTGCACTCTCGCTCTGGTCTGCTGCTTGATTCCTCCCATCATGTGAGCCAGGGACTCCAGAAGCAGCTGATGCTGGAGCTCCACCACTGTACCATCTCCACCACCCCCAGGGTTCATGGCCAGACTGCTCTCTAACCCGATCTAGCAGTTTACCCCCAATCTACTCCATGGCCTTTGGTATTTGTGGGTTGAGAAGTCTGGTAACTGCCACAGATCAATGATTCATGGCCCTAAGGGCTGCTACAGTGGACTCCCAGTATGGCCTGTCCTGGCACAACCCATGGTGGGCTATGCTCTGATCCCAGCCATGTATGATAAACCCTTCCCAGCAACCATCTGGGCTCCCCTGTGCTGGAGTCTTGCTTCCCTCTGCTATTTTGTGGGTTCTGGCTCTAGAATTTGTGCAGAGCCATTTTTTACTGGTGTTTGGAGGGATTTGGGGAAGAGCTTAAATGAGTCCCTCCTTCCTAGCCACCATCTTGGCTCTGCCCCCTCCAAGAAAAGCCATTTTTTATGCATCAAGTATATGAAATTTATTTTAACATGCTAAGTAATTGAATTACATACATGGCAGTTTACTGGTGGATCACAGAGCATCCGCCTAGCTCCCATATTTTGTCCTTAGGGATGAGCATATGACCCTTAAAACTGAACTTTGTATTTTAGTCAGCATGACATTTCTAGGTCAGAAAGACATGGGTCCAAGTTTATCCTCTGATGATACTGGGTATTTGATCCTCAGAACATCACTTTACTTCTCATTGCCCCAAGTTAGTATTTAAAACTCTAAGCTGGATGGCAATAGTTGAGGTTCATCAGCAGGAGTTTCCTCTCTGGCAACCAGGCCCTACTTTACAGAAAAAGAGTAATTAAAAATAAAAATTTGAATCAATACTGGGAAACTGCCAAAGATGGAAAGGTTTAAAGGATTTTTTAAATCCATATTCATTTCTTCTCTAGGTAAGTTTTTATTTTGCAGGAATACTAAAGTTTTTAAAGAGTGAAGTGTCATGTCTAAATTAAAGAGAATAATTTAAAAAAAATCACTCTATAAATATTGGGCCCAGCTTTTCAAAGGTTCTTTCTTTCAAGGGGAGGAAGAAGGAGTAATTACACATTAGGTTTCTATTTAGCATATTAGTAATATATAATGTGGGGAATACACCAGCTACATTTTACCTCCTTAATTTTTATCAATAAAATATTTCATATATGTATGGTGGGGAGAAGTTGTAAGATAAAATGGTAATTTTGAAATATGGAAATGTAAAGTTTCTTAATTTAGTTAGAAAATATTTATTAGGCGTGTGCTGGTTATAGAACACTAGACAGGCACTGTATCTATATTTATACTATTGCTCCAGAACATTTTGAATTCAGAAGATATGGTAGGAATTGCTCCACAGTTATTAGTAATAACTAAGATTTTCAGTTCCTCAAATAATCAAATGTATGTGTGGTTGCATCAATTCAGAGTTCCTTCCAGCGATGCAAATTGCAACCCCTTCATGCCTGCCCATTTTGTTTAACTCTACTTCTTGTACTCCCAAAAGTTCACCACAGGAAATCCATTTGATGTTCTAGAGGACTGCCTTACTTTCTCCAAACACCTCTAGTAGAACTCTCTAGCTGTCCACCTGTCATGTCCCAGTCTTTTCATAATTTTTTGGTGGCATCATTTCTCCAGTTCTTCAGAGTTCATCATTGGTTATATGTTATGGTCTGTTCACATTCATCTTGGATCTCTCATAGAGATGCCCTCTATTTGATACTCAGTTTTAGTTCTTCAACAGCAGTACTGTTCTATGTCTAACTATCATATTGAAATACTGATAAAATGTTATTGAAAAGATGAGCCATTGATTCAAAGGGAAGTTTGGTTTGTTAGAAGAGTTTTGCAATTTCCTAAAAACTATCCAAATCATTCTTCTATTTTTAAAGTCTAGGCCCACTTTAGTATCTGTTTTCACTTTTGGTATCAGATAAGCTTCAGAGGGTATCAATTCAAATTTGTATTGAAATGTGGGCAATAATCACTCTTCATCCACTTGGGGTTTTGTGTGTTGCTGGATAGAACTAATAACTTTAAATGATTACTTATCTTTTGCAGAAGTCTCTGCAAAACCCTGCAAATTGATAAAATCAGCAATATATCATGCAAAATAGGAACACCAGGAGGATCCCGTCATATACAGAGTATTCCTTCTTAACCTGATTGCACTGAGTCTCTTCAGTTAGGATGATGAAACTTTGGTAATTATATATCTTCTTGTTGCATGCTCCACTTAACACTTATTATCAGAGGTTCATTACAAAGTCATTTTTATTGTTACATCCTCTGTGCAACCTCGAATGTATTTTATGTATGGATAAGGGATACCTGGCTTTAAAAGAGCTTTAAGGTAGCGTTCTGTTCTACTCAATCAAATGCCTTTTCATAATAAACAAATGATATTCATGCTAGTATCTTATACTTTCTACACATTCCAATTAAATGCGATATGGTAAAAAGGTACAGTGTACTGTTAAATATAATTTGAAGAAAATTTCTTGTCTTAGCCCCTCCCTCCAGCTTTTGCTTTTCCTGCCATCTCTTCTCTCAATCTCTCTCACCTATCTTTCCTCCTTCCTTCTCTCCCTCTCTTCCTCCCTCCATCTTTCCCTCTCTTCCTCTTTTTACTCTCTCTATATGTATACATATATATGTACATATGTATACACGTTCATACTTGTGCATCTATCTATCTATCAATCTAATCTTGTAAGTGCTTAGTTACATATTGTCTCCCACATTAGAAAGTAAGCACCTTGAGGGTATGACCAAGGTCCATTTTTTTAAATTTCATTTTTGGTGTCCTCCTCTGTTCAGAAGCCACGTGTGTTGTTCTGTCAATGCCTTCATTGAAACAATGCCTTCAAAGAAGCAACAATATTGCTCCTAGGATAGATTTCCTATAAATATACTTGGATCTATCAGGTTGTTTTTCCCCATGTTTTTTTTTTCTCTTTAGTATGATTTTTACTTTTTATTTTCATTTTATTGATAAGCACCTCAGGTAGTGTGATTTTTAGGGTCCAAATATGGTTATTTCAGTATCTTTGAGGGAGAAAAATAGTTTGCTTTTTTAAAATAGATTTTTACAAATCTTTTCCATTTTTCTTTTACTTCTGTAGTTTTTTTTCCACTTTCACCATTGAATGGCCTTGGATTGTCTGTATAGTTAGATATCTTCCATACATTTTAAAAACTGATTTTAATCCCCAGTATGATTGTCTGCTTTATGAAATTATAGTATCCATAATTACCCATCATCATTCATAATAAAATTTTTTTCAAAAGAGTTTATATTTTAATCTGCCATTGTCTTTAGCAGCTACCTCTCTCCATTTGGTAAATATGTCAGATATTTATTGAATAAGACATTTTGGGGGTTCTTTTGGTTTTCTTGGTGTATAGACTAATTTATATTGGTTAAACTTCTATGTGAAAGGATAGAATTTGAGCTTTATCATTGACAGTATATGATGTGAGATTAATGGAATGTACATGGAATTGGGAATTAGAGAACTGGATTTTGTATCCAACTCATATTTGAGAAAAGTTATAAATTGTTCAGTGGTCAATGTCTTCGTGATTTAAAAGAGGTAGTTGGATTAAGTGATCTCTGTGGTCCTTGCTGGCTTCATAATTTGGTGATTCAATAACCCAATACTTCCGTGGCCTCACTGATGGGGACATTCTTTCCAAAAATCCAGATTGCAATGTAATCTATGGTTTCCCACTCTGTATCTCTCATCCATGTCTTGATAGTTGCATAGAAAATCCATACTCCTTGAAGGGACATTCTCAAGTTCCCTTAGCATTATGGAACTGACAATTGGCCACACTGATTATTCATTAGTTATTCCTACTTCTCACTATATGAGTTAATCAATAAAAAAATTAAATACCTACTACATTCCAGACACCCTTCTAGAAGTTGTGAATATAAAGATAAAATAGTACCTCCTATCAAAGAACGTATGTTATATTTGGAGAAGTGGAAGAGACAAATATACACGTTTGTATATATCTATACAATGTGAAAATAAATACAAGGGTATGGGGGCAAAGAAATACTAGTACATGTTCCAATGAGCAGAAAAACATGTCAGATGTGCTGTTTGAGACAAGCTTTGAAGAAAGCTATGAATTCTACAAAAATAAAGGTAAGGAAGGAGTACATTCCTGGCCTGGCCTACAACCAGTACAAAGGTACAGGGATAGAAAATGGAATGCCATATATGAGAAAGATTAATAAAGTCCTCCATCTTAATTTCTGATCATATACATCTTGAATGATATCCTTTACTGTTCCACATAATTCCTTATTGGCAATGTGTTATAAGGTGCTCATGACTCTTAGAATAATCGACAACTTCAGTACTTTGGGATCTATGAGTCTCTTCACTCATAGTCATACAGCATTGTCAGCATAGTGGCATTAAAGAGTAGGCCTTGATTTCAGGGAGAAGTGTGAAGTCATTCAAAGAATTTTCAATTCCTCCAAAGAAATTCAGTTTACATTATTCTTTCTGCTTAATCATCAGGATGATGGGTATTTTGCATCCACTTCATTTTTTCCTGTGCGACTTGCTAGGACAAACTTTTCTGGGTGATCATAGATCACTTTTGGAAAGTTGTACAAAATTTTAAAATTGATATAATGAGCATAATGTAAACTTCAAACAAGTCTTGATGGACTTCACCAGCTCTTCTTCATCTCTAAAGTAATCCTTTCTTAACTTAGACTTCTGTGTGAGGAAATTCCCTCCACCAATATCGATGTGCTCCATGGCAGAGATGGGTGTCAAGTAGACTTGCATATTACATTTTAGAGCTAGTTCTTTCAGGAGACAAGTTCACATTTTGATGGACCGTAGTTGGCAGAACATGTAATGCATGGGAAGCATTGCATAACTTGGATGTGGAATAAATAGGGCAAATTCCAAGCAATGTGAAAAGGTAGGTTTGTTTGGCTCAGCTAGAGAAAATAAACCTGTGACATCTCTTCAGAGTTCTTTATTTGTCTTTTCTCAGTAAGAGGCATTACATTTATTTTTGCATCAAAGTCTTGCTAATAAGAAGTTTGTTATCCTCTAGAACAAGGCCTCTCCAGTTTCTTCTTTTTTCTTGAGATTAGCACATTTCAAAATTTTGATTTTCCTTTTATTTCATTCTATGATACCTTGGACTTCAATTAGAAATTCATAACTCAAGTATTACAGCATCAAAGTCTTAGACTGAATATAAAGAATGCAGTGCAGCTGTTCATAATTTTTTTATACATTTCTTCAAAATGAAAGTCATCAAGCCATGTTTTACATGTAGTAAAAATCTGAGTCTTCATCTGTTTTATGCTATTTAAAAAAGAAATGAATTCTGTTCATTGTTTGTTCAGGAATTTTGAAAAATATGAATTGAAATATACAGAATGTTTATGATGTACTAATAGGCATTCATGCAACATTCAATCAATAGTCATTTATCCAACACCAAATATATACAAGAGATTAGAGTAGGTACTCGGATACCAAGGCTAAAAGAAGAGTCCCTGCCCTTAAAGAAGTTACAGTCTATTGAGAAAATATGAAATGTCCTTAAGGCATGAGTAGGATTAGCCAGAATTTAAGTTGTTAAAGAATTCAGGGGCCAGTGAATCCAACCTAAATGCCTTAAAATATCCCCCAAATAACATCCATGATGAGAGATCATCAATTTTCTTCTTGAAGTCCTGCAATGAAGGAAGTTTACTACTTTCTGAAATCACCCATTCCAATTCTGAAAGTCATTGATTTTTAGGACATTAAATCTACATTTTCCTCTTTGAAATTTTTGCCCATTTCTCCCTTTTCTGCCTTGCTACCAAAAAAGTATTTAATCTTTTTTCCCCATGAAAACCTTTCAAATTTCTGAAGACAGATATTATGCCCCTCCTGAGATTTCTCTTCTCTAGCCTATGTGTTGTATTGTATGTCACTGTAGCAAAGAATTTTGCTGAGGAGTTTGATAATATAAAATAGATTAAAAAAAAGGTGTCTCACAGTTTTAGATGCATAAACCTCTGCTTAAACACATGTCTTGGATTTCCCTAATTTACTCTTATGTATGTTATAATGCCCACATGTTCAACCTTTCATTTATACATCTTATACATAGTCCAGTTCTTGATCGGGTTCCCAAAGAGATAAATTTCATAAAGAAAATATTTCTGTAGTCTAGATCAGTGAGACTTCTTCCTTGCTCAAAGTTCGGGGAATTCCTCTTTCTTGATGTTGCCATAAGCCCCATCGCCTATCTTTTCTTTCGTTTCAATAAGATTATTTTTGATACTGTGTGGTAGTTGGATTTTTTTTTGGCACATTCTATGTGATCCCCAAACTTAGATCTTCAGCAGTCAATATAGATGGAGTTAATGCTCTTCATCATTCTGATTGTTCTCTTCAAGACAAATTATGAGTCTTCTTCCTAAAATATGGTACCAAGAAGTTAACACAATGTGTCTGATGTAATACACTGAACTTATAACATTCTATTTTCTGAAAGTTAAGGCTCTCACTGCAACTGGAGATCACTGTTTTTTAGCCATAGCATAATTTTTACCAATATTGAACTTGTGTCTCTGAAAACCCATAGAACTCTTCCAAGTGAACTGAATTTTAAGTCAGTTTGCTATTTTATATTTGCCCTTATTAAATTATACTTTGTTATACTCAGTGCAAGTATAGTATTCTAGTCTGTCAAGATCTTTTCAGATTCCAGTCCTGTCATCCCATGTGTACATTATCCTTTAATGTTTTGCATCATCTCTAAATGTCACAAACATTCTAATTATTTATTCAACTCACTGAGAAAACTTGTTAAATAGCAAAGCACAAAACATGGATCTTTAGGGTGCTCCAAGGAAGTCCTCTTTACATTTTGATATTAAATCATTAGTGCCTACTCATTCAATCAGGGGATTCATGAGCTCTGAATCCATCTGATTCTACTTTTGTTTAGGTCACATCCCTCCATTTTTTGTACCAGAATAACAGGAAGTATTTTATCAAATAAGTCTAACCATGAAATGTATTTGTATATTATCTTCTCCATTAGAATGTGAGTTCCTTGGGAGTCATTTAACCTTTCAATGCTCTGAACAACTGTCTAACATTACATGTTGCAATGAAGGTGCTAAACCATGAAATAATTTCCTTATCCAGGAAGTCCCCTATATGAATGAAATTATTTTTTTTCACAGTGTGCGGACAAATGGATCAATAACAAAGAAACAGATGTGTTATAGCATTAAGGACATAAGATTTGGAATCACAGGACATGGAGTCAAGCTCTGGCTCTGACATCGTATCTGTGTTGCCTTGAGCAAAGCAATTTTGTGGACATTAGTTTCCTCCACTATTCAATAATGGTGTTGGATTGGATGACCTATATGGTTCCTTCTTGCTCTAAGTTCTGTTACAGTATCCCCAAATTGAAGGTTTCATCATTTATTGTGTTGATCAATATGCTGCAATTATTATAGAAGTCTTTAGCCTATATGTAATGGGAAAAGCCCAAGAAAGATTATAAGTTCAGCAGATAGAGTACAGGGCCTGTAGTGAAGAAGATTCATCCGAGTCCAAATCTGGGCTCAGACACTTCCTAGTTGTGTGATCCTGGGCAAGTCGCTTAACTCTGCTGGCCTCGGTTCCTCATCTATTAAATAAACTGGAGAAAACAATGTCAAATACTCAAGTATCTATACCAAGAAAACCCCAAATGAGGCCACAAAAAGGTGGACACAAATGAAAAATGACTCAACAACAACAACAAAAACCAATATTTCCAATATGAACAAAAAATATAAAGTGGGGTAAGGTAGAGGACAAGCTTGTTTACATTACACTAGCAGTCTGGGGTCCTACCCAACCTCCTACCATATCTCACCCTTGGTGACAATTGTCTAAAGCTTTCTTGGGGTGGCAGATTTCAATCATGAAAACAATCTCATAAAATTCTAAAATCTAAAGGAGAAATTTTAAAAATAAAAAAATAAAATTTTCATTTTATATCACTGGGAAAAATATCAGTGGCAGTTTATTTAAAAAATAACAATTACCAAGAGTGGTATCAGATCCATCATATGAATCATGATATATCTGACATGACATCATCAGTTCCCATCAAATATCTTGATTATATGAATTAAAATAGCTAAGATGCCATAAACTTCTTGAAATGTATCCTATCTTGAGGTTACGGTTGTTTTCAAGATTCATAACCTGCCCCTTTAGTGTTTCGAGATTCATCAATCAAAATTTTCCCTTCCCTATCTCCTCAGGGTGACGTTTCCAAATTAAGGTCCTTTTTAGAAATCTCTACTTGGATATGACACCCTGCCCTGTTGCCATTAAGCTTGGCCCCCTTTACCTTCATTGAAGAACTTAAAATTACCACCAAATGGGCCGAATGATCCCCTTTCTTCCAAGTAAACTGTTCCTCACCATTATAAGAAAAAAAAAAAGACTTTACCTCACCCATAAAACAAAAAGAAATGACTGGGAATAATTCCATGACTTCGTCTGCCACAATCCTTTTGGGAAGTAACTATCTAAATAATCCCACAAGAAGGTAAACCTGCCAAAGAAGAATGAACATCCCCAGGTTGCATGAATCCTTCTGAGAGAAAATGTTAATTAAGGAATTAAACAACTGTGCCTTCTTTTTACTGTCAGTTATCTCAGTTTTATCCAAGTAAACACTGTTTTCTTTCCCTTGTTTGAACCTTTTCTTTTCCTCAATATATTGATGAAAGCATTGTTTTGGAGGTTTTATTTAGCTTTTCTTGCCAGTCTAAATACATTCACTGACTTAGCACTTCTAATACCATCCTTATGCCAGAGTACCATACTTTTTATTTATGCTCTTACAAGACTTTGCTTGCAACTTTTGTACATCTTTTAGAAAGATTTTATCGATGCCTTTATTTTTTGATATAATAATGTCATGTTATACTTCTCCCTGACTCTCAGAATGCTCCTTTATAATAAAGAAAACCACTCAAAGTGAAACTTTCTCCACTTAAATGGTCTTAAACCTGCATAGTTCCATTCTTCTCTCCCTGTAGTGGGCGTAGTGTTTTATCATCTTTTCCTCCATTACAATTGGCAATTAATAGCATTAGATCAGTGGTGACTTTAATGAAAGCAATTTCTATTGAGTAAGAATGTCAAAAGGACAAGACAAAAGGAAATAGAAACACATTTGGAAACAAACTTCTCAAGCAGTTTAGCCACAAAAAGGAGAAGAAATATGAAGCTACCTAATGGGGTTGGTAGATGAAGTGAGAGTTTTTGAGGACAGGGGAAGTAGGGGCATATTTTCAGGCAATATTAATGCAGCCAGGAGGCAGGGAGGGAATAAAGATTTGTGAGAGTAGGGGCATCCATTCACCTCCATCTTTGAAAAGAAGCCAAAGTAGGTACCCTACTATCTCTCTTTGCTGTCAGCTTGGTCATGACAATTTCACAGCAAATTCTAAGTTCTTTATCTTTTAATGTAGAAGCTGCTAAATCTTGTGTTATCCTGACTCTGGCTCCACTTTCTGGCTATTTGTAATATTTTTCCTTTAACCTGGGAACTCAGGAATTAGGCTATAACATTGCTGGGAGTTTTCATTGGGGATTTCTTTCAGGAGGTGGTTGGTGGATTCTTTCCATTTATATTTTAACCCCTACTTCTAGAATATCAAAGTAGTTTTCCTTGATAATTTCTTGAAATATGATATGCAAGCTCTTTTAAAAAAAAAAAACATGGCTTTTTAGTAGTCCAGTAATTCTTAAACTATCTCTCATTGACATGTTTTCCATGACAGTTGAATTTTCAATGGAATGTTTTAAATTTTCTTCTATTTTTTTTCTTTTGAATTTTTGTTTCTTTTGAATGTTTGTTTGTCTATTGTTTCTTGATATGTAGTCATTAGCATACACTTGTCCAATTCTCATTTTTAGGGAATTATTTTCTTCAATGTATTTTCATGCCTCCTTTTCAAAAAAGATTTGTTCAATTCTGCTTTTTTAAGGAGTCTTCTTCAGTAAATTCTTACACCACTTTTACAATTTGGCCTCTTCTGTACTGGGTGTTCCTAAAGTCTGGGCACATAGGCAAAAATGCATATTTTCAAGAAATAAAATGAATGAAATTTTCAACACCATTTTATTTAATTGGAATATTAACAAAAACATCTTCAAATTCAAATAACATCATATGAATTCATATTCATATTCTAAGAGTGAGTGTGCTAAAATTGACAGCAATGTGGAGTTACTGAGTTATTGCATTAAGTTCATGTGAATCTTGCAAAAAACATCAATCTTTGGATCACAAATGATGGAAATCATATTGAAGATGTTATTTCCAGAGTATTTCTTGACTTTCAACTCTATGTGGATTTTGCTCTAAGGTGGTGGAGGGCACTGTCCCAAGCTTCATGTTTTTGTGCAGCTGATTCCAGAGCTAGTCCTGGGGGTGTATGTCTATAAGCTTTCAATTCTTCCAAGGTAATATGATCTGAGGAGAGGAGAGTTTATTACTCTTCTGGCAGGCCTGTCCTGTGTACTTTGAGTGACTACATGTACTCTTTTTTGCCCTGGATCTGGCACCAGGGATCCTGCTTCCATGTAATTGTAAACTCTGGTGTTCTAGTGCTCCTCCTCACCCAGGGACTTAAACTCAGGACTGTGACTCAAATTTCCATATGGATAATGCAACAGAGTTCTGCACCTACTGCCAATAAAAGGACCCCGGTCATTTCCTTTTGACTAGTTGTCTGACCCCCTTACTGTCTGTAAGCTGAGAGCTAATGAATCCTCTATTGCTGCAGCTCATTCAGTTATCCCCAAGGTCTGCTGCTGGTTTGCTGGGGGTGGTTGGTGTTCCAGTCTTTCCCAGGTTCTACCAATTTTCCTGTAGACTTCCTAAGTTGTAAGCCTGAAAAACTGTTTCACTCTGTCTTTTTCTGGGTTCTGCTGCTCCAGAATTAATTTTGAGGCATTAAGTAAAGTTGTTTGGAGTGAAATTTGGGACATCTTAGGGGAAT
The DNA here is from genome assembly GCA_028646595.1 of Phalanger gymnotis. Lineage (NCBI taxonomy): Eukaryota > Metazoa > Chordata > Mammalia > Diprotodontia > Phalangeridae > Phalanger > Phalanger gymnotis. The sequence continues at coordinate 115,868,341 of CM053622.1, forward strand.
TCCTACCTTTTCTCTACCATCTTGCCTCAGCTCCCTATATTATGATATTCAAGTTCCTTTCTCCCTCCATGACATTTTACATTACTGTCAGAATAATCTTTCTAAGTTTTAATGCAGATCATGTCACTCTTATTCATAACTTTTTAAAATATTTTTATTTAATTTATTCAATATATTTAGTTTTCAGCATTGATTTTCACAAGAGTTTGAATTACAAATTTTCCCCCCATTTCTACCCTCCCCCCACTCCAAGATGGCATATATTCTGGTTGCCCCATTCTCCAGTTAGCCCACCTTTCTGTCACTCCACTCCCCTTCCATCCCCTTTTCTCTTCCTTTCTTGTAGGGCAAGATACATTTCTACACCCTATTGCCTATGTATCTTATTTCCTAGTTGCATGCAAAAACTTTTCTTTCTTTGTTTTTAAAACTTTGAGTTCCAAATTCTCTACTCTCTTCCCTTCCCACCCACCCTCCCTAAGAAGGCAAGCAATTCAACATAGGCCACATGCATATCATTATGTAAAACCCTTCCACAATGCTCATGTTGAGAAAGACTAAGTATAATTTGCTGCTTCCTAACCTATCCCTCTATTCAATTTTCTCCCTTGACCCTGTCCCTTTTTGAAAGGGTTTGTTTTTGATTAACTCCTCCCCCATCTGCCTTCCTTTCTATGATCCTCTCTTTTTATCTTCTTCCTCCTTCTTTCTTGTGGGGTAAGATATCCAATTGAGTGTTTATGGTATTCCCTTCTGAGGTCAAATCCAATGAGAGCAAGATTCACTCATTACCCCCTCACCTGCTTCCTCTTCCTTTCCTACAGAACTGCTTTTTCTTGCCATTTTTATGTGAGATTCTTTGCAGCATTACATCTCTCCCTTTTCCCCTGTTTTAATATATTATTCTCTCATTCCTTAATTTAATTTAATTTTTTTAGATATCCTCCCTTCATATTCAACTCACCCTGTGCATATATACACACATACATATATACATACATACACACACCTATATACATATATATACACATACACATATATGCATATTCCCTTCAGCTACCCGAATACTGAGATCTCACAAATCATATACATCATCTTTCCATGTAGGAATGGAAACAAAACAGTTCAACTTTAGTAAATCCCTTGTGATTTCTCTTTTTTGTTTACCTTTTCATGCTTCTCTTGATTCTTGTGTTTGAAAGTCAAATTTTCTATTCAGCTCTGGTCTTTTCACTGAGAAAGTTTGAAAGTCCTCTATTTTTTTGAAAATCCATATTTTGCCTTGGAGCATGATACTCAGTTTTGCTAGGTAGGTGATTCTTGTTTATTTTTTTTTTAATTTTTTTATTTAATATATTTAGTTTTCAGCATTGATTTTCACAAGAGTTTGAATTACAAATTTTCTCCCCATTTCTACCCTCCCCCCCAATCCAAGATGGCATATATTCTGGTTGCCCTGTTCCCCAGTCTGCCCTCCCTTCTGTCACCCCTCTACCCTCCCATCCCCTTTTCCCTTCCTTTCTTGTAGGGCAAGATAAATTTCTATGCCCCATTGCCTGTGTATCTTATTTTCTAGTTGCATGCAAAAACTTTTTTTTGAACAT
>CM053622.1:115870044-115885896 GCA_028646595.1 Phalanger gymnotis
TGCCCTCCCTTCTATCGTCCCCCCTTTTTTATCTTCTTCCTCCTTATTTCCCGTGGGATAAGATACCAAATTGCGTATGTATGGTATTCCCTCCTCAGGTCAAATCTGATGAGAGCAAGATTCACTCGTTCCCCCTCATCTGCTTTCTCTTCTCTTCCCACAGAACTGCTTTTTCTTGCCACTTTTATGTGAGATAATTTGCCCCATTTTATCTCTCCCTATCTCCCTTTCTCAATATATTCCTCTCTCATCCCTTAATTTGATTTTATTTCTTTTAGATATCTTCCCTTTGTCTTCAACTCACCCTGTGCCTGCTCTCTCTCTCTCTCTCTCTCTCTCTCTCTCTCTCTCTCTATATATATATGTATATGTACACATACATACCCAATCACATATATACATATACATATATATATATGTATATATATATATATGCATATTCCCTTCAGCTACCCTAATACTGAGGTCTCATGAATTATACACATGATCTTTCCATGTAGGAATGAAAACAGTTCAACTTTATTCAGTCCATTGCAATTTCTTTTTCTTGTTCTTTTTCTTGATTACCTTTTCATGCTTCTCTTGATTCTTATGTTTGAAAGTCAAATTTTCTCTTCAAATCTGGTCTTTTCACTGAGAAAGCTTGAAAGTCCTCTATTTTATTGAAAATCCATATTTTACCTTGGAGCATGATACTCAGTTTTGCTGGGTAGGTGATTCTTGATTTTAATCCTAGCTCATTGACCTCCAGAATATTGTATTCCAAGCCCTTTGACCCCTTAATGTAGAAGCTGCTAGATCATGGGTTATTCTGATGGTGTTTCCACAGTATTCAAATTGTTCCTTTCTGGCTTCTTGCAGTATTTCTCCTTGATCTGATAGCTTTGGAATTTGGTGACAATATTCCTAGGAGATTACTTTTTGGGATCTATTTGAGGAGGTGATCTGTGGGTTCTTTCAATTTCTATTTGCCCTCTGGCTCTAGAAGATGCGCCAACTCTGCCACACCAGGACTCCTCCTTCCTCAAGAACCCCCAACCTGGACTGGACTTAGATCTTCAGCAGGCTCTGCACTCCTGCTCTGATCTGCCACTTAATTCCTCCCACCAGGTGGGCCACCACCCTGGGGCAGTGGCCAGTCCGCAAACTCCCTGTCCCCAGCAGCTTTTCCCACTAACCTTCTCTGTTGTCTTTGGTGTTTGTGGGTTAAGAAGTCTGGTAACTGCTGCAGCGCACTGATTCAGGGCTCTAGGGCACGCTGCGCCTAACTCCTGGTCTGGTTGGTCTGCACCACCGATGCTGTGCTTTGCTTTGCTCCCCTCTGCTCCCAGCTCCGTTCAGGATAGACCTTACCCAGAGACCATCCAGGCTGTCCTGGGCTGGAGCCCTGCTTCCTTCTGCTATTTTGTGGGTTCTGCAGTTCTAGAATTGGTTCAGAGCCATTTTTTATAGGTTTTTGGAGGGACTTGGCGGGGAGCTCATGCTAGTCCCTGCTTTCCAGCCACCATCTTGGCTCCACCCCCTGATTCTTGGTTTTAATCCTAGCTCCATTGACCTCTGGAATATTGTATTCCAAACCCTTTGATCGCTTAATGTAGAAGCTGCTAGATCTTGGGTTATTCAAATTGTGTTTCTGCAATACTCAAATTGTTTCTTTCTGGCTGCTTGCAGTTTTTCTCCTTGATCTGGGACCTCTGGAATTTGATGGCAATATTCCTAGGACTTTTCTTTTTGGGATCTATTTGAGGAGGTGATCTGTGTGTTCTTTCAATTTCTATTTGCCCTCTGGCTCTAGAATATCAGGACAGTTCTCCTTGATGATTTCTTGAAAGATGTTATCTAGGCTCTTTTTTGGATCATGTCTTTCAGGTAGTTCAATGATTTTTAAATTTTCTCTCATAGATGTATTTTCCAGGTCAGTGGTTTTTCCAACGAGATATTTTACATTGTCTTCCACTTTTTTGTTCCTTTGGTTCTGTTTGATAATATCTGGATTTCTCATCAAGTCACTAGCTTCCACTTGCTCCAATCTAATTTTTAAGGCAGTATTTTCTTCAATGGTCTTTTGGACCTCCTTTTCCATTTTGCTAATTCTGCTTTTCAAGGCATTCTTCTCCTCATTGGCTTTTTGGAGCTCTTTTGCCATTTGAGTTAATCTATTTTTTAAGGTGTTGTTTTCTTCAGTATTTTTTCTGTATTTTTTGTGTCTCTTTTAGCAAGTCATTGACTTGTTTTTCATGGTTTTCTCGCATCATTCTCATTTCTCTTCCAAATTCTTTCCTCTACTTCTTTAACTTGCTCTTCCAAATACTTTTTGAGCCCTTCCATGGCCTGAGACCAGTTCATGTTTTTCTTGGAGGCTTTTATTGTAGGCTCTTTGACTTTGTTGACTTCTTCTGGCTGTATGTTTTTGTCTTCTTTATCACCAGAGAAAGATTCTAAAGTCTGAGACTGAATCTGAGTCTGTTTTTGCTGCATGACTATGTTCCCATCCAACTTATGTGACCTTTAAGTTTTCCATTGGGGTATGACTGCTTGTACAGTAAAGAGTACTTTGTTCCAAGCTTGAGGGAATGTGCTGTTGTTTTCAGAGCTATTTCTATATAGCCAGCTGTGCTACACCAGCACTCCCCCTTCCCCAAGAACTGCCTACCTGACTCAGATCTTAAGCCGGCTCTGCACTCCTGCTCTGATCTGCCACTTAATTCCTCCCACCAGGTGGATCTGGGACCAGAAGCAATGGCAGCTGTACTTCTGTAGGTGCACTACCTCCGCTGCTATCCAGGTGGTGGCTGAACCACAAACTCCTTTCACTCTGTCCCCTGCAGCTTTTCCCACTAACCTTCTCTGTTGTCTTTGGTGTTTGTGGGTTGAGAAGTGTGGTAACTGCCACAGCTCACTGATTCAGGGCTCTAGGGCCTGTTCTGCCTAGCTCCCAGTCTGGTTGGTCCTGCTGACACCCACGCTGGGCCCTGCTCCCCTCTGCTCCCCTCTGTTCCCAGCTCCGTGTGCAATAGACCTCACCCAGTGACCATCCAGGCTGTCCTGGGCTGAAACCCTGCTTCCCTCTGCTATTTTGTGGGTTCTACAGTTCTAGAATTTGTTCTGAGACATTTTTTGTAGGTTTTTGTAGGGACTTGGTGGGGAGCTCATGCAAGTCCCTGCTTTCCAGCTGCTATCTTGGCTCCACCCCCTTACTCACAACTTTTAAAAATTTCATTTTTGACTCAGATACCGGAACACAAATATAGAATAGAGAATTGAAAAAAAACTGAACTTAAATATTGGAACTTAAATACAAAGTGACGAAAGAAAAAAAAAGCATGTTATGTGCATAGCAGAAAATATGAAAGGATTCAAAAAAGTAACAATAAATTTTTATTTAAGAAAGCCTGTATGATAAGCACTACATGTGATGTGTTGAGAGCTGTACATATTTAATTTGCTTCCTCGTAAGTTTTCTTTTCTTCTTTTCACTTTGGTCTTTTTTTGGCTTTCCTCTCCCCCTCCCAGAAGGCTACAGTTAAGAGAGGATATATTTCTATAGAGATAAAGATATAGACATATACATACACATATGCATATATACATACATAACTCCTATATATACACTTATATAGAATATGTTTTCCCTAATAAATTCTACTCCTAATCTTTATTTTTATGTTTGTGCATGTCACTTGTTTCCTATCCCTCCTGCCTCCTTTACTTTACTTCTACCCACTACCTTGCCTTCCTATCTATTACTTAGCCTACCTGCCTCTAAGAAACCCTTCCCAATCTCATAAATCTAAACACACATACATGTGTATGTATATGTATGTGTATATACATATATGTATGCATACATGTATGTATGTGCATATATGCATATATGTATTGCATATGAATGTATGTATGTATATGTGTATGTATATATATTTCCCTCTTAAACCCACTCCCAATGAAAGTAGGTTACCAGAACTGCCAGCCCTTCTCCCCCATCTAGCTCCTCTGTATCAATTCTTCCTCTGACACCTCACTTGTATAAAATAATTACTCTTTTTCAGCTGCTGCTAAGTGGTTTTATTTTTTAAAACAATTTATTTACTTTTAATTTACAACATTCAGTTCCACAAACTTTTGAGTTCCAAATTTTCTCTTCTTCCATGTCCTACCTCCATCTTCCCCTCCCCAAGATGGCATGCAACCTGATATAGGCTCTACATATACATTCACATTAAACATATTGTCACATTATTCATGTTGCAAAGAAGAATAAAAACCAATGGAATGAACCACAATAAAGAAGAAGCAGAGAGAGAGAAAGAGCAAATAGTTTGCTTCAATCTGCATTCAGACTCTGTAAATCTTTCTCTGGATGTGGATAGCATTTTCTGTCATGTGTCTTTTGGAGTTGACTTAGAACTTTGTATTGCTGAGAAGAGCCATGTCTATCAAAGTTAGTCATTGCACTTTGTGTCTTTAACTGTGTACAATAGTCTCTTGGTTCTGCTCATTTCATTCTGTATCAGTTAATATAAGTCTTTCTAGGTTTTTCTGAAGTCTGTCTACTCATGATTTCTTATAGCACAATACCACATACAACATATACCACAATACCAATACCACATACCACATATACCACAACTTGTTCAGCCATTCTCCAATTGATGGGCATCCCCTCAATTTCCAATTCTTGGCCACCACAAAAAGAGCTGCTATAAATATTTTTGAACATGTGAGTCCTTTTCCCACTTGTATGATCTCTTTGGGATACAGCCCCAGAAGGGATATTGCTAGAAAAAGGGTATGCACATTTTATAGCCTTTTGAGAATAGTTCCAAATTGCTCTCTAGAATGGTTGGATAAGCTTAAAACTCCACCAAAAATGCATTAGTGTTCCAATTTTCCCTCATCTTCTCCAGCATTTTTCATTGCTTTTCTTGTCATGTTAGCTAATCTGACAGTAAAGACTGAATTCCTAAAAGTTGTTTTGATTTCCATCTCTCTAATCAATAGTGATTTAGAGCATTTTTTTTTCATATGAACATAGATATCTTTAATTTCTTTCTGTGAAAACTGCCTATTCATATCCTTTGACCTTTTATCAATTGAGGAATGACTTGTATTTTTATAAATTTGAAGCAGTTCTCTATATATTTTAGAAATAAGGCCTTTATCAGAGACACTAGTTGTAAAAATTCTTTCCCACTTTTCTGCTTCCCTCCTAATCTTGGTTGTGTTGACTTTGTTTGTACAAAATTTTTTCAATTTAATGAAATCCAAATAGTCTATTTTGCATTTGTAATGTTCTCTATCTCTTGTGCGGTCATATATTCTCCTGTTTTCCAGAATTCTTACAGTTAAACCATTCTTTTCTCTCCCAGAATGCTTATAGTAGTATAGTATTTATAGTATTGTAGTATTAGTCTTTATATCCAAATCCTGAACTATTTTGACCTTATTTTAGTATACAGTGTAAGATATTGGTCTATGCCCAATTTCTGCCCTACCATTTTCCAGTTTTCCCAGCAGTTTTTGTCAAATAGCAAGTTTTCATCTGAGAAGCTGGAGTCTTTGCATTCATCAAATAGTAGATTACTATAGTCAATGACTATTGTTTCTTGTGTACCTAACCTATTCCACTGATCTACCACTCTATTTCTTAGCCAGTACCAAGTAGTTTTGATGATTACTGATGTGTAATCTGATGATTCTGGAAATTGGCTACAGTATTCTTTGGCGTTTTCAATGTGTCATCTCTTTCAGGGAATGATCAGTGGATTCTTTTGAATGACTATTTTACTTTGCACTTCTAGTACTTCCAGGCTGTTTTCCTTGATGATTTCTCAAAAGATGTTGTCCAGTTTCTTTTTTTTTTCATCCTGGTTCTCAAGTAGACCAATGTAATGACAAGCAGGTTGGGACTTTTTGTTGTCTTTTGTTTTTTAGTGCTTTTCAGCACTAAGGCCATAAAGTGCCTTTGATTCTTGCCTTTGTTTCAATCAAATCTTTGGTTGAATCCCTAGTCTTCGATGATCTGTTTAATTCATGGGGGAGGCTTAGGTCACATGGGTTTGAGTCCCATGGTTGAGATACCCTCTGACCCTGAATAAGTGTATATATAATCTGAAGTTAGCATTTTTCTTGGAGGCTTATTCACTGGAAGAGTGTGGTATGATTTGACCAGACAAGACTCTGGGTAGGCATTGGAGCCCCCCAGCTTTGAAAAAAAAATAGATGTTGGTGCTTCTCTCCTGGTAACTATGCATGTAATGTCTTGGATAGGTTGCTAGAAGCCTGTCTGCTGATTTGTGTTATTTTGCTCTGTTTATATATCTTCTGCTCGTAATTTCTGCTTGTGTTTTCTCTGAATTTCAGGGTGCTGACTTCTTCGCCAGAACTAAGTGAATGATATATGTATGTTTAATTAAAGTGAAATTGCAAACCTCTTAAAGTTGCTTTACTTAGTAAAGCAGATCAAACAATCTGTACTAGCAGCCCTCTTGTTAGCTGGGGTTATTGCTCTTACATAGCCACAGTAGTGGCAAGTAGCATTGTTGTTACAACCAATCATTCTTACATTGTCTCTCATGGATCCATTTGCCAGGTCAGTTGTTTTTCCAATGAAGGATTTTATGTTTTCTTCTATTTTTTTCATTCTTTTTATTTGGTTTGGCTGATTGTTGATGTCTCATAGAGCCATTAGCTTCCAATTGCCCAATTCTAATTTTTAACAAATTGTTTTCTTCAGTTAGCTTTTGTACCTCATTTTCCATTTGGCCAATTGTACTTTTTAAGGAGTCATTTTCTTCAGTGTACTTTTTTTTTCCATTTTGTCTATTGTATTTTAAAATTTTTCTTCAACCTCTCTTGTTTGACTTTTAAAATCCTTCTTGAGCTCTTCCAAGAAGGCTTTTTGGCCTTGAGACCAGTTCATATTCCCCTTTGGGGTTTTGGATGTAGGTATATTGACCATGTTGTCCTCTGCTCAATTTGTGTTTTGATCTTCCCTGTCACCAAGATATTTCTATATGGTCACTGATTTTTTTTATTCTTTCTCATGTTGTTTGCTTTGTTTACTGGCTTTTAAATTAAATCTCTTCTTCTGGGGCCTGGGGGGACTGTCCCAAACTTCTTATACTGGCGTGTAGAGGCTTGGTTAATGGTTTTCTGTGCTGAGGCCTCAGGTGCTTGCAGCTGGATATTGTAATAGTCTGGCATTTTATCTGGTGCTGAGCTGTATGTGGTATGTGCCTGGTATTTTCACTTGCCTGCTCCTTCACCCTGGGGCTCAGGATCTTCTGAGGTGGGGCTTGGTGGCATGCCTCCCATCCTGTACTCCCCTTCAGCCACAGCAAGAGGGAGCTTTCCCACTAATCCCCTGGGTTTCTGAGCTAGAGCTAAAAGACTGCAGTCTTTCTTCTGGTTCCACTATTCCAGGGTTTTTCTTTGGGCAATATTTTCTGGGTTTTTCAAGATCAACAAGGGAGGGTGAGAGTGAGGTACTATTTACTCTGTCTTGTCATCTTGTCTCCTGGAAGTTTAAATAGGTGACTTTCAAACATTCAGTCTACGGGCCCATAATCCTAGGAGTAGCTGCTGCCTCTACCCCAGGCCCTGCACAGGACTGCCCTTCTCTCTCATCCAGTTCTCTGGTTTTACTTTTTAAACTCATATCATAGTTTGGTCTACCCGAATCTTTCTTAAAAATTACCCAATTACTAATGACAATCTTAGACATACATATTATATTTTACATATATAAAAAATAAATAGTCTGTCCTTATTAAATGCCTTATAATCAGTCTTTGGTATATACCTTATGTTTCTCTTGGCTTCTGTGTGTTAAACCTTCTATTAACTTCAGGTTTGTTTTTTTTTTAACACATTCTTAAAAGTCTGACAGTTGATCAAATGTCCATTTTTTTATTCACAATTATGCTTAACTTTGCAGGATATGATATTTTTGCCCAGAGCCCTAGTTCTTTTACTATTTGATATATAGTATTCCAAGACATACAGTCTTTTAGGGTCTCTGCTGCTAGGTCTTGTGTGATTCTAATTGTGGCACTGTAATATTTAAATTTTTTTTCTCGTTGCTTTTAATATTTTATCCTTGAGCTGGGGGTTTGGGAATTTGACTATAATATTCCTATTAATTTTCCTCATAGGATCTGTTTCAAGTTGTAATTGATGAATTGTTTTATTTCTACTCCACCCCCTCCCCAACCCATTCTAATGCTTCAGGACAGTTTTCTTTAATTATTTCTTGTATTATTGTATCAATTTTTTTTATCATAGCTCTTAGGCAATCTGATTATTCTTATATTTTCTCTCTTTGATCTGCTCTCCAGATCAGTTGTTTTTTTTTAATATGTTACATTTTCTCTTCTACTTTTCCATTCTTCATATTTTGTTAATTATTTCTTGATCTAGTAACTTCATTGGCTTTGTCTGGCCCAATTCTAATTTTCAAGATGTCAATTTCTCTCTTAAGATTCTGGATCTCCTTTTATAATTGTTTGACTCTCTTTTCATAATATTCTTGTTTTTCTTGGATAATTCTTTTTTTTTTAATTTTTCTTCCATCTCTCTCATTTGATTTTTAAAATCTTTTTAAAAAATTTTCTAGGAATTATTTTTGGGCAAGGGACAATTTGCCATTACTCTTTGGAGTAGAAGAAGATTTCTTTGTTTCAATACTTTCCTGTAACATGATACCAAGTCTTCTCTATTCCTGTAATAACTTTCTATGGTTGAATTCTTTCTCCTTTGCATATGCATTTTTTGTAGTAATAGCTTAATTTTTTAATCACCTGTAGCACTGGAGTATGGAGAATGGGGGGATTTATTTGCCTCAGACCTTTAGTTTTCCTCACTAGCCTGGAACCAAAGTAAAACCTCCAACCTTCTGTAAGTGCCCATAGCCAGAGGCATTCTGGCCCACTGCATCTGCACTAACCAAGAGTGTGCTGGTTCCTTCTCTCCCTTGCTGTTTTCCACAACACAGCTGGGTTCGGAGTTCCTTGTCAGTAGTGGCTCCCTCAATCTTCACTAGCTCAGAAGCCCAACTCTCCTCATTGTCCCAGGGGTAAAAGTTCCTGTCGCTGGGGCTGGGGCAGCCTCCCAAACCAACTAACCCCAGGCCTTGTGGCTTGTTGTTAATGTAGACTCTAGCCTAGAGGTTTTTATTCTTCATTGGGACCAAACCTTGTCCTGGGATTTTTCTTCTGATCCTCTCCAATTGTTCCAGGAAAACCCCTGTTATGCCCTTATTCTTATTTATGTTTATCTGAACTTTGTTTGCCCAGAAGTGCAAATAAATAGAGATAAAATAATCTCTTTCGTGGGGGAAAATCTTGAGAGCTTGGAATTTTCTGACCTACTCCACCATCTTCCCAGAATCTTCTTTTCTCTTAACTCTTTAATATCTTCTTCTTACATGTGGATTCATGTCTAAGTTTCTTACTCTGTTATTAATGGCTGTTGGTGACCTAGCTCTAGGTAATAAAGTTTTATCTCTTACTATTACAACTTCCTCTCAAACTTTCCCTCCATGCTACATGTAACTTGAACTCCAGATTAACCAGATTCTTCCCTTTCAATACCTTCCACTCTTTCTTTCCTACTCACTCACTCACTCTTTTTATCTATCTATCTATCTATCTATCTATCTATCTATCTATCTATCTATCTATCGCTCTGTCCTACCAGACCAAAATAATACATATTCTAAATCTTAATGTCTTGCTCTCTCTCTCTCTCCCTCTTTCTCTCCTCATCCATCTATATAGTATTTATCTTCTATCTATCATCTATATACTTATTTCTCTCTGTCTCTCCACAGAGATTCAAACATACATAGATATAGAGCTATCTATACTGTATATCTGTATTCACACACATATACCTCTTTTGTACAGATTCAATGACTTCACTGGTACAGAAAATTCCCAATAAGGAAATTTGCTCTATCATTTGAGGACAATACCTATTCTGAATCCTGGTGTCTTGCAGAGCTATATGTGGGCACTAATAAATTATGTGACAAAAGCTGATCAGAGTTGTGTGGAGTTTAACAAAATTATAGGTTATTTAAGATGTCCAAAGCAAATGGCTAAAATGATAAGTATATATATATATATATATATATATATATATACACACACACACATATATAGATAGATAGATAGTGTGTGTGCTCACATGTACACATACATATGTATACAAATAGGCACATGTAATGTGCATGTACATATATTTTCATATGCATGTACCTGTACATGTATATTCACATGCATAAGCACACAGATACATATATACATGTGTACTGTGAATAATGATAAAATAGCTATCTATAAGATGTGTCACATTCTCCTTCATTGGTTCTCTGTACTTTAGCTAGTTATTACATTCATCAGATCTTTTGAATTTTTTCATATTTGTTAATGATATGAGGGAGAAAAATAAATTCTTGACAATTGAATAGCATATTAAAAATAAGTTTTATTAAAAAGAAGACTGAAAACTCAGATCCATGCAGTTCATTAGTTAAACATTAGTCTTCCTAGTAAAACTTTGTTGCAGTGAAATAATAGATATTGGTTAGATACTGTTCACAAATGCTAGAATTATTACTTATCTTGTTAAATACATAGTTTTTGGAGGGAAGTTGAAAGGAAAGGAGGGAAGACTAGACATCTCGATGAAGGGAAAATAAACATCACTTCAGCCCAGAAGAGGAGATATAGGTCAATCCCTGGTCTTTTAGGTTTAAAATTGTATTCCTCCTTAACAGTATCCTTATGCTTGAGAACCATAGCTGATTCATAGTAAGTATTTAATACATGCTTGTTCATTAATTGATAAGTGATTTCAAAATCTCTTTCCAAATAAAGAAAAGAACACTTCAATGAAGCAGAAATACTTTGGCCAACATATTTTGACATCTTTTCAAGAACAATGTATATGTTAATTTTTTTTAAAAAGGTAGTAAGAATAAATATTTGAACTAAAGATGTTTCTGAAAGTGAAAGAAATACATAGATATTCAGTTGTCTCCAATTCTTATATTAGATATAATGAATTTTCTTTATGTTGATTATGGGTGAGAAGTAAAGAATAGAGCAAAGCATTAGGTAGATAATAAAGGATGACTAAGGAAATTAAAACTGCATTCTATTGTAAAATAACTCCATGTGTTATAAGGAAGAATATTTTTTAATCTACACATAATTGAACCTGTCAGCTTTACCAATGGATCTTTAGAAAGTAACTTAAATAAAGAGTAGAAAATAAGAAATTATCTTCCAACTAGGCCACTTAGCTCTGAGGCACAAATCATTAGCACATTTTGTCAAAAAAGAAAAAAAAAGATTAAAAATTTAACAATAATTTTTATTGTTCAATATCTTACCTTTCATTTATTTTAGTTTTCCATTTCCAACAGTGAAAATAAATAATGTTCTACTCATAATTGGTTTATAAGGCTCACAGCAAACTTTTAATTCATAAGAATGAAAGATTTGAATTCTTACAGTTATGAAAATTTTTTTGAAACTACATTTGTACAGAGAAGTTTGAAAGCCATAGACCCTGTTAGATAAAAATATTTTCCATTTCAAATGCTCTATTTTCTTTAAAAATCTTTTTTATAAGTCAAGTAATAGGCCCTTATTAATTAAAACATTACAGAAGAATATGCACCTATAGAACTGTTTTTGACATTTTTAGGTAGTGCCTAAAGAACTGGGTTAAAGGAAAGTGCTATTAAAAACAACTCCAGGAGGTAGAGCCAAGATGGTGGGGTAAAGGCAGGGAATCACCTGAGCTCTCCTCCAAACTCCTACAAATACTTTTTAAAATGACTGAAAACAAATTCTTGAGCAGCAGATCCCACAAAAAATGGAACAAAACAAATTTTCAGCCCAAGATAACTTGGAACCCTGTTAGGAAAGGTCTGTTGCACCAGGGTGAGAGAAGAGTCTTGTCCAGCACATGCCATACCAGCACAATCTGGGCTCCAGCTAACCCAGAGTAGGCATCAGGGTGACTGAATCACTTGATGCACCTGTGGTTTCTAAACATCTTAGCCCACAGATGCCAAAGACAACTTGGAAAGTCAGTTGGAAAGGTCCATCTCCCAGTGAATGACAGTAGAGCACAGTGCAGTGCAGATTGAACTAACACATCAAACAAGGAACAGACCTTGGGAATGACTGAATCAGCAGTGGCAGCAACTGCTTCTGGAGCTCTCAGCTCATGGAGAATAAGGGGGTCAAATAGCTGGTCAGAAAGAGATTAGAGGGGTCATTTTGCTCACACTGAGAAAGATTTCTACTGCTTTGCCCATACACAGAACTGGGTCCTGGGTGGCAGTACCAGGATGAACAGGAGAATTGAAAAGCTCACAGCTACAGTGGAGGAGGTACCTTCATCAGTTCCAGGGCAGATGAGTGCTTATGGTCACTCACAGAGCAGAGCACAGGCTAGGGGAGTGGTAGACACCTTTCCTTGATCATTACACCTTGGAAGAACCGAAAACCTGTAAAGGTCCTCAGAAGTATCTCTGAAAATAGCTGCATAATACCCCTGAAGCTTGGGATAATGTTCCCTCCACCCCAGAAGCAGAGCCCTACTTTAAGAAAGCCTTAAAAGTCAACTAATAGGCTGGGAAAATGAGCAAATAAGGGGAGAAAACAACCCCTGAGTATCAAAAGTAAGTATGGTGATAAGGAAGATCCAAACACACACTCAGGGGAAGTCAAAGTTTCTACATCCAAAGCCTCTAAGAAAAATATGAATTGGTCTCAGGCCATGAAAGAGCTCCTAAAGGATTTTGAAAATCAAATAAGAGAGGTAGAGGAAAACTTGTTAAGGGAAACAAGAGAGATGCAAGAAAATCATGAAAAATAAGGCAATAGCTTGGTAAAGGAGATAAAAAATGGAATAGAAGAAATGGCAAAAGAAGCACAAAAAGCCAATGAGAATAAGAATGCCTTTAAAAACAGAATTGGACAAATGGAAAAGGTGTTCCAAAAGCTCACTGAAGAAAATAAATCCTTAAAAAGTAGAATGGAGCAAATGGAAGCTAATGACTTTATGGGAAATCAAGAAACAATAAAACAAAAACAAAACAATGAAAAAATAGATGACAATGTGGAAAACCTGTTTGAAAAAAAGCAACTGACCTGGAAAATAGATCTAGGAGGGATAATTTAAAACTTATTGGACTCCCTGAAAGCCGGGATAAAACAAAACAAAACAAAACAAAACAATAGTATAGACATCATCTTTCAAGAAATCATCTAGGAAAACTGTCCTGGTATTCCAGAACCAGAGGGTAAAATAGAAATTGAAAGAGTCCACAGATAAGCTCCTGAAAGAGTTTCCCAAAAGAAAAATACCTGGACTATTATAGCCAAATTCTAGACTTCCCAGGTCAAGGAGAAAATATTGCAAGAAGCCAGAAAGAAACAATTCAAGTATTGCAGAACCACAGTCAGGATATCACAAGATTTTTCAGCTTCTATGTTAAAGAATTGGAGTGCCTGAAATATGATATTCCAGGGGCAGAGCCAAGATGGCAGCTGGAAAGCAGGGACTAGTGTGAGCTCCCCGCCAAGTCCCTCCAAAAACCTATAAAAATGGGTCTGAACCAATTCTAGAACTGCAGAAGCACAAAATAGCAGAGGAAAGCAGGGCTGCAGCCCAGGACAGCCTGGATGTTTGCTGGGTGAGGTCTTTCATGCATGGACTGTGAGCTGAGCAGAGTGGAGCAGAGCCCGGTGTGGGTGGCACGAACTAACCAGACCAGGAGCCGGGCAGAGCAGGCCCTAGCTCCCTGAATCAGTGAGCTGCAGCAGTTACCAGAATTCTCAACCCACAAACACCAAAGACAACAGAGAAGGTTAGTGGGAAAAGCTGCTGGGGACAGAGTGAAAGAAGGAATTCCCAGTTTGGCCACCACCCCATGGGCAGTGGAGGTAGGGCAGCTACAGAACTGCAGCTGCAGTTGCTTCCTGCCCCAGGCCCACCTGGTAGGAGGAATTAAGCGGCAGATCACAGCAGTAGTGAAGAGCCTGCTGAACATCTAAGTCCAGTCCAGGTTGGGGGTTCTTGCGGAAGGAAGAGTGCTGGTGTGGCCGAGCTGGCTGTAATAGCTCTGAAATTAGCAGCTCATCCCCCCAAGCTTGGAACAGAGCACTCTTTGTTCTACAAGCAGTCACACCCCCGCTGAAAAACTCAAGGGTCAAGTAAGTTGGCTGGGAACATGGCCAGGCAGCAAAAACACACCCAGATTCAGTCTCAGACTTTGGAATCTTTCTTTGGTGACAAAGAAGACCAAAACATACAGCCAGAAGAAGTCAACAAAGTTAAAGAGCCTACAACAAAAGCCTCCAAGAAAAACATGAACTGGTCTCAGGCCACAGAAGAGCTCAAAAAGGATTTGGAAAAGAAAGTTAGAAAAGTAGAGTAAAAATTGGGAAAAGAAATGAGGATGTGGGAAAACCATGAAAAACAATTTAATGAGTTGCTAAAGAAAACCCCAAAAATACTGAAAAATATACTGAAGAAAATAACACCTTAAAAAATAGACTAACTCAAATGGCAAAAGAACTCCAAAAAGCCAATGAAGAGAAGAATGCCTTGAAAGGCAGAATTAGCCAAATGGAAAAGGAAGTCCAAAAGACCACTGAAGAAAATACTACCTTAAAAATTAGATTGGAGCAAATGGAAGCTAGTGACTTTATGAGAAATCAAGATATCATAAAACAGAACCAAAGGAATGAAAAAGTGGAAGACAATGTGAAATATCTCATTGGAAAAACCACTGCCCTGGAAAATAGATCCAGGAGACATAATTTAAAAATTGAAAGAATCCACAGATCACCTCCTCAAATAGATTCCAAAAAGAAATCTCCTAGGAATATTGTCACCAAATTCCAGAGCTCCCAGATCAAGGAGAAAGTACTGCTAGCAGCCAGAAATAAATAACTTGAGTATTGTGGAAACACAATCAGAATAAAACAAGATCTAGCAGCTTCTACATTAAGAGATTGAAGGGTTTGGAATACAATATTCCGGAGGTCAATGGAGCTAGGATTAAAACCAAGAATCACCTACCCAACAAAACTGAGTATCATGCTCCAAGGCAAAATATAGATTTTCAATAAAATAGAGGACTTTCAAGCTTTCTCAGTGAAAAGACCAGAGCTGAATAGAAAATTTGACTTTCAAACACAAGAATCAAGAGAAGCATGAGAAGGTAATCAAGAATAAGAACAAGAAAAAGAACAAGAAAAAGAAATCGCAGGGGACTTACTAAAGCCGAACTGTTTTGTTTACATTCCTACATGGAAAGATGATGTGTTTGATTCATGAGACCTCAGTATTAGGGTAGCTGAAGGGAATATGCATATATATATATATGTATATGTGTGTATGTATGCATAAATATATATATATATACATATCTATCTATCTATCTATCTATCTATCTATATATATATATATATATATATATAGAGAGAGAGAGAGAGAGAGAGAGAGAGAGAGAGGAAACAGGGTGAGTTGAAGATGAAGGGATGATATCTAAAAGAAATAAAATCAAATTAAGGGATGAGAGAGGAATATATTGAGAGAGGGAGATTGGGAGAGATAGAATGGGGTAAATTATCTCGCATAAAAGTGGCAAGAAAAAGCAGTTCTATAGGAAGAGAAGAGAAGGCAGGTGAGGGTGATTTAGTGAATCTTGCTCTCATCAGATTTGACCTGAGGAGGGAATACCATAGACATTCAATTGGGCATCTTACCCCACAGGAAAGAAGGAGGAAGAAGATAAAAAAGGGGTGATGATAGAAGGGA
>CM053622.1:115886396-115905498 GCA_028646595.1 Phalanger gymnotis
AGTCTTTCACAACATGAGTATTGTGGAAGGGTTATACATAATGTTACGCATGTGGCCCATGTTGAATTGCTTGACTTCTTAGGGAGGGTGGATGGGAAGGGAAGAGGGGAGAGAATTTGGAACTCAAGGTCTTAAAAAATAGATGTTCAAAAGTAAAAAAGGTTTTTTTTTTGTGCAACTAGAAAATAAGATGCACAGGCAATGGGGCATAGAGATTTATCTTGCCCTACAAGAAAGGAAGGGAAAGGAGGATGGGAGGGGAATGGGGCGACGGAGGGGAGGGCAAGACTGGGGAACAGGGCAACCAGAGTGTATGCCATCTTGGAGTGGGGGGGGGAGGAAATGGGGAGAAAATTTGTAATTCAAACGCCTGTGAAAATCAATGCTGAAAACCAAACATGTCAAAAATAAATTAAAATAAAATACAAAAAAATAAATTGAGGGCATAGTCCTCGATTGGGCAATGTCTGAACAAGTTGTGGTATGTGATTATGATGGAATCCTATTGTATTATAAGTAAAGATGAGAAGGATGTTTTCAGAAAAACCTAGAAAGACTTGCATGAGTTGATGCAAAGTGAAATGTACTATGTACAAAGTAACAACATTATTGTAAGATAATCAGTTGTGAATGACTTAGCTTTTCTAAGAAATAAAAGAATCTAAGATAACTCTGAAGGCCTTATGATGAAAAATGTTACCCATCCCCAGAGAAAGAACTGAAAGTGTCTGAATATATATTGACACAGTTATCACCTTGCAATGCAAACTTCCTATAATGCTTGGTTGAGAAATGATACTAATTTTTCTAGACTTTCATATCCTATAATGCCTTAATCATATTTAACTATATTTCAGGGGTAATAGTATGAATCTAGATAATTCATCTTGTAAATTATAGTCTCTTCATTCTGGGCAATGTATCATCTATTTCCTGTCTTGATTCACATATTGAGTATGTCTATAATCTTTGATTCGGGCATGTATTATTATTATTAGTACTACTACTAATAATAAATAACATATGACATTAATATTTATACATTTCACATACACACATATACCAGCCATTTGATTATAACCTTAAGTCTATCTGAGCAGTAATTGTTTATGGACATGATCTCAGGATTGAATTTGTAATGCTTCCTCACTCCTCCACTCTCTCTTTCCAATTTGTACACAAAAAAAACACACAAAAAATATATTCTCCGGGGTATAACTATCCCAGGTACAAGATATTCTTTGGATCTCCATTTCTAATACCATAAGTCATGGGCAAATATTGATATATTTACCTTATTTCTATTCAGCTAGATAACACAATAAGTTCAAAGCAAAGGCATTTCCTAACATTTCATAGGGAGAAGAGTAGCAACAAAAGATGCTGTATATCAAGTAAGAACTCTTACATAAATATGCGTAGTTGGTGAGAAGAGTGAATATAATTAGAATTCTCAGAGAAACACACACAGGGATCACATGAGACCTAAAAAACATGTCACTGAGTTTTCTCATGATATTCTTGCCAGTTCTTCAGGGGGCACAAAATCTCTACTGGGTGAGTTGTTCCATTGGATAGCCTGAGATTATTCTGGGATTTTTATGGGGTGGGGTATAGCAATGGCTGATATGAGGCTTTGCTACTTTCTCCAGCTTTGGATTCAGATGAAGTAATGACCTACAGTAAAGGCATGCACTTTAAGGAAGAACCAAAAGCCTCATTCTAACATGTATATGAGTTTCATTGCTTCTATTACTTTAGAACTTCAGATCTGATTTTTGTCATCAAATCCTGAAGATAAGGTACTAGTCTGAGCTTTTTGCAAACTACTCACCATGGCTTTGACCTGGGTGACCCAACTGTAGACATTTTTTCTCATTGGAGTGTGAAGAAACTGATGCAAGCCCCATCACTAATCAGCTAGCTGAAAGGCTTTGACAAATGGAAGAGTGAGAAATTCTACTTTTTGAAATGTCTATAATGTGTAAGTCACCTTTTCAAGAATTTGGGATAATAAATCATTTTATAATTCATTCATTTATGGAGTTTAGTAAGAGAGATAATATATAATTTTTGGAGCCTATGTAGATTGACTACAACTACAACAGTAACCAAAACTGAGAGGACAAAAGGTCTTATAAGGCTTATATCCAAGCACAGGCATACATGATGTATGTACACAAAAGGAAGTTATTTCATCACATAGCAGACAAAGGATTACAGATCAGATGGGCATCTCATATGTTATGCTGGTATAAAAATAATGTTAAAAAATGTAGAAGAAAGCCTTGGACATGCTGAATAATATTCCATAGAGGACCTATAGGAAGATATGGACGTGAATGACACAGAATGGGTTGTGCTCTGTACCAATGAGTAATAATAGCAATAATGAGATCACATATTCACTAAAGGATGCATTACATTCATTTTTAGTAATTGCCAGGCACAAATAGCAGTCATCGACCAAAGATAAGTTATTAGTCTGCTACATTGTAGGCTCTTGATGTCAGGGATTATTATTATGATTGTCATTGTTATTATAATTATGTCTATTTATCTCCAGCACTGAGCACAATACCTTTCACATAGTAGGTGCTTAAGAAACTTTTGGCGAATGTAATTGAAGGAACAAAGGAAAGGAGTTGGCAATAAGAAGCAGATGTTTGTACTCTTTTTTTCTAACGGCGCAATTGTTTTTAATGTGAGAGATGTCTTGCTGTGGCTGTTTGATTCCCTATAGAGTTCCTTTGACAAGTGTTTCCAGCATTCTCTGTGAAGTAGACAGAGAGAAGAAAACTGTGGAGAGCCAATTTCCACGCTAATCACTTTTCTTCAATAAATACAATAGCTGGGTTGCAAAGAATTGTAAGTGAAGTTTTTAAAAAACTGCATTTAATGAAATAAATATCTACCTATCTTTCTATATGTATATGTATGTGTGAAAAAAATAATCCTCTTGACAT
The DNA here is from genome assembly GCA_028646595.1 of Phalanger gymnotis. NCBI lineage: Eukaryota > Metazoa > Chordata > Mammalia > Diprotodontia > Phalangeridae > Phalanger > Phalanger gymnotis. The sequence continues at coordinate 115,889,363 of CM053622.1, forward strand.
CCTACCAATAATGTTTTCATTAAAGTAACACTAATTTCCCTTCAAGTCCATTTCCCATAGAAAGGGTGAAGTAGCTTGCTTCTGTAGAGCTTTATGCTCTACAGTTCAAAGGTGTTAATATATTCATGTCAGAGGAAGATGTTTATGTCACTTACCTCCAATAATCTAAGTCATCAGAGAAGTAGATCATGTCAGCGATAAAAAATAAACTCTAATAAATGGATATTGCTTTAAGATATCCTTAAATCTCTGACCTACAGTTTACTATTGTACTTCTTTGAATTGGAACTAATAAGCTAATTTTAATATCTTGAAAAAGGAAAATACTTGGCATCAACCTCCTAATGCCACTGGGATAAAAAAAAATTATATATAAGAAATACACTAGGGATTGTATTATTCAGTGAATAGACGGTTAGAGTTGAGTTCATTAAGGGAGACCTGAGTCTAAACTACACTTCTGGTATTTACCAAGGACATGACTTAATGTCTTTGAATGTCAGTTTCCCTAGCTGGAAAAAGTAGATAATTATATCAGTGGCATTTTCCTCACAGGGTAGTTGTGACTATCAACTTTAATGGGTATAATTACTATGTTATCTTTAGGCAGGCACCTCTTCAATTTCCATATCTGGACTTCATCCTTCTCTGGAGCTCCAACCTCACATCATTAATTGCCTGTTAGATATATCTCCCTGGATTTTCTATAGGTATCTCAAGCTGATAATATGCAAAATAATACCCATTTTCCCTTTCTCCCAAAGCATACCCTTCTTTCTAAAATCTCTATTAATCTAATATACCCCTATCATTCAATTACAGACCAAGAAATATAGGAGTCTTTTTCAACTACAGCACTGGCTTTGCAGTCAGATGACTAAATCCTGTCTCTGATGCCTGCCAGTTAGCAAGTTACTTAATATTTATGGGCCCCAGTTTCCTTATTTGTATTATGAAAGGCTTGGACTAGATGGCTTCTGCTCTATGTATATGACTCCTTCTGTCTTGTAACCCAATATCTTTAATGCTACCAGGGTCTGTTAATTCTACAGCCAAAATATATTTTTCATTTTTCTCCTCTCAACTGAGCCAAGTAGGACCCTGGTTTGTTCCTCTGTCCTCTTTTAACTGAACTACTACAATAGCCAGATAACCTCACTGTCCATAGTCTCCCTCCTTTCCAATCCACATAGCCACCAAAATTTGACTTTTCCTAAGCCCCAGATATGAACATCTTGATTATTCAAAAATATCCATTGGTTCCCTACTACATCTAGGATAAAAGACCAATTTCTCTGCCTAGAGCTTAAAGTGCTATGCAATATGGTTTTAGTCTATATTTCTAGACTGGACTTCATGTCATTCTGCCTTAGATGCTATATTTTCCAATCAAACTTGTCTACTTGCTGATTCCTTGCATAAGACATTCCATCTCCTGCCTTTCTACCTTTCCATCATCTATCTGCCACAATGTAAATATCCTCCCTCCTCATTTTTGCCTCTTAGTATACCTTACTTCCTGTAAGAGTCAGTTACTGTATTATATCCTAGAGGAGATCTTTTGTCACTCCCCGGTAACTCCCACTAGCATCAATAATATATTTACTTTGCACATACATTTCACTTATTTATCTTGGTAAATGCCCCCCCCCCCAATTTGAATGTAAGCTTGTTGAGGGAATATTTTGTCTTGGTCTTGGTTTCCCCAGCACTGAGCACACTGCCTTAATAAATTCTTGCTGAATTGAATTAGAAAATACAGTGATTTTCGAACAGTGAAGTTACATACACACACACACATACATATATACACATTTATGTATGTCATTTATTATTATTACAAGTTTAGTTAGAATCATAAAACTGGAAAAGACCATAGAAATAATCTAATCCAACTCTTTCATTTTATAGATGATGAAATTGAACTTCAAAAAAAATGAATCATGAAACAAGAACTAAGACTAGAGCCAACATCTCTTGACTCCTATGCCCCCAATGTCTCCCCGGTAAAATTTAGTAGGAAGGAAATAAAAAATCAGCCTACCAGAATGGAATAGCTATGTATTTTGCAGAAAGACTAAAAGCCATTTTTAAAGAAAACTCAACATGTAGCAATGAAATGATATGTTTTAGATGACGCATAACATAATATATGTATGCATACACATGTGTGTATGCATATATGAACACATATGTATATACAAAGACCATGGGTAGTTTTCTATTGTGTGTATATCCTATAGATTCATTCATTCATCCATATATGTGTCCATCTGTCTGTCTGTCTATCTATCGCATAACGTATTTAATACACTATTGTAATAAGACAAATTCACTGGTATCATCTCTTTGTGGGGTCAGGTTTATTTCTATATGCTATACACTCAGAAAACATTTCTAACTTCAGTCAGTTGTATTGTAAATACACAGCCTGTGTTATTATAAATACATATGAAGAAACATGAAACAAAGAATGTTAGTAACTCAGCTGAAATTCAGCTGTACTACTGAGAGCATAGTGTAGTGAATAAAGGCACTTAGCTGGGAATCAGGAGACGTGGTTTGTGATTCCTCTATCTTCCACTCCTCATCTCTGCAATCTTGCATAAGTTACTGAGCTTTTATGAGCCTATTTATGAGCCTATTGTTATTTTCTGTAAAATGGGAACAATATTCCCAGCCTTCTCATGAATGTTATATCATTAGATAATGCATGTGATTTGAAACAAATTAAGTGTTATAAACAAATAAAAGCTTTTTAAAAAAAGAAAAGAAAAATAAAACCCTCAAAGGAGGATTTTTCACTAATAATCTGTAAATGATCTTTCTGTATAGACAATACCTTAAGATGAACAATGATTTATATTGAATATTTATGAATAGACCAAATGAATAATGAATAGACCTAATAAACAGAACAAAAAGTGTCCCTTTAATAAATTTTTCAATGATTCAACGATTCAAAGAAATACACACATGTATACATATATGTGTATGTATGTGTGTATACATAGATATATGCATATGTGTGTTGGAACATATTTTGAAGAAAAAAACACTTTATAAAAAGGCAGAATTGATGCAGAAGGTAATATCTTGATGGAAAAATTATATTCATTCTAGAAAATTAAAAGTCATTGAAAGCAAAGTCTACTAATTAAAATTACTTATGGTCTTTGGTCTTCTGTATTCTGTTAAGGGTGGAATTTCCAAGCAAAAAGAATGAAATCTTTCCTAAAAATTTCAACTATATTTATTTTCTAAGTGGTATATCCCAGTTAGAATACACACACACATATGTATGTATACATATACATGCATAGATATACATATACATACACACATGTATATGTGTGTATATCCTAATTTGCTAGAATGGAAAAGCAGTAAGTATTGTAAAACCATCTCACCATTCCTGTCTATTTGGGCTGGCAAATTCCAATTGTTCTTCTCATGAATAAATCTTGTAACTGCTAGGTGACTTGCTGATTAAAACAAGAAAGAATAAGTTCAGTTTTATCAATTAGAGAGTTTCTGAAGTACTCTACAAGAGGGCTTCTTACACATCTGCAAGAATTTTTTCTTAGTACTTAATAGTTGAGTTTTCTCTCTGTGACTCTCCCCAATTTGTCTCATTTGTACATGGTGGTTTGCATGTTGTCTCTCCCTCTTCCTCTCAATGTGACTATTTGCATTTTGAGAACAAGGATTGTTTTGCCTTTCTTTTCTTATTTCTTTTTATGCTTATTTTCCTTTTTGCCATTCTTTCTTTTTCTGTTTATCACAGTATCTGTAACTTAATACACATGTAATGAAAGTTTGATGACTTGGCTATAGGAAGTTTATTCCTCATATCAAGCCAAAATCTGCCTCTCTTTCCAATCCTCTGAAATTTGCTCTCTAAAGAGAGCAAACAGATAAAATTAAATTTATCTTTTCCAATACTTTACTTCAGATGCTTTAAAATATCCATGTATAGACCACCATACTAGGCTTTATGAAAGCTTCAATGTTTAGATAAAACATATCTCTAGCACTCTTGGAGCTTATGGTCTAGTAGGAGGAGGACAAAGCATAAACATAGTAAATGATATTTCATAATTCAATACTTATTCATTACCTTAGCACAGACCCCAGTAAATAGTAGGTGATTAATAAATGTTTACTGATTATAACATTCAAGACATTGTGCTAGTTGGGAGAGTATTACATAAGTATTTTAGGGAGTTTCAACTCCAATTGTTATGTATGTTCTGAGAAGGGTAGTTCTTATCAACAGACAGAATCAGAGAAAGCTTCAAGGAAAGGGTGATACTTGAGTTGTGTTTTAATGGAGAAGTAAGAAGTCGATAAAGAGGAAACAGAAAGGCATTTCTGGGATAGTAAATTCCATAATTACGACCCAAAATTATAAAGTGCAGGGCATGGACAGAGGATAGGAAATATTAAATTTAACTAGAACAGAGAATGCATGGAAGGATTTAACATGAGGTACAGTTGGAAGCATAAGAGTTAGATTGTGGTATGCTCGAATGTCAAAGTACTATAAGCTTTATTCAGAAACTAGTAAGCAGCCATTGATGATAGCTGAGCAGTGGGGTGACATGAACAGGTTTATGCATTTTAACCAATAATTCTTCAATGTTTTGCCTTTCTATGTACCTTGGACTATGTTGATATGGGAAAGAGCTAGAGGTATAAATATGTGAGAAACCAAAGTAGCAGACAGTCTGGCCTATTGTTCAGTATGGTTGAATAGATACAACTCAGAGCAAAGTCCCTGAGCAGACTGAGAAACTAAGAGTCAAAGTCAGAAATAGAGCAGAGTTCTAAAAATAGCAGCTCTAGAGCTAAACTGAATGCTTACTTTTATCTATGTTTAATTAGAAATGCCTTGATTTGATTTCAGTCCCCATTCCTTCCTTCTTCCTATACATCCTGTCTACCCATCTCATCCCTTTGATCTTCTGGCATCAAGACATACGTAGTCACCTCTAAACAAGAAATATCCCAATTAATGTAAATATACAGAAAAAAAACATTGATTAAGTGTGGTATTATATTATTCCTTAATATATTCAACAATTCCTTACTGTGTACTAGTTATTTAGAACCAAAAAATCACTTTTATTTTAGTCCTTTTATAGAAAATCATTCTAAATTTTCTGTGCATGCTTTCTTGCCTTAGCAAGTAATGGACCTTGAGATTAATTCTGCCGTGGACTCTCTGCTTCTGATATAGACCTGCCTAGGGAGGACAGCTGAAAAAATATAGGCTCAAATATGTGGCAATGTTAAGCTTAAGACATTTAGGTAATCACCAATCACTTCCAAGCATATTACCTATGCCATGCTGAAATCATTAGCAACTTCTCATCATATCAGATATACAGAAGGGGCATAGATATAACATACCTTAAATCTGGCTGTATATTGGCATCAGATTAATTTTCTATATTCAAATACTGCAATGAATTTGTGATATAATTAATGTAGAAATTATATCCAATGACAAATATATCTAGCAATTCAGGTCAGCTGAACCTAAGTGACTCTTGCCCATCTACTCTCCTAAATGTGCTACAGGTAGTCCATCCAATTCATTAGATATAGTCTTCCTGGTTTCCCTTTTATATTGCAAATATAGCAGTGGAACACATACATGTTGGAGCAGTTATTCTTCACTATCACCATGTGAATCTTTTTTGGTGTTCTCACACTTTATATTAACCTCCTTAACTATGATCATCTGTTATAGTTTCTTATTTTTAAACAGTGAAGTCTGCTAAGATCAACAGGTGCTTCCATATTGTTTTCTTGTTTGGTCATCCTTTTTTTTTGGATAGTTTAGTGTACCCTAATTTGAAGTCACACAACAATAGTAGTACAATGCACACACACACATGTATATATGTATGGATGTATACACACAAGATGGGCCTTTATCTCAGTTGGAAGTTTGTGATTGTTAAAATAATCTTGCAATTTTATCAAAGCCTCTCTCCTCTTACTGTTCAATTTTGGCTAAACTTGTAGATCATATGCGTGACAATGATTTATAGATTTAAATTATTTTTAATATTCATCTAAGTACAGATCATACATTTTGCCCCCCCCCCCACACACACACAATTCAGCTAACAGCTGTTGTGGGGGTGAAAGATCAACAACAAGAATGCTGACAGTACTGGTTCTTTTGATCCGCTTTGCTAAGGAAAGTAATGTTAAGGAGTTAACAATCTTATTTTAATCCAACATATACATACAAACTCACTTAGTACAGGAGGAAAAGCCAGCAACCTGAACTTCAGAGCAAATACAAATAGAAACATATGTTAGAAACAGACCAAATCACAATTCATAGTTGCCAAAAAGCATCAACATCTGAGTTCACGAGTCAGGGAGCTCCACAACAGCTGGACCAGAGTCACACACCACTCCTCCTGTGGCTCAGAGCTCCAAGGGAGAACACCAACCTCTGGGTTTATGTATCTTGTTCAGGGTCAAAGGTGAGTCACACATGCGACTCACCTACATGACCTAAAAGTGTCACAAAAATGTGACTTAAACCCACGTGGTCTAAAACCTCTGATGTCACAAACATGTCACTCAACCCCATTAAAACTAGGCTTTCCCTTGGGGCAAGGAGGTCATCAAGGACTCCTTATTTAATCAAGGAAACAAAGGCCAAACTCTTCAAGGGCACTTGATTGAACAAGTGTTAAAGGCCCATCTTGATTACCAATGCAGTGTGTGTGTGTGTGTGTGTGTGTGTGTGTGTGTGTGTGTGTCTGTGTGTCTGTGTGTGTTCTCTTTGGAAGGAGGATTTAAATTATTTTGAGTAGTTATGGATCTCATCCAGGAGGTACTTTAGTGTTCTAAGGCTTGGTGCATTCTGAACAATGTCAAATACAAACAGGAGCATCTGGAGGACATAGATATAGACAGCACCTACAAATTTTGATGCTGTATTCTATCGGTTTCATGACAGGAGGAGATGGTTTTGGTAAGCAGATATATCCTTATTTTATGTCTTGTATGATATTGATTACCACAGGACTGTCCTAAAACAGTTCTCTGTTATTTCATTCAAGGAATTTCTCTCTCTCTCTCTCTCTCTCTCTCTCTCTCTCTCTCTCTCTCTCACTCTCTCTCTCTCTTTCACACACACACACACACACACATGATATGTGTGTTAGATGAAAGACTTTAGGGTAATGTTTTGCTCTATAGAAACAAATGCTTTTTTATGGCTAATAAACAATAAGCACACTAGGATGCTATAGATTCTCTACGTCTTTCAGTGAATTATTTGATAAGAAAGATATGCTTCAATGCAGATTATAATCATAAAACCTCCATGTTTCCTATAAAATTTCCTTAGCAAGGATACTTTTGACATATGTAGATTATCTTCCCTAGGTAAATATGTATACACATACATATATATATGCACACACATATATACATACATATATACACACATATGGGAAGAAAACATGTTTTAAAGAGCACATAAATAAGAATGCATTAATTACATCACCATCTATTGACCAGACTTTGATGTGATAATAATGATTTTTTTTTCTCATCAAGTTCTTAAATTGAAAAAGAAAACTCTGTAGATGTTATAATATTTTTCTTGTGGTTGAGGGAGTTATTTTCACCTATTGATAAAAATATACAACTCCATTACCACATTCAATTTCTTGTAACCCCTTTTCTTCTACCATCTATGCATACTCAGTACACATAAGCTCACATTTTACTCCAATCTTCCCCTGCATTGAACCAAACATATGACAATGTAATAATGCAAAAGAACTCTTAAAGAACAGAAGGAGTGAAAACAAAGAAGTTAGAATGAAGCAGCAAAACTTTAACAATATATTTCCCAAGTCTGTCTTTTCTCTTTCCCCCAGTAATGTGTAGATTCAATTCCACTCATCTCTGCTCCCCATGATGCCTCAATAGCAGAGGACTATAGGCTACGGGGACAGAAAAGATGTTAATAATTTGCTCAATGAATGAATAGTGAAATTCTGATTGTGGAATGCATATAGTGAAGCTAATGGTTTCTGTAGCCTTTGCACAGAAGTATCAAAGCTTCAAAATCTTAAAGACTGTCACTTCTGTATTTCAAAGTGGTAACAATTCATAATTGAAGAAAAGAATCTTCCTATTGCCAATAAAAGTAAGGATTCATTAACCATTGAAGAATAGTAGCACGATAGTGACATTTCTTACTGTGGTTTCTATCTGAACTCCATGTGCACATTTGTTTTCCTTCACTTTCCCGTTTTTCACTTTTTTCAGTCTCTGTCACTTGTACCCTTCCACCTGTCCCTTGCTAGTGTCCCACAAGTGCTTCTGACTAAGTCAAGTTAATAAGCATTTATTTGTTAAGCCCTAAATATGTGCTGGGCACTGTGCTAAGTTCTGGAAAAAATACAAACAGAAAGAAAGAAAATCCCTGTCCCCATAGAGCTTACATACTAATAGAGGAAGAACACACAAAATTAAGTTGAAAGGCATGTGAGGGAATGACAGAGGAAGCGATGAAGGTACCCAATGTGAGAGCATGGTAGAGAAAGTCTGGGGAGTCTTCAGGAATGAAAGCATGGTTGGCCTGGGCACATTCCTGAAAATGGCATTTTTGGGAGGAACCAGGCAATCAGAGGAAGAGGCAGTAGAAACAGAGGATGCTGGTAGTGTGAGAAGTCCAAGGGTGAAATGAACTTTCAGGGTTTAAATATTACCATCCAAACACAGTCCATGTTTGAAAACCATAATCATTTGCTAAGCTCAGTAAAGGCTTATAAAAGATGTAATTTCTAAATAGAACATGCCTTCTTTATAAAAGCATGTATCTTATTGTGAGATTGGTTTAACCAAGTGAGCTTCTTAAGTCAGAATAGCCCAGATCTTGAAGTTGATATTTAAATGTCATATAATCATTTTTGTTGATTTAGTCATTCTCTTGAAGTCAAATCAGAGGCAACTGGGCATTTAATAGCTCTAAATGGTTATTTGAACTTGTGTAGAACTCAAGTGCCATATGCATATGTGTCTATTTGTGAATGGAAAAAGTTTCTATATGTGGATTCCATTTTTCCATATATCAATATTAACTAATACCCAATGAGTCCTAATGGTTCTAAAATAAATTTCTATGGTAAGAACTGACACTAAGATATATTCAGATCAATCATGTTACTTTTTGTATTGGTACATGTAGTGCAATATTACACAGTGATCAATGTTATGATGAAAATTTGTAGGTAATGGAAGATCCTCAGTGAAGCTCCTCGGTCTCAAGTATGGTACTCATATTGGTGATGATCAGTGTGATTTCCACCCCTGACACTGGAATGCGGTTAATAAGTTAATAAAATTTACTCAAGAGAAATCAGTCAATGGCATTTTTGTTCATCTTTACAACAGCTGTTATGATTTTGCATAAGGTAAGTAAAAAAGCATTTAGGAGAGCAAAAGATGAAACCTCTGACATAGTGTAGCAGCGTAGTTCTAAATCTTGCACCCTGGAGGTTTCTTCCAATGTGCCTCTGAACCTGTGTTCTTTTGAGAGTTTTTGCCTATATGAAGAGATTTTAAATAAACAATTGTATCTGACATTTGTATTGCAATTTCCAAACATGTTCACTAATATATCTTTTGATCTTTATAACAACTTCGTTAAAATTTATGTGTCTTACTCCCATTTGCAAAGGGGAAAAATGAGATTTGGTGTGGTTAATTAATTTTCCCAAAGCCATATGGGTATTTGAGTGGTGAATATGACTGAAAGCCAGGTCTTAGGATCATAGGATCATGTATCTTGAGTTTTAAATGACTTTAAAATTCATATTTCCAATTCTCTTACTTTAGAAATGAAGAGAAGAGGCCCTGAGTGGTTGTTACTTTTTTCCAAGGTCAAACAAGTAAAATGAATCAGAGGCAGGGTTTAAATCAGATTCTCTTGACTCCAAGTACAGTGTTCTGTCTCCTGCTAAGAATGATAGATGGGTGTTGATATGGGGAGTTAAGAAGATAGAATATAAAATAATATCTTACATGAAAATTTGAAGTGCAGATCCAACAAAAGGTCAGAGGGAGACATTTCTAGCCGAAGACAACTTAGGAGGTTCAAAGGAGATATCTGTAACAGAGGGCGGGTACAGTCCTGGAGCATGGCAGGAGCAGAAGTACTAGGCTTTGGAAGTGGCAGTGAAAGCAGCATCAACAGAAGTTTCAAGAGCTTTTAGCTTGGAGATGGTAAAGGGGTTGGACAACTAGTCAGAAAGAGATTACGAGCACCCTTTGCTGGAACTGGATGCAGCTTGCATTGATTGGCAATTCATTTACCCAAAAGTAGTTCTGGGTCGCAGTTCTAGGATAGAGAGGAGGGAGCAAGGTCTCAGGTCTCAGTTCAATGGCCAAGAAAAGTGTTAAACTTCCAGCTGCAGGAGAGTAAGGGACTTGGTCACAGTTACGATGCAAAACTCTATCCAACCACAGAGAAAGAACTGAGTGAATCTGAATACAGACTAAAGCATCCTTTTCTTTCTTCTTTTCCCCCTTCCTTCCCTTCATTCTTTCATTTTTCTTTCTTTCTTTCTTTCTTTCTTTCTTTCTTTCTTTCTTTCTTTCTTTCTTTCTTTCTTTTCTTTCTTTTTCTTCCTTCCTTCATTTTTCTCCCTCTCTCTCTCTCTTCCTCCTTTCCTTCCTTCCTTCTGTTTTTTCTTTTCTTTTCTTTTCTTTTCTTTTCTTTTCTTTTCTTTTCTTTTCTTTTCTTTTCTTTCTTTCCATCATTACCTGTAGGCTTTTTTTTTTGCAATATGCTTAATAAGGAAACATGTATTATATGACTTCATATGTGAAATCTATCAAATTAATGGCCTTCTCAAAGAAGGGGGAGAGGTTAGAGAGACAGAATTTGTAACTCAAATTGATTAAAAAATCTAAATTTTTACATTTAAGTGAGAAAATGTAAAATAATAGAAGAAAGAAATCATAATTGACCAAATGGGAAAAAAGAGGAACAAAAGGTCACAGAAAAAAATAATTCCTTAAAAATTAAAATTGGACAAATAGAAGCTAATGACTCCATGAAGCATCAGAAACAATCAAATAAAATAAAAAGAATGAGAAATAGAAGAACATGTGAAATATTGGAAAAATAACTGATCAGGAAAACAGATCAGGAAAGATAATTTGAGAATGATTGACTTGCTTGAAAACTACAATAATAAAGGAGCCTATACTTCATATTAAAAAAAAAACTGTGAAAGAAAACTGCCCCAACATCTTAGATTAAGGTTAAGTAGAAATTGAAAGAATCCACTGATCACTTTCTGAAAGAGATCCCAAAATGTGAACTCCCAGGAATATTATAATCAATTCCAGAGCTCCCACATCAAGGAGAAAATATTCCAAAACAGAAAGAAACAAGTTATATATTGTGAAGCCACAGCCAGGATTGAGCAAGATTTAGCACCTTCCATGGGAAAGGAACAGAGAGTCTGGAATATGATACTCTGGAAAAAAAGGAGCTAGGATTACCACCAAGAATTGCCTATCTAGCAAAACTAATAATCCTTCAGGGGAGAAAACTGATATTTAATGAGAGGACTTTCAATCATTTAGGATGAAAAGACCAGAGCTCACCAACTTGATTTTCAAAGAGAAGACTCAAGAGAAGCATAGAAAAGGAAACATGAAAGAGTAATAAGGAACTCAGTGGAATTAAACTGCTTACATTCCTCTAAGGGAAAATGACACCTAGAAATCCTAAGAACTTTATCAGTAGCAGAACAGTTAGAAGAGTCTATGAAGCAATTATGTTGGGATGATCTCTAAAAAAAGGTAGAGGCAAGAAAGAAGGATGCATGGGGAGAAGGGTAAAAAAGAGAAGTAGGGGAAAATTTTCACATAAAAGAAGCATTCAAGAAAGAGCTTTTATGGTGAAGAGGGAAATGGAGGGAGTGGAGGACAATGATTGAAACTCACTTTCACTAGATTTGATTCAAAAGTGGAAGAATATATATACACACTCAATGGAGTTTAGAAAGCTATTATACTATAGAGAAATAGGATGGAAAAGGAAAAAGATGTGTGGGTTATTGATCAGTTTTTTTCAGTCATAGCCAAACCTTTGTGACACCATTTGATGTTTTCTTGACAAAGGCAATGAATTGGTTTGTCATTTCCTTCTCCAGCTCATTTTACAGATGAGGAACTAAGGTAAACAGGTTAAGTGACTTGCCCAGGATCATACCTAGTAATGTCTGAAGCCAGATTTGAAATCAGGAGCATGAGTCTCCACCTCAGGCCTAGCATTCTATCCACTGTGCAACTAGATAACTGAAAATATATATGAAAAGAAGAAGAAAGGTGATAAAAGAGAGGGTAGGTTAAGGGAGACAGTGAGCAGAAGCAAAACAGACATCGGAGGAGGGACAGGATAAAAAGAGAGAGAGAATGGTAAACTGAAGATAAAAGGATGGATGGAAATAAATGCTTCATAATCATAACTGAATGTGAATAGGATGAGCTTTGCCATAAAATGGAAGTAGGTGGCAGAAGTATTAGAAATCAGAATCCAACATGTTATTTACAAGAGAAATGCTTGAAACAGAAAGAAATACACAGAATTAAAATGAAAGGTTGGAACAGAATCTATTATGCTTCAGTTAAAATAAAAAATAGAGTAGTAGCAATCAAGATGTCAGACAAACTAAAAGCCAAAGTAGACCTAATTAAAAGAGCATTTTTCTAAAAGTTTCCTTTGATGATGAACCAAATATCCAGTATTAAAAATGAAAAAGGTAAAATCACCACCAATGAAGAAGAAATTAGATCAATCATTAGGAGCTATTTTCCACAGTTATATGTCAATAAATCTGAAAATCTATGTGAACAGAAAGAATAATTACAAAAAATATAAATTACCTAGATTAACAGATCAGGAAATAGAATGCCTAAATAATATTATCTGTGAAAAAGGAATTGAATAAGCCATTAATGAATTCCCTAGGAAAGAATCTCAAAGGCCAAATGGATTCACACTTGAATTCTACCAATCATTTAAAAAACAATTAATTCCAATATGATATAAATTATTTGGGAAAATAGGCAAAGAATTATTTCTACCAAACTCATTTTATGACACAGATATGGCACAGACAATTAAACCAAGAAGAGTTAAAATGGAGAAAGAAAATTGTAGACCTTTTTCTTTAATGAATAGCGATACAAAAATTTGCAAACAAAATGCTAGCAAGGCAATTACAGCAATTTATCACCAGAATAATACACTATGACCAGGGGGTGAGGGTGGGAATTATACCAGGAATGCAGGGTTAGTTCAATAGTAGGAAAACCATCAACATAATTGACCACATCAATAACAAAACCAACAGAAATCATCTGTTATCTCAATAGATGGTGTAATCATCAAAACTATCTAGTAGAAGATAAAAAAGAGTGGTGGATCAGTGGAATAAATTAAGTATATAAGGCACAGTAGTCAATGATCATAGTAACTTAGTGTATGATAAACACAAAGACCCCAGCTTTGGCAATAAGAACTCTCTACTTGACAGAAAATCCTGCTGTGAAAACTAGAAAACAATGAGGGGGAAATGAGGTATAGATAACATCTCACACAGTATACCAAGATACCAAAATGGGTGCATGATTTAGACATAAAGGGTGATACTATAATCAAATTAAAATTGCAAGGAATAGTGTGTCTGTCAGATCTATTGAGAGGGGAAGAATTCATGACCAAATAAGAGAAAAAGAGCATTAGAACATGTAAAATAAATATTTTTAATTATATTAAATGAAAAAAGCTTTCATACAAAAAAATTAAAAGCAATACAACCAAGATTAGAAGGAAAGCAGAAAGGTGAGAACTAATCTTCACAGCAAGTTTCTCTGATAAAAGCCTCTTTTCTCAAATATATAGAAAACTGAGTAAAATTTATAAGAATACAAAGCATTTCCCAATTGATAAATGGTCAGAGGACATGAACAGGCTGTGTTCAAATGAAGAAATCAAAGCTATCTATAGACATATAAAGATGTGCTTTAAATAACTTTTGATTAGAGAAATGTAAATTAAAATGACTCTGAGGTACCATCTTATAGCTATTAGGTTGGCTAATATGACCAAAAAGGAAAATGATAAAGATTGAAGAGGATGTGGGAAAGTTGGGGCATTGGTGCATTATTGGTAAAGCTGTGAACTGATCCAACCCTTCTGGAGAGTATTTTGGAACTATGCCCAAAGGGCAACTAAACTGTGCATGCCCTTTGGTCCAGCAATAACAATACTAGGTATATATCTCAAGGAGATCATCAAAAATAGAAAAGGACCTAGATCTACAAAAATATTTATAGCAGCTGTTCTCATGGTGTCAAATTATTGAAAATTGAGGGGATGCCCATCAGGTGGGGAATGCCTGAACAAACTGCGGTATATGTATGTAACAGAATACTATTGTGTAATAAAAAATTATGAAGAAGGGTGGAGCCAAGATGGCAGACAGAAAATAGGGACTTCTTTCTTTCTTTCTTTCTTTCTTTCTTTCTTTCTTTCTTTCTTTCTTTCTTTCTTTCTTTCTTTCTTTCTTTCTTTCTTTCTTTCTTTTTAATTCTTTTTTTATATATTTTTTAGTTTTAGTTTTAGTTTGCAACACATGGTTCTACATAATTTTGAGTTCCAGATTTTCTTCCCTCCCTCCCCCCTTCTCTCCCCAAGACGGCATGGAATCTCATATAACTTCCATGTATAACTTGGCATGGAATTAATTTACGCACTAGTCAAGTTGTGGAGAAGAATTACGACCAATGGAATGAATCATGAGAAAGAAGAAACAGAACCACAAAACAAAACACAACCCAACAACAAATACAAAAGAGAAAAAAAAAAGGTGGAGAGAAAAAGGCAAGCATGAAGTGTGCCTCGATCTGCATTCATACTTCATAGTTCTTTCTCTGGATGTAGATAAGTGAGTCCCTTGGAGCTGTCTCTGCATATTGTGTTGCTGAGAAGAGTAAAGTCTGTCAGGGTTAGTCATCACAGAATCCATATGTCTGTGGTTGTGTATAATGTTCTCCTGTCTCTGCTCTGCTCACTCAGCATTATGTCATGTAGCTTCTTCCAGGTTGTTATGAAGTCCATGTCATCCCCATTTCTTACAGCACAGTAGTATTCCATTACCTTCATATACCACAGCTTGTTCAGCCATTCCCCAATTGATGGACATCCCTTCGATTTCCAATTCTTAGCTACTACAAAAAGAGCCACTATAAATATTTTTGTACATATGGGTCCTTTTCCCACTTGCGTGATCTCTTTGGGATACAACCCTAGGAGTGGCATTGCTGGGTCAAAGGGTAAGAAAATTTTTATAGCCCTTTGGGCGTAGTTCCAAATTGCTCTCTAAAATGACTGGATCAGTTCCCAACTCCACCAGCAATGTAACAATGTTCCAATTTTCCCACATCCTCTCCAGCATTTATCATTTTCCTGTTTTGTTATTTTAGCCAATCTGACAGGAGAAAGATGGTATCTAAGAGTTGTTTTGATTTGCATTTCTCTAATCAGTAGTGATTTTGAGTATTTTTTCATATGTCTATAGATGTCTTTAATTTCTTTCTCTGAAAACTGTCTGTTCATATCCTTTGACCACTTCTCTACTGGGGAATGACTTATATTCCTATCTATTTGGTTCATTTCCATATATATTTTGGAAATGAGACCTTTATCAGTGACACTAGTTGTAAAGATTTTCTCCCAATTTTCTGCCTCCCTCCTAATCTTTGTTGCATTGGCTTTTTTTTGTACAAAAACATTTCAATTTAACATAATCAAAATTATCTATTTTGCATTTTGTAATGCTCTCTATCTCTTGCTGGGTCATGAATTCTTTTCTTGTCCATAAATCTGATAGGTAAACTATTCCTTGATCTTCCAAATTGCTTATAGTTTCAGCCTTTATTCCTAAATCATGAACCCATTTTGACTTTATTTTGGTATATCATGTAAGATATTGGTCTATGCCCAGTTTCTGCCCTACCATTTTCCAATTTTCCCAACAGTTTTTGTGAAATAGTGAATTCTTAGC
>CM053622.1:115905998-115960113 GCA_028646595.1 Phalanger gymnotis
GGCAGACTGGGGAACAGGGCAACCAGAGTGTACACCATCTTGGAGTGGGGGGGGTGGAATTGGGGAGAAAATTTGTAATTCAAATGCCTGTGAAAATCAATGCTGAAAACTAAATATATTAAAAATAAATTTAAAAAAAAAACTTGAATTGGCAAAATGCAAAAGGAAATACAAAAATCCACTGAAGAAAACAACTCCTTCAAAAGTACAATTGGGTAAAAGGAAAAGGAAATATAAAAGCTAATCAAAGAAAACAACACCTTAAAAGTTAGAATTGGGCAAGTAGAAGCTAATGACCTTATAAGATATTGAGAGCCAAACGAATTCAAAGAATGAAAAAAACAACAGAAGAAAATGGGAAAAAACACCAACCGATGTGAAAAATCAATCCAGGAGAGACAATATCAGAATCACTGGAATACCTGAAAGTCATAATTAAAAGTAGGACTTTGACAGCATCTTTCAAGAAGTTATCAAGGTAAACTTCCCAGATGTCCTGGAATGAGAGGGCAACATACACATTGAAAGACTCCACCAATCACTTCTGGAAAGAAATTCCAAAATAAAACCTCCAAGGAACATTATAGGCAAATTTCAAACTATCAGATCAAGAAAAAAAATACTAGTGTCCAAAATGTGAATATCAGGGAGCCACAATCAAGATTAAACAGGACTTGGCAACTGCAACCTTAAAAGATCAGAGGTCATGCAACATGATATTCCAGAGGGCAAAGGAGCTAGCACTGCAAGCAAGAATCATTTACCTGGCAAAAGTAAGCCTAAAACAAAAGGGGGGGCTGTCATTCAATAAAATAGAGGGATTTCAAGCTTTCTTGAGAAGACCAGAATTAAACCAAAATTTTGACCTTTAATATCAAGACCCCAAAGAAGCATAAATAGGTAAAAATGGGAAGAGAAAACATGAGGGACTCCAAAGAGTGACACTGATTACATCCCTACATGAGAAAGTCATACTTGTAGTTCTTAAAAATAGTATCACTAGTAGTTGGTTGTTGTTCTTCATTCTCAGAGATGACCAAAGAGACATCACTATGTTAGAGCCAAGTCACAATGCATGAGACTGTGGCTGATCAGACTTATATGGGCTCAGAATGCTTCATCACATGTTGGGCACAAATAGTCCATGTGAACGTTTGGGATGGATTCTCTAAATTTATGCATCTCATGTTTCTTTTGAGCTAAGTCAATTCCTCTTGGTTCATAGAGTATAACACCTTCTCTGATGAGGATAGGCTATGCTCGGTGGTCCTGTGCCAGTGGTTCCCATGTCACACAATCAAATCCAAAGTTCTTAAGAGAGACCTTTAGAGTTTCCTTGTATTGCTTCTTCTGACCACCATGTGACCACTTACTCTGTATGAGTTCTCCTTAAAATAGTCTTGAGGCAAGTGTACATTTGGCATTTGAACAACATAGCCAGTCCATCATAGTTGTGTTTTCTGGAATAGAGTTTTAATGTCTGGCAGTTTAATTCAAGAAAGGACCTCAATGACTGGTATCTTATCCTTCCAGGTGACTGTCAGAATCTTCTTAAGAGAATTCAAATGGAAGCAATTCAGTTTCCTGGTATGGCACTGGTATACTGTCCAGGTTTCATAAGCATACAACAATGAGGTTGGCACAATGGTTCTGTAGACCTTTACCTTGATAAAACCTCTTCTCTAATATGTTTTCCTTCACAGTTTCCTCAATACTGAGCTAGTTCTGGTAATGCATGCATTAACCTCATTATCAATGTGTACATCCCTAGAAAGTATACTGCCAAAGTCAGTAAACTTATCCACAGCATTCAAAACTTCTCTATTTGTTGTAACCAATGTATGGTTGGTGTGGTGCTGGCTGATGGAGTACCTGTGTTTTCTTGATGTCAACATTATAGATAGACGAATATACATAGACAGAGAGTATGGATAAAAAGTGAATTCGAGGAAATGATATAAAAAAAAAAACCTAAGGGATGAGAAAGAAGAATACTCTGAGTGCAGAAAGAAGGGAGAGTTACAATGGGGTAAATTTTTTCCTATGAAGAAGCCCTAAAGACCTGCTACAGTGAAGTGCAAGATGGGAGGGTAGGCAATGGACATTGCTTGAACTTTCTCTCATCACTATTGGCTCAAAAAGGAAATAATATACATAATAAGTTAAATATAAAAATCTATCTTACCCAACAAGGTAGTAGGAGGGGAGGAGATTAAGTAAAGGGGATGGGGGGGATTGACAGAAGGGAGAGCAGATCAGGGGAGGTGGTAGGCAGAAGCAATACACTTATGAGGAGGGAAAAGGTGAAAGAGAGAGGATAAACAGGAGGAAGAATGAAAGGAGGGAAATACACAATTAGTAATTGTAACTATGAATGCAAATGGGATGAACATTTCCATAAAAGGGAACAGCACAATGAGTCAAGAACCAGAATCCTACAATATTTTGTTTACAAGAAACACACAGAGATACACACAGAGTAAAGATAAGGGGCTGAAGAAGATTCTATTGAAAGTAAAAAAAAAAAGAAAAGAAAAGAAACAAACTAAAAACAGAGGCATACAAAGTCTGATAACAAAGTAAAAGGAAAAATTGGCCTAATTAAGAGACATAAGGAAGGAAACTATATCTTGCTAAAAGGTACCATAGGCAATGAAGCAATAGCATTACCAAACAAATATGCAAGTGCTATAGCAACCAAATTAAAAAAAAAAAGTTAAGTGAGTTACAGAGAGAAATAGACAGCAAAACTATACTAGTGGACAATCTCAATTGCCCCCCTCAGGACTCAATAAATCCAACCAAAAAATAAATAAGAAAGAAACTAAGGAGGTAAATAGTATATTGGGAAAGTTAGATATGACAGATCTTTAGAGAAAACTGAATGGTGACAAAAAGGAATATACATTTTTTTAGCAGCATATGACACCTACACAGAAAATGACCATGTAATAAGGCATAGAACCTCAAAATCATCTGTAAAAATACAGAAATAGTAAATGTATTCTTTTAAGGTCATAATACAATAAAATTATATTCAACAAAGGGCAGTGGAAAAATTGATTAAAAATAATTGAGAACTAAATTATCTAATCCTAAAGAATAAATGGGTCAAAGAACAAATCATAGAAACATTCAACAATTTCATTAAGGAGAATGGCAACAATGAAACAATACACCAAAATTTATGGGTTGCAGCCAAAGCAGTGCTTAGGGAAAAAAAAACATATTTCTCTAAATTTTTATATAAACAAAATGGAAAAAAATAGATCAATGAATTTGGCATGCAACTAAAAAACTAGAGAATGTGTATGTTAAAAATTCCCAGTTGAGCACCAATTTGGAAGTCCTGAAAATCAAAGGTGAGATTGATCAGAGTGAAAACATAAAAACTATTGAGCTAATTAAAAAAAATCTCAGAGTTGGTTTTATGAAAAAAAAAACTATGATAGACAAGCCATTGGTTAGTTTGCTTTTAAAAAAAGAAAATCAAATATACAGTATAAAGAAGAAATTAAAGCAATCATTAGGAAATATTTTGCCCAATTATACGGCAACAAATTTCACAATCTGAGCAAAATGCATGAATATTGACAAAAATATAAATTACTTAGATTAACAGACCAGGAAATAAAATGCTTAAAGAACCCCATGGTAGCAAAATAAATTGAAGAAGCCATTAATGAACTCCCTAGGAAAAATAATCCCTAGGGTCAGATTGCTTCAAAAGTGAGTTCTACCAAACATTTAAAGAACAGCTACTTCCAATAATATATGAACTATTTGGGGAAAAAAGGGAAAGAAAGAGTCCTGAAAATCAAAGGTGAGATTGATCAGAGTGAAAACATAAAAACTATTGAGCTAATTAAAAAAATCTCAGAGTTGGTTTTTGCCCCGTCCAGCAGGGCCAGTTAACGTGGAGTCCGAGGAGGACCCAGCCTGAAAGAAGGAGTCCTATCAAACTCCTTTTATGATCCAAATATGTTGTTGATACCTAAACCAGGAGGAACTAAAGCAGAGAAAGAAAATTATGGATCAATTTCCCTAATGAATGCAAAAAAAAAAAAGATTTTGACAAAATGCAGTACCCATTCCTGTTAAAAACACTAGAAAGCATAGGAATAAATGAACACTTTCCTCAAAATGATAAGCAATATCTATCTAAAACTATCAGCAAGCATTTTGTTATGGGAATAATCTAGAAGCCTTCCCAATAAAATCAGAGGTGAAGCAAGGATGCCATTATCTTCACTATTATTCAGTACAAGAATTGTTAGCTACATAAAGAAGAGGAGAAAAAGAAATTGAAGAAATTAGAATAGGCAATGAAGTAAAATACTCTGACTCTTTGCACATGATGTGATGGTATACATAGAGAACCCTAGCTTGGGGCAGCTAGGTGTCACAGTAAATAGAGCACCAGCCCTGGAATCAGAAGGTCAAATCCGTCCTCAGACACTTGACACACTTACTAGCTGTCTGACCTTGGGCAAGTCACTTAACCCCAATTGCCCCGCATTCCCCCTCCAAAAAAAAAAAAATAGAAAAAAGAGAACTCTAGCTAAAAAAACTAGCTGAAATACTTAACAACTTTAATAAAGTTGCAGAATATAAGATAAACCCACAGAAATCAACATTTTTTATATGACCAACAAAATTCAGCGGCAGCAGACAGAAAGAAATTTCATGGAAAATAATTGTAAGCAATATAAAACATTTGGGAGTCTAGCAGCCAAGACAAACCGAGGAACTATATGAATACAATTACAAAGCACTTTTCACACAAATAAAGTCTGGTCTAAACAATTAGAAAAATACCAATTGATCATGGCAAAATTCTGAAAATGACAATTCTGCCTAAATTAATTTACTTATTGAGTATCATACCAATCAAACTGTCAAATATTATTTGACAAAGCTAGAAAAAAAATAATGAAATTCATCTGGGAGAACAAAAGATTGAGAAAATAAGGGGGATTAATTTAAAAAAAATTAAAGAAAGATGACCTATCAATATCAGATCTCAAACAGTATTAGAAAGTAGTAATCATCAAAAGTAGATGGTACTGGATAAGAAATAGAGTGGTGAATCAGTGGAATTGGTTAGGTATGCTAGATATAGTAGTCAGTGATTATAGTAACCTAGGGTTTGATAAACCCAAAGACCCCAGCTTTTGTGATAAGAACTCACTACTTGACAAAATCTGCTAGGAAAACTAGCAGACACAAACTAGGTATAGACCAACATCTAAAATCACATACTAAGACAGAGTCAAAATGGGTGCATGATTTAGACATAAAGGGTGACACTATAAACAAATTAGAAAAGCAAGGAATAGTCTAGCTGTCAGACTTATGGGGAGAGGAAGAATTCATGACCAAACAAGAGACAGAGAGCAGCAAGAAATGTAAAATTGATAATTCTGATTATATTGAATTAAAAAAAAACTTTTGTACATCCAAAACTAATGGAATTATGATTAGAAGGAAAACAGAAAACTGGGAAACAATCTTTATGGCAAGTGTCTCTGATAGAGGCCTCATTCTGAAATACATAGAGAACTAAATAAAATTTATAAGAATACAAACCACTCCCTAATTGATAAATGGTCAAAGGATATGAACAAGCAGTTTTCAGATAAAGAAATCAAAGCTATCTGTAAGCATATAGAATTACTGTAGATCATTTTTGAATAGAGAAATGCAAATTACAAGAATTCTGAAGTACCATCTAATTGCTATCTGATTGGCTAACATGAAAAAAAAGGAAAATGATAAATGTTGGAGAGAATATGAGAAAGTTGGGATGTGGATGCACTGTTGGTGGAGTTGTGAACTGATCCAACCATTCGGGAGAACAATTTGGAATTATGCCTAAAGAGCTCTAAATCTAAGCACAGCCTTTGACCTCATAATACTACTACTAGGCTTGTATCACAGAAGAGATAAAAAGACAAAACAAAAAAAGAAGATAGGATTTATATGTACAAAAATAGCTATTCTCAGCAATACGATAATCCAAGAGAACTCTGAAAGACTTATGAGGAAAAATGATATCCATTCCCAGAGAAAGAAGTGATGGTGCCTGAATACAGATTGAAGGACACACATTTTTATTTTATTTTTTCTTGAGTTTTTTTGTCTATATTTTCTTTTATGGTGTTACTATTATGGATGTTTTGCATGACTACATATGTATAACCTGTATCAAATTGCTTTCTTTCTCAATGAGGTGGACTGAGGAGGGAGCAAGGGAGAGAATTTAGACTCAAAATTTTAAAAATGAATGCTAACAGTTGTTTTTACATGTAACTGGGGAAAATAAAGTACTAAACAAAAAATATTATAAAAGTGTTAGCTAAAATAAATAAATAAAATTGGGTAAGGCATTGTCAAAAAAATGTCACTTTCCAAATGATAAATGCTCAAAGGATATGGATAGACTGTTTTTAGAAGAAGACTATATACTTATATAGACATGTAAATAAAACTGCTCTAAGTTATTATTGACTTAAAAAAAAGTAAATTAAAAGAACTCTGAGATACCACATTATACCTATCAAATTGGCTAATATGACAAAACAGGAAAATAATGAATACTGGAATAGATGTGGGAAAATTGAAGCACTAAGGCATTCTTGGTGGAGTTGTGAACTCATCCAACCATTCTGGAGAGCAATTTGGAATTATACCCCAAAGGTTATAAAGCTACATCCCCTTTTATACAGCCATGCCACTACTAGGTCTGTATCGCAAAGAGATCAAAGAAAAGGGAGACGTATCTATCTGTACAAAAATACGTAAAGTAGCTATATATCCTTAGTAAACCTATTTGAGGAACTTTATCTGGATTTATCAAGGATCATCCTCAAATGACAAATATCTAATATGTCTCTAGTCCTGTTTTTATACTATTTTCATTTTGTTTAGGCGGTGAAAGTATAGAGCCTTCAAGAATCCAGTGTAAAGGTCATATCATGTTGACGCATCTGAGGAGGAATGTATTAGATATTACTCATCTGTATAACTGGAGTTAAAATATTCACCTATCTACTCTATGTAAGGTTTCTATGAAGGTCATTAGATACAATAAGTATTTAATAATTGTCAAATTAGGAAATGAAAAATGTATAACTACAACTGAAATGTTGTTGTTGTTGCTGCTACTATTTTTTTTTTCTTATTGTCTTAGTCTCAGACCTTCAATTCTTTTTTAGTCCTGGAATTTCTTTTCAGTTCATGAAAATCTGTACTTGATAGGTTCCACTTCCAGACACCAAGATGGCAGAGTAAGAAGTAAATCGCTCTTACACTCCCTTATTGACCTCTGAAAACTGGAAAACATCACCCCAGGAAAATCCCTGGAATAGCAGATCCAGCAGAAAAACAGGCTACAGCAGTCCTGTAGCCCAGAAACCTTGGGGATTAACAGGAAAGGCCCCTCTCACAGGGGGAGAGGGAGCAGTAAAGAATGGGAGGCATCCCAGCAAGCCAGAGGCAAGCCCTACCTCAGCAAATGAGGGGAAGATCCTGAGCCCTAGGGTGGTGCAGAAGGCAAACACCTGCACTAGGACCCCTGAGTGCCTCAGCACAGGCAGAGGAAGAGGGGAACTGGTAGAAATGAGCTTGGAAAACCACCAAGTGCATCAGATTCTACAGCAGCCAAATTTCTCCCAGGGCTTCAGCACAACTTCAGGAAGCATAACCCCAGAAGGCACAGCTCTGGACTGACATCCTCCAGCAGCCAAACATTTGAGTTCAAGACCTTAGTGAGCAGGCATCCCCCAAAAGGTCATACTCCCTGAGAGCTCCAGTGTTGCTGATTCCAGCTCAGCACCAGGTAAGCTGCCATACCCCTACAGCCTCCAGCTGACAGCACCTGAGGCCCTCGCACACAAAGCCCGTGACCATGTCCCAGGCTCCTAGAATGAGAAATTTGGGTGAGTGCCTCTTGCAATCCAGCAGGAAAGCTCAACTCTAAAAACCAGGAATTAAGCAAACACAATGGGCAGAAAGAAGAAATGGACAATTACCATAGATTCTTATTATGGGGACAGGAAAGATCAAGGCACAAATTCAGAAGAGAACAACATCAATATATCCACATCTGAAACCTCAAAATGGAATATGAACTGGTCTTGAAATGCCCCCTTGCACAGGGGCGTGCAGCCCCCTTGCTCAGGGGCGTGCAGTAACACTCCACTTACTGGAACTCTGTGACCCCAGCTCCCTGGAACAAACACTTGGCGTAAATCCCCGAGTCTTGTTGAGGACCCTGTGTGGCCCCAGATGGGCAAAACTAGATACGCTCTGCTAATCACAATACCCTGCTTTTGTAACGGCTTGCTTGCACCTGCTCAAGGCTCACGTATAAGAAGCCCTAGATTCTTGAGCTCGGGGCTGCTCCTCTCTATGGGACAGTTGCCAGCCGGCTAATAAATGATGCTCAATATATTCTAATTTGGCTTGGTCTGTGTTTCTCGGTCTGTCCATTTCAGTCTCAAGACCAAAAAGCCTTCTTGGAAGAGCTCAAGAATGATTTTAAAAGTCAGATAAGAGTTGTAGAAGAAAAACGAGAAAAAGAAATGAGAAGTATGCAAGGGAGAGTTAAGAGTTTGGAAAAGGAAAGACAAAAATTGACTGCAAATGGAAAAGGAGGTACAAAATCTAACAGAAGAGAACAATTTGATAAAAATTGGAATTGGGCAAGTGGCTAATGACTCCATGAGATATCAAGAATCAATCAAACAGAAACAAAAGAATGAAAAAATAGAAAAAAAAATAACTCATTGGTAAAACAACTGACCTGGAAAACAGATCCAAGAGAGACAATTTAAAAGTTATTGGTCTACCTGAAAACCATGATGATAAAAAAGCCTGTACAGTATCTTTCAAGAAATCACCAAGGAAAATTGCTCTGAGTTGCTAGAACCAGAAGGTAAAATATTCCGAAAGAATCCACTGATCACTCCCTGAAAGAGATTCCAAATAGAAAACACCAAGGAATGTATAGCCAAATTCCAAAATTATCAGGTAAGAGAGAAAATACTGCAAGCAGCCATAAAGAAACAATGTAAATATCATGGAACCACAGTCAGCATTACACAGGAACTTGCAGCTTCTACATTAAAATATGAGAGGGCATGGAATATGACATTCTGTAAGGCAAAGGAGTTGGATTACAACCAAATATCAACTACCCAGCAAAACTGGGCATACTCTTTCAGGGGAGGAGATTGATATTCAATAAAATAGGGGATTTCCAAACCTTCATGATAAAAAGACCAGAGCTCAATAGAAAATTTGATCTTCAAATACAAGACTCAAGAGAGGCACAGAAAAGTAAACAAGAAAGAGGAAAAAACACAACATGTTATTAATAAGGACAAACTGTTTACATCCCTACAAGGGAAGATGATAACTTGTAACTCTTGAGAGCTGTGTTGTTATTACAGCATTTAAAAGGCATACATGGACAGAGGGTATGGATATAAGTTGACTTTGATCTGATGATAACAAAACCTAATTAAGTGGTGAAAAGGGATTTTACTTGGAGAAGAGGAAAGGAGAAGGCAGACAAGGGTCAATTGCATCACATGAAAAGGCAAAAAACCTATAATAGTAGAAGGAAAGAAAGGAGGGGAGTTAGTATTATTTGAACATTACTCTCATCAGATTTGGCTCAAAGAGGCAATAACATAATAAGTTAGGTATAGAAATCCAACTTACTCTGTGGGAAGTAGGAGGGGAAAGGGGAAATAAAAGGGAAGGGTTTGACAGAAGGGAGGGAAGAAGGAGTAAGGGTAGAGGGGAAGAAAAGGGATGGGGCTGATTGAAGAGAGGGCAGGCTAAGGGAGTTAGAGATTGAAAGCCAAACTCTAGTGAGGTGGGAAAGGGAGGAAGGAGAGAGAAAAGCATAAACAGGGGAGAATAGGATGAAGGAAAAGACACAGATAGTAAACATAACTATGGCTCTTAAAAAAGAAGAGGATAGCAGAATGGATTAAGGACTATAATCCTAAAATATGTTGTTTATAAGAAACACATTTGGGGTGGAGCCAATGGCAGCTGGAAAGCTGGGACTCACTTAAGCTGTCACACAAATCCCTCCAAACACCTGTAATAAATGGCTCTGAACAAATTCTAGAGCCCTTCCATCCCTTAATATCTAGTCTCTCTTTTTTTTTAATCATGGCTTTCAGGTAGTCCAGTAATTTTAAAATTATCTCTCCTGGATCTATTTTCCAGGCCAGTGGTTTTTCCAATGAGTTATTTCACATTGTCTTCTAATTTTTCATTCCTTTGGTTCTGTTTTATAATATTTGATTTCTCCTAAAGTCACTAGCTTCCACTTGCTCCAATCTAATTTTTAAGATAGTGTTTTATTCAGTGGTCTTTTGGACCTCCTTTTCTATTTGACCAGTTCTGCCTTTCAAGGCATTCTTCTCCTCATTGGCTTTTTGGACCTCTCTTGCTATTTGAGTTAGTTTTTAAGATGTTATTTTCTTCAGTAATTTTTTGGGGTCTCCTTTATGCAGTCATCGAGTTGTTTTGCATTGTTTTCTTGCATCACTCTCATTTCTCTTCCCAATTTTTCCTCTACTTCTCTAACTTTCTTTTCCAAATCCTTTTTGAGCTCTTCCATGGCCTGAGACCAGTTCAGGTTTTTCTAGGAGGCTTTTGATGTAGGCTCTTTGACTTTGTTGACCTCTTAAGTCTGAGTCTGAATCCAAGTCTGTTTTCACTGCCTGGCCATGTTCTCAACCAACTTACTTGACCTTTGAGTTTTTTGTCTGGGTATGACTGCTTGTAGATTATAGGATATTTTGTCCCAAGCTTGAGGGGCTGCACTGTTGTTTTCAGAGCTACACAGCAAGCTCTGCCACACCAATGCTATTCCTCCCCCAAGAACTGCAAACCTGGACCGTACTCAGATCTAAGCTGGCTCTGCACTCCTGCTGAGATCCTCCACTTTATTCCTCCCACCAGGTGGGCCTGGGGCCAGAAGCACCTGCAGCTGTAGTTCTGTAGCTGCACCACCTCCGCTGCCTCCAGAGTGGTGGCTGAAAGGGGAACTCCTTTCACTCTGTCCCAGAAGCTTTTCCCACTAACCTTCTCTGTCGTCTTTGGTGTTTGTGGGTTGAGAAGTCTGATAACTGCCACAGCTCACTGAATCAGGGCACCAGGGACTATTATGTCTGGTTCCTGGTCTGGTTGGTCTGTGTGGCCCACACTGGGCTCTGCTCTGCTCCACTCCACAGCCCACTGTGATTGACCTTACCCTGCAACCATCCAGGCTGTCCTGGGCTGGACCCTTGCTTCCCTCTGCTCTTTCGTGGGTTCTGCAGTTCTAAAATTTGTTCAGAGCCATTTTTTTATTAGTGTTTGAACCGACCTGGGTGGGAGCTCATGCAAGTCTCTGCTTTCCAGCTGCTATCTTTGAAGCTATAACTTTCAGCAGAAAGTACAGAAGTTAGGGCTTTCTCAAAATGTAGAGCTCCATTAAGGATGTTATATTCCCTGTCAACGGTGGTGTTAAGCATAGGCCGAATGACCACTTGTCTAGAATCTTTTAGGAGGGAGTTCTGCCATATGGAGGTGTGGGGCACTTTTTCTCAATCTAAGTGACTCCGACTGTGAATGAGTCTCTTCTTGTAGAAGTCCAGTTTCAAAACAAAGCTTTCTGCTTATTAGGAATTGAGGCTGAATCCTGCCTGATTTATGTTTATCACCTTTTCCAGGTAGAGGAAAATAGAATGAGAGAGAATTTGGAACAGGTTCAAAGGATAAAAGCACTGTGGATTAATTGTTCAGGAAAACTAGTGATAACCTCAGTGTAAAGGTTCTCATATGTTGTTTTTAATAATCAACGAAGGCACTGGAATTTATATTTCTAAGTGAATGTTGCATATAAGGCAGAGAAAATTCTTCCAAAATGATTGCTTCTGAGAGTCCCTTGGAAATCTATGATTCTATATTTAGTATAAAAAGCAATCTATTCTTGAATAGAATTATATTCTTAAGAGAAACAAAGACCTCTCCTCAACCACATCAGAAATATTTGTAAAACATTTTTCCCAAGGAAATTATGATGATTCAATTAAAATTACAAATAATCCATTCAAACTGACTTAAACAGTCCCTGTAAACACTACTTTGGTCAGCTTTCTTTGTGGTACGATAGGCTGAGACCAGTTCCAGGTTAAAGAAAATTAGGTTTATAATGGCAGGGATGGCAAGATATCTCCTGAAGGGAAAAATCTTCACACAAGAGGTTATCAAGAAAAGAAACAGGATAACATTTTAAAAATAGTATAGAATAAAAGGAGGATGGGAATAGAAATTTGGGAAAACCAAGCCAATATAAGAAATAAGAATACCAATAAAAGGAAATGTTAAACTGTAGGCATAATGAGTTTTTCTCATCATTAGAGGTTATTACCTTCTCATTTCTTTTATGATCATATTTGTCGTATTTAAGCCTTTGAAAAGTATTCTACATATTTTGTGGGAGGAATGTATGCAAAATTGCAGGAGATACTCAGCTTTCAAATGCTGCTTTGTTTTCAATAATGTACACCTAATTTTCTGTTTTTTTCCTTTCTGCAAAGACTGCTTGCCGTATAGGGTAAAAGTTCAACATGACCCAATATTTAGTTTGTGGCAAGTTGAACTTTGCTACACATCTCATAAGCACTATCTATATTATATTCCCCTGAAATATTTTGGGAACATCAGATGCTTAGAAAGGAATTTTAATATTTTATTGACAGTACTATATTATTTACATACCAATGATTTGTTAAATGCAGTTTAGAATAAAATATCCTGGAAACAGGAAATAAAAAGCAATATTCTTATATAATTGCACTCAATGGCAAAAAAAAAATAATTCACTGGTATGGAAATTTTCAAATCATAAGCTTCATGCCTCACAGTGGTAAAGACAGAACATTCAGTGTATCCCAAAATTCTTAGTGCAGTTTTAAGCTTTAATAACTTTAATAGCTTAAAACTGCACTAAGACTTTTGGGAAAGTTCATAGTGATCAATTGACCTGAGGCATTCATGACTACTAATAATACTCTATGTAGATGGAGATCAATTGACTAAATCAACAGAATGCTGCTGCAGAGATAGTTTTGTTATTTTCCGTAAATTAACTTGATGTATTTTAATGTAAAAAGCACTTGAAATGATTTGCAATGATCAGCATTGCTGAAGAATGATAAAAATCCAGAAAGGGAAATAAGACTGAAAAATGCTTTATCTAGGTTGTCAGGCTTTTGGCCTTTGAGCCAAGATAATTAATTAATGCTTAGCTTTTCTAACCAGGACTAGTGAAGTGCCCATATTAAAGAGCATCATTATCTTTACATAAACAATGAAGATGTAAAGATCTTCGGGGGGTATAGGAAATGGGGGTTAAATGCCTTGCCCTAACAGCATGATTTAACATTATGAGAAGTTGTATAGAAAAGAGAAAAGACATTTTTTAAATAGTGTTTGTATCAAAACAAAACAAAAACACTTTGATTTGGTAAACTCATTGGCTGATTCTTAGAAGGATGGCCATGTGTTGTGTAGTGGAAAGAGAGCCAAGTCTAGAGTCAAGTTTTTCTTCGAATCCTACCTTTGATATTAGTAGTTATTAAATACTTTGAAATAACCAGGTGGTGCAGTGCTGACTTGAGTTCAATTCCAGTCTCATATACCTAGTTATGTAATTCTGGGTAATCACTTAATTTCTATTTATCTCAGTTTTCTCATCTGTATAATGGCACAATAATAATACCTCTAAGGATTCAATGAAAGTGTTCAGGAGGACTAACACCTATGGTGTGAGAGCTTGATGAGCCCTTTTCATGGCTGCTCATCTATGTTTGGTGGATTCACCCAGCTCTCACATGCAACTCTAAGAAACCATAGCATGAGCAACAGCTACACCTCAGTAAATCATCTTGGCAGATGGGCTACACCCTTGTGTACCTTTAATATATTTTTTACTTGATGAGAAGATCCTTCTCATCCATTAAAAGGCCCAAGTGACCTGTTTAAATCACATGGAAACCTAAGTCACGTGAGCTTGAGTCATGAGAGTCATGATGCCCTTTGAATCTGAAGAAGTGTATACGTGCTCAGAGATTAGCATTTTGTTTTGGGGCTCATTCATGGGAAGAGTGTTCATGTGATACAGCTAGATGATACTCTGTGTAGCCATTAAGGAGCATCCTGGCTTTGAAAATACAGATATTGGTGCTTCGCTCTCTGGTAACTATGTATGTATTGCTATGGACAGACAGTTAGAAGCCTGTCTCCTGATTTGTTATTTTCTCTGTTTGTGATTTCTGCTTGTAATTTCTGTTTGTATTTGCTCTGAAGTTCAGGATGTTGACTTTTCCCCTGAACTAAGTGAATGGTATATATATATACATATATATATATATATATATATATATATATATATATGTTTTACTATAGCAATATTGTTGATCCTTTTTGAATTGCTTTCCTTAGAAAAGCAGATCAAAGAATGTGTGCTAGGATGCCTCTTGTGTGCTGGTGTTATTGTTCTTACACCACCACAGCAGCTGCAAGCCATGTTATTGATATACCTGGTAATCCATCTTTGCAAATGGGCAAACCAGGTTAAGGGTAACTGATAGGCTTCAAACCTGTTGATGAGTTAGGGCAATGTCTACCCCAAAGATGTGAAGACTTTCCCCGGTGCTATTCTTACATGTTAATCCTGGGATGATGACAGTGATGGTTATGACTTACCAATTATTAAGAACTCATTTTAGGTCTCAAAGAAGCACTGAATCAGGTTATTATTATAATTTCTTACATAACATACTTCCCGCCATCATCTTCCAAATTAGGAAAAGAATTCCTTTATAACAGGGATTGTAAAATATTCTTTAGTACTTCTGGAACCTATCATAAGGGTCTAGCATAATACTTCACACATAGTAGACGTTCCAATAATATTTTGTTCATTGAATGATCTTAATCGATTTCTATATAAGTAACTCAGAGAAGGAAAGATGATATTTTGCCTTGCCTGCCAAGGAACCAGTGTCTTCTCACAGTTTCACTGTAATTGCTATCATTTGATTTGATATCATTATGCCACAGTATGTGAGAGGGGGAACAGAGTGTGGTTTCATTTCCTAAAATTTAACCAATGCCGTAATAAAGCCTCTGTAAGTGTAGAAAGGAAATTCATTCATTCATTCATTCAATCATCAGACATAGTCAAAGAAGTTTATAGGATTTAGATCCAGAGAGGATATTAGAGATGACTCAGGCCAACACCCTCATTATGCAGACAATTGGATGACAGATTTAGATCCCACAGGGTATTTTAGGGGTCATTTAGTTCAATCATTTTACAGACAAGGGCTGAGAACCCAGGAGGCTAAATAAATAACAAATTACTTTTATATAGTACTTCAATGTTTGCAAAATGCTTTGCATACATTATTTCATTTAATCTTTACAACAGTCTTATGTAGGTACTATTATTTCCCCCATTTATTGATCAATAAAGCTCGGGGAGTTTAAATGATTTAGCCAGGGTCAAACAATACATATTTGTGTGAAATGGGATTTGAACCTGACTCAGTCTTACTCCAAATTCAGAGCTGTCTTCACTATATAGTATTGCATCTGATCCAGTGCCCTTTGCACTATACCACATTAACTCTTTTATATGTGGAAAACACTATGCAAGTTAACTGTAGGAGGGGTTTGCAGGTATTGGAGAAGGAGAGAGAAATAAAGGGCTGGATGAAGCAGGATACTAAGTTAAATACTCTTGTTTCTGTCTCTACCATATGAAATCCTCTCTTATCCTAAGGGAGATAAGATATGTGCAAAATGAAAAGTAAAAAATGAGAAGTTTATAAAACAGGTATAAACACAGTGCTATAAAAATTAAAAGGAGAGAAAACATTGTTTCTATTGAGCTGATTTGTATTTTCTTCATCTAGTGGAATAGAATACAACTCAATAAACTCATATATCTTAATATTTTGATCAATTGCACCAATAAGACTGTAGTAACAAGCTAAACACAACTATAATTTGATTCTTTTAAGGAAAATTAAATAATGATGAGCATGAAATAATTGGTTTTCTACTATACTTCTTCTGACCATCTCTCCACTAGGATATTTAAGAACTGAAACAATAATCTGAAAAAAAAACACAAGCAAAAAAAGAGGAAAATCCTAACATTCAGTATTTTCAAATTAAATATCACAATCTATAGGCATATGTGGGTTTTGTTTGGATAGTATTTTCCTGAATAACTGAAATAATTGCCTACTTTTCTGCTTTATTTTGTCTACAGACTTGAAGTGACTTGCCATCTTGGCGTCTCCCAGGATTTGCTAGGACTTCTACATAGCACATGGCTCAGATAAGTCTAATTATTCTTCTATGCATCTCTGTCTAGTCAAGTGATTACAACCATTTTTTTCTCTAATGAAGACTTTAGCAAAGCTGTTTTCACCAACTCTGGGTGAGATTGCTTTAATGTCTACAATAAGAAAGTATTCTAGAATGGCCAAAAGTTTCAGCTGCTATAGAGCTTGGCCACCTATTTGCCAAGAAGAATGAAGTAAATTGCTAGAACTTAACCTAAATATCATATTACATATGCTGGATCTTTTTTTTCCTTTCAGCTCTGGAAATACTTTATCCTTAAGTTCTTTGTCAGTATCAAGAGCTAACTGTGATACTCTAATTAATGTCTCTCTGTTGATTCAAACCACTGTTTTTTTGTGATAATAAATATAGCATTTTAGCAGAAAAAGATTGCAGATTTTGAGAATTATTATTTATTTTCTTCTACCTATTTCACTTTTCCTGAATTAATTCTATTCACAAACACAGAAGACCTTGAATTTCTGTTCAGTTTTATTTTTAAATAGTAATGTGGATACTGGTATTACATAGCTCAGTAGTTTGTAAAGATCAAATGACCTAATATATATATAATATAATTTGCTACTGTAAAGTGTTTCATAAATGTATTTGGGGCAGAGGCTTTCTCTTGAAGGCATAGGGATATGTCGTTAGGAGACTTTTCACTTATCTTGCTCATTGTCACTAGCAAGGTTTATGTGAAAATCTTTGTATCTGACACATTATCAATTGACAGAATTTGCCAAATGGTATATTTAGCCTTGATTGCGTGTGGGGGGAATTCCTCACATATAAACCATCCAAACCCAGAAGGTTCTCTTTTTGTTTATTTGTTTTAGATTTGAGAGATGATTTTAGTAGAAATATTCAGGCAAAATTATGATGAACAAGAAGAAATTTTTATTGAATCCCAGGTTGAAATAGATGGACTGTGAGATCACTTCCAAGTGTTTTTGAAAGTTTATAATTTCCCTAGAGTGTAACCATGAATTTCACTTTAAATTAAAATGCTAAAAATTATTCACATGTTAAAGAATGCAGAAAGAAATTATACCTGAACCCATAGGGAAGAAGAAATTTAAAAAATGACATTTATCAGTGGGAAATTCTCACCTGAGAGGCTTGTGAAACATCAGTCACTTGCAGAACTTCCCTGTTTAGGACTCAACTGGGGACCCTGCGTTTGCTCCCATACATTTTTGCCCACCTCCACAGCCCATTTGGCTATGTGCATTTCTTCTCACACCTTCCATTTTTGCATAACTCTCCGTGATAGTGTCTCTCTGAAGCATTCCTCAGGGTCCATCAGATGGCGGTAAGTTATGGTTCTCTGTATCAGGCTCCACACCATGGGCCTGATTGAAAGATTGTGTGCAACTCAAAAAAAAGGAAATAAACAAACTCTCCCAAAATGTGTGTATGTGTTACTGGGGTGGCAGGTGGGGGGAGCATGAGACGTGGATTCTCTAGTGGTTTTAGCCCTACGGTGTATACACAAAAATTCCCAAGACCCAAAGAGAAGGACCTCTTGATCTTTTCTTTCTACCAGGAATCCCTTTGGAGGTCTAGTGAGGCCTATAATGTTTTAAAATTGTTCTCAAAATAATATTTTTAAATCCATGAAAAAAATTGAAAAATAATAATTCTCACAAAAGAAACCAATCATATTAGAACATATTAATAAAATATATTATAAAATTAATAATTTTATAGAGTCCAAGTTCATACACCTGGGCTAAAAGAATACCTTCTAATCTTAAAAATAGACCTCCTTCTGTATTAACATATGAGATCATGCTAGCCTATTACAGTTTGTGGTCCTCGCCATTAGTACCTGAATAGTATATCTCATGCTAGCAGGAATACTTCCAATAACACGTGGGGGTCTGGTGGGTGTGAACACTACATTATGTCATAAGTTATATCTGAGTCTTATGTACTTCTCCTGGCAATCTGGGCAGGATTATTCAAACTGAGGTTGTTTCTTAAAACAGGTAGGAGATGGAAAAACTTCACATTCCATCTACCCTTCAGACTATAACCTCTCATATGCCAGAGAAATATTTGTAACCCCCACTATACAAATCCCCCTCTATCTTTTTAACTATTAGTCTGTTACCTGAGACATTATTGTTTTGAACATTCCCTAAGAGACTGTTTCTATAGGCAGTAGGCAACAAATTTCAAATTTTGTGAGTGTGTGCATGTATCTATGTGTGTGCATGTGTGTATGTGCCTGCATGCATGTGCGTGTGTGTGTTTGTGTGTGTGTGTGTGTAGTTACATGACTTTTCCAGACTAGAATAAGAATTGGGATTTTGACAATTGAACCCAGTGTTTATTGAAATCCAGCATTCTGCAAAAGGCTGTTTCAATTGTTTTTATGTTCAATGCATACTTACAGAATATATATAATCTGTATCTATCTATCTATCTATATATATCTATATACATCTAAATATAGATATATATAGATAGATAGAGATAGATAGATAGATAGATAGATAGATAGATAGATAGATAGATAGATAGATAGATAGATAGATAGATACTCATTTGCACAATTCACATTGGTGGTGATGATAAGTACTGATTAACCAGGGACTAATTAATAGACATCTTGTAGGATCAGCACAAGATATGAGTGAGACAGGCGGCTTTTTGATTATGGGGGGAAACCTGGAGGCCCAATCAGGCAATCTGGATTTAGTAAGTTTACTCTACAAAGTAGCTGCCTTAATTCAAGAATGTGCAAATTTTGTAACTTTAATAAAAGTAGCTTTTCTTAAATGCATTCCCAAAATATATATTTTGGCTTAAATGATCCACTTTGGCTACCTTCCTTAATACCAAAACGGGATAGTATTTTAATCTGTGTATTATTTCATTTCACTCATTCTCAAAATTCAATTGCTGTTTACAAATTCAGACACTTGAAATAATCATTTGAATTAAGGACAAAATATAGATGCATCCAAAAAATAAAGCAATCAATTTTGATTTGCATGATATTTGGAACTATTGAATTTATTTTATGATACAATATACATAAACTATAATGTCATATTTGTTATTAATCCTAAAGCTCAAATTTTCATTTAAATTATTAAGAAATAAAATCCTATAATATGAGGGGAACTGTATTTGGGTTAAAAAGTTTAAAATTATTTTTTAGATAAAGAAAACAATTGTGCTCTTAGTTTTGAGGCATTTTCATTTTATTGGCATAATGGCTGTGAATATATTGATTTTATTGGATATGGGAAGAACCAGAGGTCACTGAAGATTGTATTTGAGGTAGAAGTTGCTGGTAGAAATGTGAGTGATTTCATTTCTAATTCTTTATGAAAAAAAAACATTCCTCAAGTCATTTGGTTATATTCAAAGTATAAATGTTGTACAAATTATGAGGTCAACTTTTCATGAAAAGTTCAGTCACTGAAACATACTGCTACCTACCAGATTGTTCTTATTTAATTAAATTTTCCATCACTAAACAGTGAAGTTAATTCTTATATAATGGTGACCTTTCTGTAAATTAATATGAATAATTAATATGAAGTTATGACCTTGCCCTG
Source organism: Phalanger gymnotis (assembly GCA_028646595.1). Lineage (NCBI taxonomy): Eukaryota > Metazoa > Chordata > Mammalia > Diprotodontia > Phalangeridae > Phalanger > Phalanger gymnotis. The sequence continues at coordinate 115,926,011 of CM053622.1, forward strand.
ATACATCCAAAGTTTTCAATAAAATAGTTCTATTGTTCAGTTCTAGAAGGGAAAATGGTTTGTATGTGTGTGCTGCCTGTACAAGTCATAAATATGCAAAGAGTCTGATTTTACTAACTTAGAACTCTAGGAATGGGAACTACTGACACCAGTGTCGTTCCATCTCAACCCACCTATAACTTAGTAGATAAGTCCAATGGTATTGCCTAAACCATAAAATGCTTAAATACTTTATCCAGGGTAAAATGAGATTTGGAATGGGAATTTGAGTCTTCCTCAAAGTCAAACACCTTGCAACATGCTACCTCATTTATTCTATTTTTAAAATGCAGTATTTGTACAAATCATTTATAACATATATATTCATTCATTTATTCCTTCATTTAACAAAAAGTTTGCTTCTTTTATGTTAAAGATATTTTGGCTACTGAGGATACAAATGCAACAGCCAAAAAATGAAAGTGGTACTGCTCTCAAGTGAAGAATGTCATATGTTATTGGAGCTGTTTGGGGAAAGGGAGAAAATGACATACATACACACATGTATGTATACACATATGTATTATATGAATGTTTATATGCATATATACATATCTATATGCATGTATGTAACTATATATGTATATATATACACACATGCACACACACATGTACACTCATACATATAACTGGGCCAGAAGATTAAGGCTATCAGTTCAAGCAATAACTCTTGCCCTAAAGTTTTATGGCTGGGTAGTACTTTCCAACATTGATTTCCGACACAACCAATTAAAGGTAAACGTTTTACTCATTTAGAAAATGTGGGTATTGTAAATATATATATATATGCGCATATAGATATATGCACATATATATATTTGTGTGTGTTATTTAAATATGTGTACTGATGAACACACTGAAGGATAGGTATGAAGAGATATAACCAAAAGGCCCAAAGTAGCATTTTACTTTGTACTGTACACAATACCTTAGTAGATACAAACACATCAGGTTTGGGAAGCTCTAGGAAAGTCCTGACTTCCTATGTTGAATTTCTGTAAAACTACTGTGGAAAGTACTGCTGCCATTTACAAAACCCTAATTTGGCTTCTTATTCTATCCACATACTCAGAATCTTCAGATCTGTGAAAATTAAAATATCTTCTTCCTAGGTTTTGGGATATCTCTGCTCCCTTCCCATTGAACCCCTATTTTCATTCATGGCTTATTCTCATTAAAGCAATGATGTCTATGCAAGATAATCTACATCTCTTGACCCTAAATGTAGTTATGGAAGCCAGATAAGAGCTTTTGCTAGCCATGTAAATACGGACGGTCTGCCATTTCAATCATAGAATAATCATCATAGACTGTTTCTTATGAGGAGAAGGCAAGGGAACAAGAATTTATTAAGCATCTACTATATTCCAGGTACTGTTCTAAGTGCTTTACAATAATTATCTCATTTGACCTTCACAGCACCCCTGTATAGTAGTCACTATTATTGTCCCAATTTTCAAGATGAAGAGAAGGAAAATAAGAGAGGCTAAGTGATGTGTGCAGGTTCACACAGTTAATAAATATCGGAGGCATAATTCAAACTCATGTCTTCCTGATTCTGAGCTCAGTGCTTTTATCTCCTGTACTACCTAGAAGAGGAGAAAATTGCTCAAGTTGCTGAGCCTGGCCTTCTGAATAGAAGAGGAGGATTTCTATTCAAGTTCCCAAGTAGTCACTAAAGCATCTTAATACTCCTCCATTTCTAAGGCAGCTGCTTTTAGGAGTTCTTGCTCTTCTTTTGCTATTTTTGTGGCTTAGCTGTTTTTTTTTTTCAGATAAGCGGCTTCTCTCTCTCCCTCTCTTCCTCTCTCTCTACTCACTTTTTTCTTCCTCTCACAAATATGGAACTTGGTTCAGATTCTCACCAATCAAGAATCAACCAATCATTCCTAACGGGTTAGCAAATACCCATGGCCAAATTATTTCATAACCTCTCAGGGTTGTGTCATCTATCTTTTCCATGCGCTGTCAATGGAGATGTATACTTCCTATAGGGAGATATGTTCAAGACAAAAATAAAGAACTACAACATTTATAGGTTGACCAGGTTGATCATTCCCTTTTGAGTTTAGTTGGTTAGAGTCCAGATTGCTTACTAGAAGCACAGAATACATATAGAATGACAGGGCAAGGGGTACAATCAGGAGACAAGGTCTAGATTAGAAGTGTTACCAGTGAAGTATTATTACAATTAAGTAATATATGAGAAATAGATGATGTGACATAGTTCGCAAATTAGGAAAAGGATACAAATACCAGATGAAATGTATACTTTTATAGAAAACATGTCCCAATATTCCAGACTTACATAAATAAGTTTTTGTTGGATAGTTTTCTGCTGACAGCAGCACTCTTATATTTGGGGAAATGGCTGTCTATGGATATCAGTATTGACATACACCTACCTAGTGACTATCCTGCCATTATTTCATCATCTGCAAATTTTATGGTCATATCATCTATATGTTCAACAGTCTCATTTATAAAAGTTTCTACATATTTTAAATGCTTAAACACCTTTTAATCATCAAAATATTTGATGTACCCTAACATTGTTTCCTGTCCTTTTAAATCATTTTCTTACATATTCATCAGGGGTATGCTGGAGCCAGTCCATAAAATCTGGTATAAGTTGAGTGTTAAATTTTCAGTTTGTACATTTATGCTTTAAAAATCAGTAAAAAAATGAACAAACAAACATAATACTTGGAATAGATTTATTTTTTAATGGATTAGGCTTAATAAATTGAGGGAGAAAGTATTAATAATGTAGGATATAATTAAAACTATGTCCTGTGAATGTTTTTTTTTTCCTGGAAAGCCACTTTTAAACAATTACCAGAATACAGAAATAGAATAGAAGCACAAAAATAAGCATAGCAATTGAAATGCATTTATGCATTTTCGAATATAGTCTTATGCTTTTATGAGGTATTATTTTTCACATAAATTAGTTTATTATTAAATTAACAAATCCGACATACTTATGACACATTCAAATGTAGCATTTACATGATTTACTTTTGGAATTTCAGCGTTAACCTCAGCCTTAATTTTAATAAGTATGAAGAGCACATACAATGATAATTAGCCTTTTATCAAATATTAATTATTATGTAAATCATAGAGTTATAGGTGCTGGCATCTTTAGACCCAATATGTATTTCACATTATTTTTAGTAGACCTCATAACATTTGGTCAGTGGCTATAACTCTATTACTTAATCCATCTAATCTAACCTCTTATTTAACATCATTTACAAATAGGGAAATTGAGGCTGAGGGAAGCTAAATGACTTGCCCAAGGTCACACAAGTATCACCTATGGGATAGGAAACTATCTCTTCTGACCTCAAACATAGTATTTTTCCCTCTTTTCTACACTACTTCCCTATCAGATAATTTCCAACATCCTTTACAATTCAAAATCTATGATACTTTGGTATCAATGCTACCATCAATTTAAGATTATATGAATAAATGTCACTACCTGTGTGACTTTGGGCAAGTCACTTACCCTACCTGTGCCTCAATTTCTTGATCTATAAAGTGAGGATGTTAGACTAAATGGGGTCTTGGATATCTGCCAGTCCTAGATCGAGAATCACTAGGGTCCTTGAAAAAAAAATAATTAATTTCATTTGTAATCTTATGCAGTTTTTTTAATAAATATTCTGAGAAGGGTACCATAGTGTGGTCTTCAACAGATTCCCAAAGGGGAATGCAACACAGTCACAAAAATAGATTTAAAATCCTGTTCTAGTGCAACTTCCTTATTTTATTGACGAGGAAACAATAGCTAGCATTAGCAGCATCATGCATAATGGCGTATATGTGGGTAAGTAAGATTATAATTTATAGGATCAATATTAGATTATAGATTTGAAGCCAAATACTCTGACTTCATAGTTGATGATCTTTCTACTATAGTACACTTAAGAGGTTGGATTTGAACTTAGTTTCTCTGATTTCAAGACCAGCATACTTTCCGTTATTTCACATCATTTATGAGAAAACACAATGACAAAATAGGAAACATTTTGTAGGTATCTAGATGTTTAGATACATTGCAATATCCCCTACCTCCAGTGGTTTTTCGTCATCAGGAGAGGGAAAAAGTCATACAATTTGGGTGAACTCTGGGTGCATACAGGAGAGAGGTGAAAGATAAGATGGGAAAGGCAGGTGGCTGACACACCATGGCTCAACAGGAATGGATATGGGGTAGAACCAAGAAACAGAAAATTTAATAGTCCATTTCAGGGATCCATGAAAAGTGGGTCTGTGAAGACACAGAATTATTATACGGGTACCACTTATGCAATGTGTATATTCACAATTGAAATGTAAGTCGAATTTCCCCATATGAAAGAATAGTGCTCCAGAAACCTGTGCCATTCCTCACTAACATATGAGTTCATGGGAGATCCTATCTATTTGTGTCTGTTGATATGATTCCATTGTTTGGTTTTACCTTGTTATTTACCTTAATATATTGTCCCAATAAAATATTTTGTTATTTGATTTACATTTTCTGCTAGGTCTGTTAGTAGAGTATGATTGGGATGGGGACAGTTTTCCCATTGAACCCAAGTAGCATGATTTTATGAGTGAGTGCTGTATTCGCTGATTTTATTTTTCAAAATACAAAATATTTCCAGCTAAAAGAATAGTCACTTCTTATGGGCTACGGGAGCAGCTAGGTGGCACTGTGGGTGGAATTCCATTCCAAGAGTCAGGAAAACTCATCTTCCTGAGTTCGAATCTGGCTTCAGACACTTAATAGCCATGTGACCCTGGGCAAGTCACTTAATCCATTTTGCCTCAACTTCTTCACCTGTAAAATGAGCTGGAGGAGCAAAAGACAAACCACTCCACTATCTCTGCCAAGAAAACTCCAAATGGGGTCACAAAGAGTTGAACACAACTGAGAGATGACCCACCTGCTTAAATAATCCTATCACATTGATCACTATGGAGGCATGTATTTTATTTGTTGTAATATGTGTTATACTTTTTGAGCCTTTCACTTTGCACAGTGCTTTGTATATAGCAGGCAGGGAATAAATTTTTGTTGAACTTGATTTAATGTTGTCTCGTGGGAGGAAGTAGTGTGTGATTTCAAAGAACACTGGATTTGAGAAAAGTAGAACCTATTTAATCTGTTGCTAACTACCTAGAACAATTTGGGGAAGTCACTTATCTCCGAGTTAGAGGTTCCTTATCTGCAAAATGAGGGGGTTGAACCATCTGAGCTCTGAAGTCTCTTTTATCTCAAACATTCTATGATTCTAAGAAATGGAATTGTTGGAGTGATAGCATTTGAAATGTAAATCTGAATCTTTGCAATCATATTATTTTTTAATTACGATTCAGAAGAATTTTGTCATTGAAAGCCAAAGATAATGTTCGACTTCTGTACACAAACTGTGATACTGTAAATTAATATGGATTTTCTGTGCTCAGTCATAATCTATTGACTCATATATTCACATTTCATGATACATTTGCATTACTGCTTGTTTTCAGCTCTAGGGTACTACTCCAGATACTCCATAAAGTCTTTTCTCCCACTCCTTCTTTCTAAGTTCCATTTGTGTGTTATCTTCCTCTGCTAGATTGTAAGCTCCTCGAGGGCAGAGACTCTCTTTCTTTTCTTTATTTGTATCCCCTGAGCTTAGCACAGTGCTTAAAGGCACATAGTAGGTGCTTAATAAATGTTTACTGAATTGAAATTATGACTATCATTCAAGTTATCTTTATTTAGCCTAAGAATTCATAGAACAGTGACCTAAAACAATGAAAATAATGTTTGTATTTTAGAAGATGAAAAATACATAACCTATTATTTTAATACTATATAGCAAATATATTATACACTTTTGAATGTATTTATTTTATGTTTCTGTATTTCTCCTAAGAACAATGTGTGTAAGTGCATATGTAAATTATGTGTATGTATAAACATGGGATATCTAATATATTGCTATATAGACAGGTGGCTCAAAGGGAAGCATTAATAAATATCTGTGTAATTTTGCTTATTCCTCTCCAAGAACCACTGCAATCTCTGCCTAAAAGGAAGCAGGAGAAGGAATCCCAAAGTTGACTAATCTGTTTCCCTCCAAAACAGAGGTACCAGACTAGGAAGTTATCTGTTTCCCAAAATATTGCTGTACTAGGTACACGATTGGTTGAAAACAGAAAGCCACTCTACTGGTCAGTATCTCTTAAGAAGGAAGAGTTCTCCAAGTTTATGTCTGTAGGCTTGTCTCCATCCCATCGAAGGTGAATTACAAAAAAGACTATCATAAATACAAATGATCAAGTTAGCACATTTATCCAGTCAAATAGCAAACAGAAATAAAATATATGGAGATTAGAATATACCAGAAAATATGCAAGTATGAGTGAGCACTTCAGAAGGCGCAAAATGAAACGTACTACCAAGAACAGCTAGGTGACACAGTGGATGGAGTGCCAGGCCTGGAGTCAGGAAGACCTGAATTCAAATCCGACCTCAGACACTTATTATCTGTGTGAGCCTGAGCAAGGCATTAAGCCTGTATACTTCAGTTTCCTCATCTGTAAAATGAGCTGGGGAAGTAAATAGCACCCAACTCTAGTTCCTTTTCAAGAAACCCCTAAATGGAGTCATGAAGAGTTGGACACAACTGAAAAGACTGAATAACAAGAACAAAACCAAGACATGCACATGATAGGCACTTTTTAAATACTTATTGACTGGCTGACTGAGTTGTTGAGGGTTAATAATTAAAAGCCCCCTTCCCCTATATATCTGAAAGAGGGTCTTTTTTTTCTCCTGAAGAACTTTGGAAGCATATGTACCCTTTCTCACAAAGGAATTAAAAATGTCTTTCCTTTCCTAAACACTCATGCTATCTCAGAGGCATACAGAATCCAGTCGGCATTTTTTCCATAAGGAGAATCTCATGCAAATGATCCAGGCTTGTCTGGAATTCTGGGTTGTGTATATATATGTATGTGTATATATATATATATATATATACATACACATATATGTATATATATACATATATACGTATGTATAAATACATATATATGCATATACACACACACACACACATATATATAGAAAGCTATGTGTATATGTGTGTGTAACACACATATATCAATCTATCTAACAAATAGAACATAATAAATACATGGAAATTCTACGTAAGTTTCTAAGCATGATATTTCTTTGTGAATAATTTATGACATGTTACTTTAATTCTCTCACTAAAAACTACTTTAACAAGAAGCCAAACTCTGAGTGAAAAAAATCAGCCTCAAATCTAAAAATGTGTTATATATTATGGGGAAAATTTGAATATTAGTAAAACTTAGAATTCTCTTTTCCTTTTTTTATCCAGATATTTGGCATCACCAAGAGACAGACACAATTTGGTCCAGTATTGTTCCTATCCCATGTAGTCTATTCTACTTTGAATGGACCATTCCAGGTACTGTTCTCCTACAGATAACCTTGACTAATGCTTTCAGAGATTGCTTAGAAGGTGATTAGAAGTTTTAATAACTTAAAATTTTATAGAATCAAATTAAATGTAACAATTCCCAAGTGAATTTTGCCATTTATTCTTGAATTTGAGTGAGACTCTACTAAAAAAAATAGGCCTGCAAAAATTCACCAGCAATTTCAATAAATCATCAGGGACAACGTTTTTCCTCTTTGGGGAAACTCTTTATTATCTTCTCTATTTCCTTTCACTACCCACCCTCAATTCCACCCCCAATAACTATCCCTCAAACAAGTAAAATAAAAATCAATTTCAGCATTAAATTATTTTTTCCTCAAGTTTCCATGAAGAAACTTATTCTGATATAACCTGTATATACCACACATTTCAAAATGTTTGCAGCTATGCCTTTTCCTAGGCAAGGTAGATTAGTGTGTCATATTGCATAGAAACCTGGAGCTCAATCTCAGAAGAGATGAATCTAAATTTCCCTCTGGGAATGGCTATATGACCCTGAGCAATCCTCTTGGTGATGTTTAAGACTCTAAATTACATATAAATTCCACTGGTAGAAGGATTTTCCTTACACAAGACTTCCATATGTCAAAGAAGTCATAGGCTCAGTCCTCCCTGTGTGATGCTTCACGTGATTCTTTAATGTAATTTTAAGGGGATATTTCTAATTGCACATTCTACTACTGACATTGGGTCTACTTACTGAATGGGTGAAGCATACTAACTCAGATTCAGAAAAATAAAGACCTTCAGTGATGAGAAATCTATTGCTTAGCCTAATAGTCCCAGTCTGCCTTTGTACACTTCTATTTCTTAGGAAATTTTTCCTTACATTGAGTTATCTATCCCTTATCCATTCCATAATCCATACTCATGGACATGTCCTCTCTTCTGTCATTCAGAGATGGCATAATGTTGTGAATAGGACCTAGAGTCAAGAAGGCCAACATTGAAATTATTCTTTGTGTACTCATCTGTATGAATCTTGGAAAGTTTGTGCAGGAAGAAATGAGTATAAGGATTTCAGAGAAACATGAAAAAAATTGTATGAAGTGATAAAGACATACGCAATGAGTACAAAAATTACATAAAAAGGAAGACGAATTGTAAATTGTTGAAATGCCAAAACAAAACAAAACAAAACAAAAAACCCCAAAATATTTCTGTACTACAGGTAGTGAAATATACTTCTTTCTATTGGTAGAGAGATGGGGGACTACTAAGACAGAATGTTGTATGCATTCTCAGATATATTGACTGAATAATGTGTTTTTGATTAATAATTTTTATTTCTTTTTTTATAATTAAAATTTTATTTTTAGTTTACAACACTCAGTTTCATATGACTTTGAGTCCCATATTTTCTTTCCCCCTGCCCCCCCACCTCCCCAAGATGACACAGAATCCAATATATCTTCTACATATAGCTTTGCATTAATCTTATTGACACAATAGTCAAGATGTAAAGAAGAATTATGACCAATGGAATGAATCATGAGAAAGAAGAAACAAAACAAAAAAAAGCCACAAAAAACAAAAATAAAAGCAAAAGAGAAAAAAAAGTGAGCAAATAATTTGCCTCAATCTGCATTCAGACTCCATAGCTCTTTCTCTGGATGTAGATAGCTCTCTCCATCATGAGTCCTTTGGAGTTGTCTTTGCACCTTGTGCTGCTGAGAAGAGCCAAGTCCATCAAGGTTAGTCATCGTAGAATCAATATTTCTGTGGTTGTGTATAATGTTCTTCTGGTTCTGCTCCACTCACTCAGCATTATATCATGTAGGTTTTTCCAGGTTGTTATGAAGTTCGTATCTTCCACATTTCTTATATTATTCCATTGCATTCACTTGCCACAACTTGTTCAGCCATTCACCAATTGATGGGCATTTTCTTGATTTCCAATTCTTTTCTACCCCAAAAAGAACAGCTATAAATATTTTTATACATACAGGTCCCTTTCCCATTTGTATGATCTCTTTAGGATACAGCCCTAGAAGTGGTAATGCTTGGTCAAAGGGTATGCACATTTTTATTCTCCTTTAGGCATAGTTCCAAATTGCTCTCCAGAATGGCTGGATCAGTTCACAGCTCCACAAGCAAAGTAACAGTGTTCCAATTTTCCTGCATCCTATCTAGCATTTATCATTTTCCTGTTTTGTCATGTTTTGTCATCTGACAGGAGAACTGTGGTACCTAAGAGTTGTTTTGATCTGCATTTCTCTAATCAGTACTGATTTAGAGCATTTTTTCATATGCCTACAGATATCTTTAATTTTTTCCTCTGAAAAGTGCCTGTTCTTATCTTTTCACCATTTCTCAATTGGAGAGTGACTTATATTCCTATAAATTTGGCTCAGTTACCTGGGTATTTTAGAGATGAGGTCTTTATCGGGGATACAAGTTGTAAAGATTTTCTCCCAATTTTCTGCTTCCCTCCTAAACTTTTTTGCATTGGTTTTGTTTATACAAAAACCTTTCAATTTAACATAATGAAAATTATCCATTTTACATTTTGTAATGCTCTCTCTCCCGTTGGGTCATCAATTCTTCCCTTTCCCATAATGTGATCAGTAAACTATTCATTGCTCTCCCAAATTGCTTACAGTATCAGCTTTCACTCCTAAATCATGAACCCATTTTGACTTTATTTTGGTATACAGAGTAAGATATTTGTCAATGCCCAGTTTCTGCCACACCATTTTCCAATTTTCCCAGCAGTTTTGTTGAAATAGTGAATTCTTAGCCCAGAAGTTGGATTCTTTGGGATTATCAAAGAGTAGATTGCTATAGTCAGTGACTGCTGTGTCTTGTGTACCTAAACTACTCCACTGATCCACCATTCTGTTTCTTAGCCAGTATCAAGTAGTTCTGATGACTGCTGCTTTGTAGAATAGTTTAATATCTGGTATGGCTAGGCCACCTTCCCTAGCGTTTCTTTTCATTAATTCCCTTGATATTCTGGACCTTTTGTTCTTCCAGATGAATTTTGTTATTATTTTATTGAGCTCTGTAAAATAATTTTTGGTAGCTCAATTGGGTGGCACTGAATAAGTAAATTAATTTAGGTAAGATTGTCATTTTTATTATATTAGCTCGGCCTAACCACAAGCAACTTATTTTTTTTTATTTATTTACATCTGACTTTATTTGTGTGAAAAATGTTTCATAATTATGTTCATATAGGCCCTGGGTTTGTCTTGGCAGGTAGACTCCTAAATATTTTAGTGTGTACAGTAACTTTAAATGGAATTTCTCTTTCTCTCTCTTGCTGTTGGGCTTTGTTCATAATGTATAGAAATTCCAAGGATTTATGTGGGTTTGTTTTATATCCTGCAACTTTACTAAAGTTGTTTATTGTTTCAAGTAGTTTTTTATCGATTCTCTAGGATTCTCTAAGTAAATCATCATATCATCTGCAAAAAGTGATAATATAGTTTTTTCTTTGCCTATTCTAATTCCTTCAATTTCTTTTTCTTCTCTTATTGCTACAGCTAATGTTTCTAGTACCAAGTTGAATAGTAGGGGTGATAATGGACATCCTTGTTTCATGTCTGATCTTATTAGGAATGCATCTAGCTTATCCCCATTACAAATAATACTTGTTGATGGTTTTAGGTAGATGGTATTTATAAATTTAAGGAAGATTCCATTTATTCCTATGCTTTCTAGTGTTTTTAATAGGAATGGGTGTTTTTTGTTTATGAGGGAATGTTGAATCTGGAAGAGAGAGAGTGATTTCCAGATTTGACTTCTAAGTAAAAACAAAAGTTGTCATTAAAATAATTACTTTTAAAGTCAGAAACCTTTTATTTCAATTTTCAAAAGAACAATCGTTTTACCATTGTCTCCCTCTATCGATTCCCATCCTATCCCTTCCATGCCTTAGGATATAATTTCTAAAATTGTTGTGGCTAAAAAATAAGCATCTATATGGACACCCTTCTTGCAAAGACATTTTCAGAATTTAGCTAGGGTGATTCATATATGTGGTATTTATCACTCAACCTGTACGTGAAACCTTTCTTTTGGAACTTTTGCTCCACTGTCATAGCATATAAGAATTCAGGGTCAACTCCAGATCCTTTGGAAGCATGAGAAATCAGAGTGAGACATTAGTGAAGCAAAGTATCAGTATTTTTAACCCCCACCCCACCAAATCTTACTTTTCATTCTTTCTCAGCATATACTCTCTCTTGGCCAAGCAGATCTACAATCCATATGCCTCACACCATTTGTTGAGATAATGTTCATGAAAGCACTTTGGAAAGTAAAATGATGATCAGAACATTATTCTCTTGTTCATGACATCTGTACGCTCCTGTGCATGCCAACCTACCCCCACTTTTCAATTCCCCAACCTGGGAAAGTCTTCTTTTCTCTTTAACAACTCACATCCCTCCATTCTTAATGGCCCAGATAAAAGTCAACTCCTCTAAGAAGCCTTCACTTATTTAGCTCATTCTGCTCTGACTTATTTATATTATATTAACATACATTAATTTGTATGTGGATTTTAAACGTAGTTATTGAGACATTTTGTGTTTATATTTACTGAAAGGTCCAGCTTAAGTCTAGCATTACTAGTTCAGCATTACATACAGTACTTTTTGGTACAAGCCGGTGCCTGAAAGACCTGTATTTTTCTGGATGTGCGAAATTGGGAACTTCCTCAGACCAATAGATATATTTTTTTCAAGTTTATTAATTTATTTATTTTCAGTTTTCAACATTCACTTCCATAAGTTTTAATTTTTTTTCTCCCTCTCTCCCCTCTCCCTCCCCAAGATGGCATGCAATCTGCTATGGACAATACACATACATTTTTATTAAATACATTTTCACATTAGTCATGTTGCATAGCAGAATTATAACAAATGGAAGAAACCATGAGAAAGAAAACAAAAGAAAAGAGAAAATAATCTGCTTTGCTCTGCATTCCAACTCCATAGTTCTTTCTCTGGATGTGAATAGCATTTTCCATCATGAGTCTTTTGCAGAAGTTTTAGGTCTTTGCATTGCTGAGAAGGACTAAGTCTGTCAAAATCAGTCCTAGCACACTTCGGTTATTACTGTGTATAATGTTCTTCTGGTTCTGCTCACTTCACTAACCATCAGTTCGTATAAAGACCAAGAGATATTATAATTTTTCTTTAATTTATGCACTTAATGATATAAACTTTTGATGCCTAGCATAGTGCTGTATATGCCATAGGTACTTAAGGAATGTTACATTTATAGAATTAGATAGAATTGATAAGAGAGGAAATCTTTTGTTTTTTTTAATCAACTGCTGAGAGAAAATGTTAAATCAAAACTTTCCAGTTTTTCTTTACTTTGATTATGAAACAATGACTTATACTCATCATGTCTATCTATTATATATTTTCGTGATACTGTATTGGCAATCAAAGTGGGTTTGAGTGATGTTTGTGACATCAGAGGCTTTTAGACCACATGGGTTTTGTGACTATTTTAGGTCATGTGGGTGAGTCGCATGTGTGACTCACCTTTGACCCTGAACAAGATATCTAAAAACAGGAGTTGGCTTTCTTTTTTTCAGAGCTCTGAGCTGTAGCAGTAGTGATGCATGACTCTGAGCCAGCCATTGTTGAGCTCCTGGCTGAACTCAGATGTTGGTAACTGTGACTTGTATTTGGTCTATTTATAAATGTATGTTTGTAATTTGTTTGTATTTGCTCTGAAGTTCAGGGTGCAAGCTTTTTCCCCTGAATTAAGTTAATGATATTTGTATGCTGGATTAAAGTAAAATTGTAAACCCCTTAACGTTGCTTTCCTTAGTAAAGCAAATAAAAAGGACCTGGGCTTGCAGCATTCTGTGAGCTGGTTGTTGTTGGTTTTACACCCCCACAGCAGCTGCTAGCCGGATTGTTGAAACAGACACAAAACTTAACAAATTGTCCTATTCTCATTTTTGTAGCAATACATCATCATTAGATGAAGAATAAAAAGGTGGGTGTTTTTTTTTTTTGTCAGGGAGAGGTCTGTGAAAATTTCACTTAATGTATTTTAATCTAGTCTATTCAGACTAGACAAGCATGATTTTTTGGATTATGCTGATTCTTCAGTCTAAGCAGCGTTCTTATCTAATAAGTATTTTTATTAACTTAATGTATTCAGGGGTCTGTGTTTTGCACAGGGGTGCAAAAACGCACATAGACACACACATAAAAATAGCCCTTCCTTTCAAGAAGCTTACATTTTACTGGGGAGATAAAAACTGTAAACACATATGTATACACATATTTTTTGGGGGGAGGTTGACAAGCTTACTTTAATTCAGCATACAAATATCATTCACTTAGCTCAGGTGAAAAAGACCAGCACACTGAACTTCAGAACAAAATACAAACAAATTACAAACATCAACAGACAGACCTTGTCTGATTCAAATTCCAATACATAGTTACCAGAGTTTAACAAAGTCTCAGCATCCAGGTTACAAGCTGGAGGGCCCTTAGCTATAGCTTCCTGGAGTCTCTTGCATCAACACCATCTCGAGAGAGAGAGCTCACACACATTATTATTTCAAAAGGGAGAGAACACCAGTAACTTGAAGAATCAGGAAAGATTTCCTGCAGGGAATAGTACTGAAAATTGAACTTGAAAGATAGGAAGAAGATGAAGAAGTCCTGGTGAGAAAGGATTCCATTCTAGGTGTCAGTGAACAGATTGTGATAAAGCATTGTAGTAGGAGGTAAAATGTTGAGTTAAAAGGAATCAAATAAACTAGTTTGTCTCCTATTAGGAAGATTATTTTGATATCTTTGTTTTGGATGTTTTCGTAAGGGAGAGATTATTAGTTAAGGTTTAAATAATATGTTGTTTCATAGACCAGGTGAGAGGTGATGAAGGATTTAGTTATGGCAATGGCTATCAAGGGAATGGAATGGAGTTGTGGAAATATAATCATCAAATCTTGGCATATGGTGGGTATGTCAGTCAGTTAATAAACAAACATTCATTAAATAATTAAGCACGAGGGATACAACAAAAGGAAAAAGATGTTCCTTACCTTCAAGGAGTTAACATTCTAATGGGGGGGGAGAAAAATAAGGAGAAAAGTATGTACAAATAAGCTACATGCAGGATTAATATGGAATTAAGAGAGACACTAGAATTGTGAGAATTGAGAAAGACTTCCTGTAGAAAGAGGTGGGAATAAAGAATTGAAGATGACTCTGAAGTTGTGAACTAGGATAATGGTGACTAGAGCTATGGTGGTATACTGATTAGAAATAGAAAAAGTTGAAGGAAGTATAGATTTAGGAATAAAAGAGATGGTTTCTATTTTAGACATGATTAGTTTAAAATGTCTATGGAACATCTGAATGGAGATTTCCAGTACAGAGAGGGTGATAGACTGGAGTTCACATAGAAGAGGACTGCTCATATGCATTTTAATATCATCTGTATAGCAATTAAAGTTTAATACATGGGAACGGGAGGATCAAAGAACCATAGCTGAAAGGAACTTCAGAGGCTATCTAATCTCTTTCATTTTATAGAAAAGAAAACAGAGATCCAAGATGTTTAAGTGGCTTGTCTAAAGTTAAACCAGTGAGATGTGGGATATGAATTCAAGTCATCTGACTCTACAGGCAGTGTTCTTCCCAACATTTTTTCTTCAGAAGGGTATACAATTATGCAGGAAAACCAAATAAAATTGAAAAAATAAAATTACAACTAATTTCTGCCAAAATACATGAAAACTTTGGCAATTACTTGAGAGAAATGATCTAATTCGCCAAAACACTTTCTTAGAAATATGGTTCAATAATGCCAGATTTTTTTCTTTAAAATTCTTTAATTCTTTTTGAACACTCTGCACTAACATTTCTATCATTATTTTGAAAGCAGTAGGAAAAAAAACAATATTAACTTCATTTTCTTATATGTGGATAGAGTATATCTCTCTTTTTTTTGATCATTTTTTTTCTTTTAGCATACTTTTTTTTTTCTTTTAGTAATATCCCCACCTACTGGAAATTCATTGTTTCCCATTAAAGGCTTTTAATACCAGGTTTTATTTATTTCTATTTTATATCTTGTATCATTTTAGAATCATATGATTTTGCATAGATGATACGCTTTTTAATGTGAATGATTCAGAGCATGTCTTGTTGACATAGAGATGTAGTCTATATGATAATATAGTTGCATTTGGAAGAAGTTGAATTGTTGAATTAGCAAAAAGGCTGATAAACAAATAGGTATCAAACGGAATTGGCACAATTGTACTCTGAAAAGTCATTGTGGTCTGGAGGTGACTCTGGTTTCTTAAAGGCTACATCACAAAGGAATGTAAATCTCGGGTGGAGTGTTCTACTTAGAAGGAAACATGTCAAAATGGTCCCAGCAAAAATGTTGTATCTCAAATTTCTAAAGACATGAGGTTCATTGCCAGTAGATCGAGCATTTGGCAACACAAGGATCAAAGAAAACTACAAAATGACTCTATATCCTCTATGACCCTCTATTGTAACAAAAGCAGAAAAAATGATGTGACATAAAAGAAGGTGCTAAGATTTTCATTTGTTCTACTATCTATACAATTATTTGTTTATATTATATGAATCCTTGTTTCAGGAACCCATCATTGTTCAGTGACCAGCTAATAGACATGCTACAAAAAAATCTGACAATTTCATTATAATTGAAACCAAAGGACAGAAAGAAGCTGCAATTGAATGGATGGATAGCTCATAGTTCAGTTTTGGAGGGGAAAATGAAGTTTTCTGAGGTTTTTCTTTTTTTTGGATGCATCCAAAGAAATATCATTTCAAGAGAAATATTCATTTCATATTTCAGTGCTCATGAACACATGTTTGGTATTTGTTCTTTTCTATTCTTTAGTGAAGGAGGATTGAAGAAGGAATGACTCTGAGATTTTAAAGTCTGGAGATCCAGAAGAGTTTGTCAGCAACCCTGGTAAGCAACCTGCTTGACCCATCCCAGCAATTAATACATTTTGCACCATAAAGTTGCTATATAAGACAAGGAAAATAGTGAATCCATCTGTTGGCAATGGTGCATTTGAAAGTTAACTTTGTGGGGTGAAAGCTTTGTAGCACCACTTCAAATTTGATCTGAATATCTGTAGGGACTAAGGCAGAAAAAGGATAGTATACTAATGCTTTGAGAAGACATCTTTGTGCTTTGCCTCTTATTAATATTTAAATTATATTAATCAGGTCTTGAAAAGCTATTAACTGCTACTGGTTAGAATATATTAAAGAGAGAACTAATTGATTGATATTGGAATAAACCACTGGAATTTTGGATTTAAAGGGATAGCATTAGAGAATATCCTGCCCCCCTCCCCTTAGGATTACCCCTAAAACCTTCAGGGAGAGATGTAGCTGAGTTACAGGGTCTCTACTCACCCTACTCATATCTTCATATATATATTGCAATGAGAATTGGGTTTAGGAAAATAAGTCTAGAGCCTACAATCACTGCAGTAGCATATTGTATGGACCCCTATAGAGGACAAGAAGAAAGGCCAATAAGAATTAAAAAGCCTAGAATGGTTGTGATTCGTACCACTGGAGGGAGATATTTATAACAAAGTAAGTATAGATCAATCAATCTATTATAAATATGTCTTCATAGAAGAAGGCCTCTAATGGAGTTGTACAAGGGTTCTATCCTCAGCCCTTTGATCTTCAATGTTTTTATCAAAGATTTGAATGAAGTTAGAGATGATGTACTGGTTAAATCTTCAGATGACAAAAAAGAACTATGTGGAATTAAGTAATGGGGTGATAGAATTGGGTTCTAAAAAGATATGCATTTTATTGATTGGTGAGTTAACTAGAGTAAGATAAGCTTTAATGAGGATACATATGAAGATATATTGGATTTTATGTTAAAAAATGGAAATGCTGAAATGGATTAAAGTGTGTCAGAAAAAAATGTTGTCAGTATGAATAGAGTGCTATAGAAGATAACTCAGTGGAAATTAATGGAAGGAAAATATCCAGAAAGAGGATAAAAAAATTTTCTTATATGTTGCCCTTTTCAGAACACATCTACAGCAATATCTTAATTTCTAGATGCCACATTTCAGGAAAGACTGCTTTTTGTCCAGGGAAATATTATAGAAATTATCAGGAGTCTGGGTATATTTGAAAACATGTCTCAGTTGAAAAAAGTCTTTGTGTGACAAAAAGATCAATTTCTATAAGTTTTGTGCATCTCTCACAACTGTAAAAAAACTGGGGATGTGTAGGAGAAGAGACATAATGGGAAAATTATCATCTTTATTTAAAACACTCAAATAGAACAATGATTATATTTACTCTGCTACACTTCAGAAGGAAATACTGTGAAAAATAACCAGAAGCGGCAGAGTCAGATTTGAGTTCCATATAAGAAAAAGATTTCTACTAAAACAAGTGGTTTCTTACAAAATTAGAATGCCTTTGGGAGTAGAGAATTCTGATGCAGTGATGATCCTCAACCTTCATGCCCATAGAATCAAGAGTTGCAAGACATCTTAGAAATTGTATAGTCTAAGCAAACTAATCTTATAAATAAGGAAACTGGGGCCTAGAGAGTTTATCATACATATGTAAACTCACACAGGTAGTAATGGCATAGCCAGGATTGATGCCCAGGAAAGCTGAATCTGAATCCAATGTTCTTTCCATTATAACATACTATTTCACTCACATGTATTATGGATATGATTGAGCAGTTTTCTGTTGGAGTTTTTTTCTGGGAAAGAACATACTATTGGATTATCCATTCTAATCCATTCCTCTATCATCTTCTGTTTTACGAGTTACTTCATCCCATTCACGCTCAGGATTATGATAGATAATTCTATATTTCCCTTTATCTTGTCCTCTTATTTTTTCTTCCCTTTACCTATCATCTCAAAAGAAGGTGGTGAAAATACTTTTTTAATTAAATTTTATTTTAGACTCAAGGGCCAGAACACAAATACAGAATAGAGAAAAGAAACAAAAACATATCATAAACTTAAATGTTGAAACTTAAATACAAAAGTAAGAAAAAAAAGCATGTCATGTTCACAGCAGAATGTAAGAGAGGATTCAAAATGTATAACAATAGATTTTCATTTCAAGAAAGCCTAGATAATAAATAATACATGTGTTGAGAATTGTCCATCTTTGCTTCTTTGTGAGTTTTCTTTTGTTCTCTGCTATGCACTTTTTTACTTTGTTCTTTTTTCCCCTCCCCAAAGTCCATAATAAAATTTAGATATATTTCTCCATAGCTATAGATATATACATACATATATACATAAATACATAGACATATGCTTTCCCAAACATACTCTACTCCTGAAATTTCTTTTTATATTTGTGCACATCTCTTGTTTCCTATCCCTCCTGATTTCTCTACTTTACTTCTACTGTCTACCTTGCCTTCCTATTACTTGCTTACCCTCACCCAAGGGTCCCTTCCCTATGGTCCCATTCCCATAAATCTAAACACCCTTCCATACTCCCCTTCTACCTATTCCCTCATTATCCCCTCTAAAAATTCCTCCCTTGTCCTCTCCCCACTCTCCATAGCCCTACCATTTTATTTCTTCTAAATTTGGCAGATGTTTATACTCTTCTAAATATATATGTATAGTTCCCTCTTAATCCTATTCCTAAAGAAAGTAGGTTACAAAAACTACCAGACCTCCTCCCCTGTTTAATTCCTCTGTATCCTTTCTTCCTCTTACACCTCATTTGTATAAAATAATTACTCTTTTTAGCTGTTTCAAATGGTTTTACTTTTTAAATTCATATCACAGTCAGGTTTATCCCCTCTTTCTTATGAGTTCAACAATTATTAATAATCTCAGACATAGATTTTACATTTTATGTTACATAAAAGGTAAAGAGTCTGTCCTTATCAATCCCTTATAGTCAGTCTTTGGCATGTACTGTATGTTTCTCTTGGTTCTTGTATGTCGGATCCTCTATTAAGTTCAGGGTTTTTCTTTAACAAAGTCTTGAAAGTCTAAGAGTTTATCAAATGTCCATTTTTTTTTATTCAAGATAATACTTGGGGGCAGAGCCAAGAGGGCACTGTGAAAGGAAGGAACTACTGGAGCTCTCTCACAAATTCTGTCAGATTCATCTAAAAAAGTGAATCTGAGCAGAGTTGAGAGAGTTAGAAGCCACTAGTAGACTGAAAGGGGTAGAAGCACTGGGCACACAGAACTGCACCAGATGAAACCAACTGGGAACAGCAGAGAAATCCAGCCAGCATGTTTGTCTGGGAGAGCACTGGGTGAGCAAAATGCCAGAGCAGGAACAGGCCCAGGGCAGAAGTACCAGCTATGGCTGTGATTGAGCCCCAGGCCTCTCAGCTCAGGACAGGAGTCTGTCAGAGCACAGAGCATTCAACCATGGGAATAGCTAGCCTGGAGGCCTCCAATCCACAGTCTAAAGATGTGAAACTTGCCTTCTGGAACTTCTGGGAGCCATGATGTGCAGGCAAAACAGCTTTTATCCCTCCCTTGAATAAACACAGAGAATAAAGCCTCAGAAGAAACAGAAGAGCCAGATGGGGGGCTTCAATAGGGAGAGAAGTGGGGGATAGGGCCCTTCCTGTAGTGGCAGAAGGAGACAAGTACAAGAAGAGGTGTCCCAGCAGCCCTCACCTCATGAGAACAACAACAGTAACTGAGCCCCAGGGGGTGGAGCTAGCAAACATCAATGCAAGGAACCCAGAAGGAGCTTTGCACAGCCAGGGGAAGTGGCAGACACCAGCACAGACAAGAACTGAGACCACCCATTCTGTAGAACAGTCCTGGGGAAAAGGAGACCCCCCAGAAGCCAGATCACCCCTCTCCCACACCTCACAAAACCAGAGGCCATAGAACATAAACCTAGTGAGCAGACCCACAGATTCCAACACAAGAAACTTAGGACAGAGGCCCCTGAGCCTCAGAAACAGAGATCCACTTAGAAGGCAGGAAGTAAAAAATTACCATGAAAAAATATGCTAAGAAGCCAAAGATGACAGATTTGTATTATAGGGAGAGGCAAGACCAAAATACTAATTCAGAAGAGGACAGCAGACACTACACCCACCTCTGAAACCTCAAAAGGAAAGTGAACTGGTCTCCAGACCAAAATGCATTCCTAGAAGACCTCAAGGAGGACTTTAAAAACCAAATTAGGGAGGTAAAAGAAAAATAGACAAAAAAATCAATGAGGAAAACAAATCTTAAAATGTAAAATCGGTGAAATGGTTAAGGAAAATCAGAATATAAATGGAGAAAATGTCTCATTGAAAAGTAAATTCAATCAAATGGAAAAGGAGATGGAGAAGACAAAGAAAACAAAACATTAAAATTAGAATTGGACAAGTAGAAGCTAATGACTATGAGACATCGAGAATCAGTCAAACAAAGTCTGAAGAATGAAAAAATAGAAGAAAATGTGAAATAGCTAATTGGAAAAACACCTGACCTGGAAAACAGATCCAGGAGAGACAATCTAAGAATTATTGGTCTACCTGAAAGCTATGATGAAAAAAAGAGCCTAGACAGTATCTTCCATGAAATCTTTAAGGACATTTACCCGGAGGTCTTAGAACCAGGGGGTAAAATTATCATTGAAAGAATTGGTTGATCAACCCTTGAAAAAGATCTCAAATTGAAAGCTCCACAAAATATTATAGCCAAATTCCAGAACTACCAGGTTGTTTCAACAATCTGGCTAGCAGCTGCTGTGGGGGTGAATAACCAACGCAAGCCCAACAACAAAAATGCTGTCAGCATAGGTTCTTTTGATCTGCTTTACTAAGGAAAGCAATGTTAAGGGATTAACAATTTTACTTTAATCCAGTATACAGATACTATTCACTTAGTTCAGGGGAAAAAGCCAGCACCCTGAACTTCAGAGCAAATACAAACAAATTACAAACATCAACAGACAGACCTTGTCTGTTTCAAAACCCAATACATAGTTACCAGAGTTTAACAAAGTCCCAGCATCTGGGTTTAAAAGCTGGAGAGCAGCTACAGCTGCCTGGAGTCTCCACATCAGCACACCACCAAGAGCGAGAGTCCTAAACAAATGGCTCTGAGTTCCCTATTTTATACATTTTCGGACGTTATCAAATGTCATCTGAGGGACCAGAACTTAGGCTCCTATGATTGGCTCTGGAGTTAGCACCTCCCCTTAGGACCCTGGGAGCTTCACACTCACATAGGCTTAGTACCTAGCAGTTAGGGGTTTGGGGAAAACTTAGGAGCAAAGATCTAATCAGGCCTGTTCAGTTAGCCCCACCTGGGGCCCCACCTTAATTACCAATTCATACCCACATAGGTTTAGCACCTAATAAGGGTTTGGGCCTGGGGCTTATCACCTTGTAAGACTCAATCAAAGACACTTAATCATTTTAAAACAGTAAGAAAGTCCCAACTTAATTGATATTACACAGGTCAAGGAGAAAATACTACAAGCAGCTAGAAACAATTCAAATATCACGTAACTACAGTCAGGATTACACAGGATCTTTCAACTTCTACCTTAAATGACAGGAGAAATTGGAATATGATATTCCAAAAGGCAAAAGAGCTTGGATACAACTAAGCATCAACTACCCAGCAAAACTGAGCATAATTTTCCAGGCAAGGAGATGGACATTCAATGAAGTAAGGGAATTCCATACCTTCCTGATGATAAGGCCAGAATTCAACAGAAAATGTGATCTCCAAATACAAAACTCAAGACAGACATAAAAAAGTAAATGGCAGGCAGTTGGGAAACTCCTATTTAATCAATAAGGATAATTAACTACATCCTTATATAGGATTAGTTTGTTTCATATATGTTATATATATAGATATATAGATATATAGATATAGATATGTAATATATATATATATGTCTCAATCTTGAGAACAGTATACTCATTATGAAAATTGAAAGAGATATTCATAGACTATGGATATCAGTATAAAATAACCGATATAATGATAAAAAATATAATTAAGAGATACAAAGGGATGGCTCTGGGAGAAGAGGTAAGGAGGTAGTAAAAAAGGGTAAATAATATCACATGAAGAGGCACAAAAACATATTGTAGTAGAGGGAAAGAAGGGAGAGAGAAGAGCAGTATCTGAGCCTTACTCTCATCAGATTTGGTTTAAGAAGGAAATAACATACCCTGATAAGTATAGAAGTCTTACTTGTCCTACAGGCAATATGAAGGGAAAAGGGAAAAAAGAGAGGGCAGTGGTCAGAAGGGAGGGAAAAAGCAGCAAGGGGAAAAGGGTAAGATAAGGGAGGGCAATCAAGAGGGAGGGCAAACTGAGGAAGGCAGCAGTCAAAAGCAAACGTTTGTTGAGGAGTGGAAGGGGAAAGGGAGAAATAAAAGCATAAACAGGGCGGAAATAGGATGGAGAAAAAGACACAGACAGCAATCACAACTGTGAATGTGAATGGGATGAATTCTGCCATAAAACAGAAACAGATAGCAGAATGTATTAAAAATTCATGACCCAACAAGAGATAGAGAGCATTACAAAATGCAAAATGGATAATTTTCATTATGTTAAAATGGAATGTTTTTGCATAAAAAAAGCTAATGCAACAAAGATTAGGAGGGAAGCAGAAAATTGGGAGACAATCTTTGCAACTTTTATAGGAATGCAAGTCATTCCCCAATTAAGAAATGGTCAAAGGATATGAACAGGTACTTTTCAGAGGAAGAAATTAAAGATATCTATAAGCATGTGAAAAAATGCTCAAAATCACTACTGAATAGAGAAATGCAAATCAAAACAACTCTTAAGTAATGTATCTCTCCTGTCAGATTGGCCAAAATGACAAAACAGGAAAATGATAAATGCTGGAGAGGATGTGGTAAAACTGGAACACTGTTACATTGCTGGTGGAGTTGTGAACTGATCCAGATGATGGAAAGAGCTATCTCCATCCAGATAAAGAACTACGGAGTCTGAATGCAGATTGAGACACACTTTATACTCTCCATTTTTTTCCCTTGGTTTTTCTTTTTTTGGTTTTGTTTTTTCTTTGTCATGATTCATTCCATTGGTCGTAATTCTTCTTTACAACTTGACTCTTGTGTAAATAAGTTCAATGAGAAGTTATATGTAGAAGATATATTGGATTCCATGCTATCTTGTGGAGGGAGTGGGGAGGGGACAAAGAAAATCTGGAACTCAAAATTAAGTGGAACTGAGTGCTGTAAACTAAAAATAAAAAATCTTAAATACAAAAAAATGCTGGGTGGAGGGAAGTATTTGACATGGGGCATAGTAGAGAATTTAGAGAAGGCTCAGAGTAATGGATGCAGGTGAGAAATGAGGAGATGGCGAAGCTGAGCATTCTTCTCAAATAGAGGTTTGGAGTTCATGGCCCTGCCTTTCAATCACAGAGACCAAGGGTGGTGATAAGATCATATCAAGGCTGATGAAATCTTTCAGATGATGAGGTTATTCCAATGATGATCTAACTTTACTTCATCTACTCATTTTCAGAAATCTAGGAAGTGTTGTTTATGATACATTGAAATGTAGTAGCCAAGCTCTTTTTGTTATGATTTTCAGGAGATACATTCTTCTTTTATCAAATTATATTAACATTAACAATCGATCTAACTTCTAGCATTTGCATAATGTTTTAAGGCTTACAAAGTGTTTTAAAATGTTTTTTATTTGACCTTCATAAAGAAACTAGAAATTAGTTGTCATTATTGTTTCTATTATTGTTATTAGGGGATAAGAAAACTGAGGCTATCATCTCTAAAATATACAGGGAACTGAGTCAAATTTATAAGAATACAAATCATTCCCCAATTGAGAAATGGTCAAAGGACATGAACAGACAGTTTTCAGAGGAAGAAATTAAAGATATCTATAGGCATGCAAAAAATGCTCAAAATCAGTACTGATTAGAGAAATGAAAATCAAAACAACTCTTAGGTAGCACATCTTTCCTGTCAGATTGGCTAAAATGACAAAACAGGAAAATGATAAATGCTGGAGAGGATGTGGGAAAATTGGAACACTGTTACACTGCTGGTGGAGTTGTGAAGTTGTCTAGCCACTCTGGAGAGCAATTTGGAACTATGCCCAAAGGGCTATAAAAATATTCATATCCGTTGACCCAGCAATACCACTTCTAGGGTTGTATCCCAAAGAGATCACACAAGTGGGGAAAGGACCCATATGTACAAAAATATTTGTAGCAGCTCTTTTTGTATTAGCAAAGAATTGGAAATCAAGGAGATGCCCATCAACTGGGAAATGGCTGCACAATTTGTGGTATATGAAAGTAATGGAATACTATTGTGCTATAAGAAATGAGGATGGCACAGACTTCATAATAGCCTAGAAACACCTACACAATATAATGGTGAGTGAGCGGAGTAGAAGCAAGAGAACATTATACACAACCACAGATATATGTATTCTGTGATGACTAACCCTGGTAGACTTTGTTCTTCTCAGCAATACAAGATGCAAATACAACTCCAAAGGACTCATGATGGAGGGAACTATCTACACCCAGAAAAAGAACTCTGAAGTATGAATGCAGAGTGAGGCACACTGTTTACTCTCCTTTTTTCCCTTTTTTTCCTCTTTTGTTTGTTTTTGGTTTTTTTTTTTGGTTTTGTTTCTTCTTTCTCTTGATTCATTCCATTAGTCATAATTCTTCTTTACAACTCGACTATTGTGTAAATAAGCTCAATGTGAAGTTATATGTAGAAAATATATCAGATTCCATGCAGTCTTGGGGACAGAGGGAGGAGGAGGGAAGAAAATCTGGAACTCAAAATTATGTGGAACTGAACATTTTAAAGTATAAATAAAAAATCTTAGTTATAAAAAATACATAAAAAAGGAAAAAAAAGAAAATTGAGGTTGATATGTGTTTAATGATTTTCTTATGTTTACATAACTAGTTAATGTCTGAGGTAAGATTGCACTCTTAATGTCTACAAGTGCAGCATTCTTTCCATTATTCCACCTTAGACACTTACCTTAAATTATCTCTCCCTGACCTCTTTTCCATGTCACTTATTTTTGATAATGTGTACCCTGTATTTTCTTTTGTTAGTTTTCTTAACACTTTCATTTTGTTTTAATATTTCTTGTTGTCTCATGGATTTGTCTCTTTGGCATATTATAATTTTTAGAACATTAAGTAGTCAGCTAAGGTTTATTACTAACTCTTCGAAGGAATTAGTTCTTGTCATTCTTTCATTACTTGATATTTCATTATATATCCCTTGTTTCATTTCTTCCAAGTACTCTTGCAGTCCTTGGCTTCAGAACATTCTTTTGTCTGAGGCTCTACTTAACTTTGTGGAGTTATTCTCTTCTAATTTTACCTCTAGGGTTTCTCTCCATAGTGTATCTTCATTGTTTTAAAACTTTTCTTTTGTTTACTCATTTCTATAGCCTCAGGTTCTGGATTGGGCACCCATCACACCCTGTTTCTACCTATTGTTCAGACATTGGCTGCTTTGACCCTTGCCCAGCGCTCCTGGTTTGACTCTGTTTCCTGCTTTGAGTTTTAGCTGTGTGCGTTCTGCCTTCTGATACCCCCGGCTTGCTTCCACTTAGAACCTCTTGGAGACTGACAGTATTTTATTTCAGTCCAAGTCTGAATGGAGGAGCTTATAACTGTTTCTCTTTGTATATCCTTGTCATTGCTTCTCCTTAGGCATTTTTAGAGCCTTGCTGAGCTATTCTGGGGGAATCCAGGTCTTTTACGACTTAATATAACTCCATATACCCACAATTACTATATGTTCTGTCCAGGTTCAGGTAGGACTAGATGTCCTTTGAGTTAATTTCTAAGTTTATCCTTTGTTAATTATATTTTTAATGAATTCTGAATGAATCCTGAGACATTGTGAGTAGAGAGCTTGTGTCAGAGCCACAACAAACTGGGTTCAAGCCCTACCTCTAACACACTATTCGTATGAACTTGGGCCTATCTCAATCTCCCAATCATTAGAGTTTAACCTAAAAACATCATTAAACCTATGTAAGTCATTAAAACTAGTTTATCTTGGTAGAAGAGTTATGCCAGAAGTCTCCTATATCAATGAAATAAAAATCATAATCCCTTTTCATATCCCTACTCTACTAAGTGAATTAATATAATTTTATTATTATTTCAGTGTAAGAGGGATTTGTCTGGAGTTGGACATGAGGGCTCCAGTTTCTAGCCCTGACTCTTATAGCACTTCTCTTGTTTTTGTTTGTTTGGGCTTAGGAGGGCTTGGCAATGATTTTCTTTTTCTTAGGATAGAAACTCCTTTTACTTAATCAGATGGCCAAATTCTTTGCAACTCAGTATTTTAGATTTACCTGGGATAATGATGTCGAGTAATTTGCCCATGGTCACATTGTTATTGTTTGTTAGAGATAGGACTTACACCCAATTTTTCTTAACCCATGTTCAGCCTTCTATTTACTATGATAAAGTCTTTCGCTTTCTGTGTAAATGTGGTCCAATCACTTAAAATCTTTGCTTTTCAGTTTCTTTATCAGTTAAATGGAAAGAATAATACATGCTCAATAGATGTCAAAGAATAGTTATGAAGATTAAAAAGTGTATATATGTAAGTGCTTTGAAATATGCAATATGTTGGGCATAGTTCACGATTTTTCAGAAAAATCAAAATATTTTTAGTTGTAATCTGAGCTTTTGTTAGCATAAGGAGCTCCCAGGAACTAAGTTTCTTTTCCCAATACAGGTTGGCTCCTGTTCTGAAACTTATGCCCTTAGAGAGTTGCACAAAGAGGTTAATTGTCTTCCCTAGGGTCACATTGTCAGTATTTATTAGAAGCTACACTTGAACGGAGGTCTTTTTTTTTACCTCCAAGGTCAGTTCCCTATCCATTCTGCATGGCAATAGTACAAAATATAACCACCCAATGGCTAGATCGGAAAGCAATAGCTGAGAAAACCTTTCCAACTTTAACTCGAACAGTGATTTTCTTAAAGACATATACACTTAACAATAAAGGAAAAAAGGGTAGGTGTGGATAGAGACAAGCACAGATCTCCACATACTAATTTTAGAACTTTCCTTTGAATATTCAAAAGACGATGAATGGAAAATTACCATGATTGTGTCAAAAGATATGACAAGAAAATAAAAGTGATTTAAGAGTATCTTACCAGGGGAAAATTACTAGGTGCAGAATTTTGATTTTTCTTTTCATATTGCTGAATAACTACTCATATTACTGATAATTCTGCTTTTTTCTACATTTTCATTCCACTGAGTCAAAGTCACTTAGTACCTAATTTCTTCCCTCACATTCCTGGAAGAGTGCCTTTGGCCTGGTGGAAGGATTCTTTCTCCTTCATTGTCAGCAGTTGTACAAAGACATGAGGAAATATTTATTCCATTAAAATGTAATATATTCACTTTTTAAACTCTAAATAAAACTTTATGATCTGAAGGAGTTAAGGTGCTATCCATTAATTTAGGCACCAGTGGAATCTGCCTCAATGATTCCCTATCCTGTCTCTGAAAACTTCTTTTATTTAATCTATTCTCTTTTATTTCCTAGCTAAATATGTCTATACTATAAAATGTAAACTTAATGACTTCCTAATTAATGTTTACAGACTTCTTGGAAGATGAAAAGTGCTACACCAGAATTTAGTCTTACTGATCATTGCTTATAATGAGAACTGAGCAACATGGATTAAATCTCACTTTGCAAGCGACATTTCTCATTGAAGTCAATGTGTTTTTGGCTCAGTTCTCTAAGCAGTAGATATTTGTCTACAAAAGTCAGGGTAGAAGCAATTACTTTAATTTTTCTTGAAAACATCAAAGGTAAAAATGAATTGTACATCTTTTTAAAGTGCCATTTATTACAAGTAAAGAGCATTCCCATTTATTGGAATATTAATTAGGACCAATAACAATTAGTTTGATTTTGCAGAGTATTACAATTTCTAGAATGAAATATGGCTCTTTAAACAGAACTATTTTGAATCCATGAAGGCTTTAAAATGTTTCTAAATCTATGAGAGGATGAAGGGAACACTGACAAATAAATGGAGTCTGTATTTGATATTCCTTTTCTTCCAATCAAATTACAAAGGGAGACATTTCTTTTCAACATTCAGACTAATCTTCAGCCATCACTACTATCTTATAATATAAATCTTTCCTCAGCACTCATTACTTATAAGAAGTTTTACATGTCCCATCAGAAAAACCTCTATAGGGAGGCTAGTAAATAAAATATAATGACAGGGGATTGTGGTGTTAATGTGATCAAAGATCTTCCCACCCATTTAATAGGCCTCAGGTGGAGCTAGTTAAAGGTGGCACCATGAGTAGACTGCTGGGCTAGGCATTAGGAAACAGGAGTTTAAATCTGGTCTCACACTTAGTAGCTGTATAATTTTATGGGGGTCCTTTGAATGCAATCTAAATACATTTTTCTTCAATTTTAAAATGGGAATAGAAATAGCACCTACTTTACTGGGTTATTGTGAGAATCAAATGAGAAACTATTTGAAAAGCCCATAGTGTAGTGTCCAGCATGTTTTTAAATACTTATTTCCTTCTTTCCTCATCTTTTTCAGGAGTAGCTTGGAGCAAACCACTTAACTTCTGATTCTAAATTTTGTCACCTGTGAAATGAGAGTAATGATATATTGCATCATAGTAATTTAGAATATTAAGTTTAATCCAGCATCATTTTCTTACTGATGCTATTTATAATTAATTGATTTTGTTCTGTAACTGATTTTCTTCTATAACTGTTTAAGTCATAGTTCTGCCATCTCTGAAATTAGTTCATAATTCATTAGACCTGCAATAGTTTAAAAATCCAGCTTTCTTGCCTCAAGGAATTTAGCTGATCTTGGAAATGAGTATAGACAAAGGGAAGTCAGGCCAGGTATCTTTAAAGCACCCTGAAATCCTTCAAGGATATCTAGTTTGCTATCCAAAAGTCTAGGCTGCTATCTAGCACCTGGATTCAAACAATGAACATTTCTTAGTCTGATGAGAGAAGAAGCAGGTGTCATTGCTAACATCTGTTACCAAACTTTCAACTGATCATGATGTTAACTGCAATTCTTTTTCCAGTCATGTTGCCCTGAAATCTGCCTGTTCATCATTTCCTATTTCACAATAGTATTCCATTACATTCATATACCACATCTTGTTCAGCTATTTCCCAACTGATGTGCATCTCCTCAATTTCAGATATTTTGCCTCCACAAAAAGGGCTGCTATAAATATTTTTGCACGTGTAGGTCCCTTTCTGTTTTCTATGATCTCTTTGAGATACAGACCTAGTAGTGGTATTGCTGGATCAAAGGGTATGTGCAGATAGGTTGCCCTTTGAGCATAGTTGCAAGTTTCTCTTCAAAATGATTGGATCAGTTCACAACTCCACCAACAGGGCAACAACGTCCAAATTTTCCCACGTCCTCTTCAGCACTTATCACTTTCCTTTTTTTTTTGTCATATTAGGCAATCTGATAGCTGTGAGATGGTACTTCAGAGTTGTTTTAATTTGCATTTCTCTAATCAAAAATGATTTAGAGCACTTCTCCTTATCCCTTGATGGCTTTGATTTCTTCATCTGAATACTGTCTATTCATATCCTTTGACTATCATTTGGGAAATGGCTTGTGTTGTTATGTTTTAATCAGTTCTCTATGTATTTGAGAAATGAGTCCTCTATCAGAGACATTTTCTGTAAAGATTGTTGCTCAGCTTTCTGCTTTCCTTTTAGTTTTGGTCACATTGTCATTGTTGCTGTTGTTATTTTTGTACAAAAGTTTTTTAATTTAATATAATAAAAATTATCTTGTTTACATTTTGTCATGTTCTCTGTCTCTTGTTTGGTCATGAATTCTTCCAGTCCCCATAGATACAACAGGTGGACTATCCTTGCTGTTCTAATTTGCTTATGGTGTCACCCTCTATTTCTAAATCATGCAGCCATTTGGACCTTATATTGGTATATGTTATGAGATGTTGCTCTATACCTACTTTGTGTCCATTTTGGCAAATAGTGAGTTCTTATGCCGAAAGTTGGGTTCTTTGGATTTACCAAACACTAGGTTACTATGGTCATTGACTACTGTGTCTTGGGTACCTAATCTACTCCTCTGATTCACCACTCTATTTCTTTGCCTGTACCAAATTATTTGATGATTACCACTTCATAATATAGTTTGAGATCTGGTATTGGTATGCTACCTTCTTCTGTATTTCTTTCATTACTTTCCTTATATTCTTAACAATTTGTTCTTTCAGATGAATTTTGTTGTTATTTTTTCTAGCTCTATAAAATATTTTTGGTAATTTGATTGGTATGGCACTCAATGCATGAATTAGTTAACACAAAATTGTCATTTTTATTTTATTGTCTCATCATACCCATGAGCAACTAACAATTTTCTAATTGTTTAGATCTAACTTTGTGTAAAAATGTTTTCATATAGTTCCTGGGATTTTATTAGCAGGTAAATGCCTGAGTATTTTATATTGTTTAGAGTCATTTTAAGTGGAATTCTCTTCCTTTTTTATTAATTTCTTTTAAATTAAAATACTAAAACCCAAATATACAATCAAGAGAAAAAGCAATATTATAAACATAAATACTAAAAAGAACTAAAAATAAGTCTAAAATCATATTAACATGGCTGACACATGGTATAGATTCCCTATTTTTTTCTCTTTCGATTAAATATATTTTAGCTTTAACTTCGTCTGAGGCCATGATTACTACCCTTGCTTTGTCCCTAATAAATTCAAATTCTAATCTTTATTTTATGTTTGTGTGTATCTCCCATTTCTTATCCCTCCTGACTCCTCCACTTTACTTCTATCTGCTACCTTCCTCTCCTATTACTTAACCCTCCCTCCACCAAAGATCCCTCTCTTTCCCTCTTCCCCTCCTATCTCATTAGCTTTTCATTTCTTTCTGAATTTAGAAGACTTTTATGTCTTATGGGTTAAAGAGGGAACAATACACACATGTATATATATATATATATATATATTCCCAATGAGACTAGTGTTCCAGAACAACCAGCCCTCCTCCTCCATCTAATTCCTCTCTATTAATTCTTCCTCTTGTATGTATTTGCATGAGACAATTGTTCTTTTTACCTTTTCCTAGATGGTTTAATTTTTAATATCACATCATACTCACCTTACCCCAATCTTTCTTTCAAATTATCCAATTACGCAGCAATTTTACACATATGATTCACATTTCCTCATATAAAAAGTAAAGTATTTAGTCTTTGATGTTTAGTTTATATTTTTCTTGGATCAGGTCTAAATTTCTATTGATTTAAGGTCTTTTTGAAACAAAATCATAAAATTCTGTCAATTCATTAAATATCGTTTTTTTTTTTTCATTCAGGACTATACTTTACTCTGCTTGGTGTTATATTTT
Organism: Phalanger gymnotis; assembly: GCA_028646595.1. Classification (NCBI taxonomy): domain Eukaryota; kingdom Metazoa; phylum Chordata; class Mammalia; order Diprotodontia; family Phalangeridae; genus Phalanger; species Phalanger gymnotis. Next base: position 115,958,006 of record CM053622.1, read on the forward strand.
TGGCCACAACCCCAGTCCTTTTACTCTTTGTTATATAGTGTTCAAAGACCAGCAATCTTTAAGTATATCTTGTGTAATTCTGGTTGTGGCTTTGCCATATTTGAATTATTTGTTGTTTGTGGTTGCAGTTGTTGTTGTCTCTCACAACATTTTCTCCTGGAGTTGGGGTTTTCAAATCTATGATACTGCTATAGGTTTTCTTCATAAGATCTCTTTTAGATGGTGATTGGTATTCCTACTTTATTTTCCTGTTCTAACACTTCAGGACACTTTTCTTTAATTATTTCTTGTATTATTGTATCTAGTTCTTTTTTGATTGTAGCTTTCATGTAATCTGATTATTCTTATATTTTCTCTTCCTGATCTTTTCTCAGAACTTCTCTATCTCTTACTGCTGAGTTTTATTGCTCATATGAAGAAATTCTGATGATTTCTATCAGTTTGTCCTATGTCCTGCAACTTTGCTAAAGTTATTATTTCCATCTATTTTAGTGGATTCTCTAGGATTCTGTAATTATACCATCATATGATCTGCAATGAATGATAGTTTTGTTTCTTCATTGCCTAGTCTAATTTCTTCAATTACTTTTTCTTCTCGTATTGCCATACCTAACATTTTTACTGCTATATTAAATAATAGTGGTGATAACGGGTATCCTTCCTTCACCTCATTTCTTATTGAGATGGTTTATAGCTTATCCCAATTACAGATGATGTTTGGTGATTGTTTTTGATAGATACTGCTTATCATTTTAATGAATGCTCCCTTTATTCCTGTGCTCTCCACTGTTTTTAATATGAATGGGTGCTGGATTTTGTCAAAAGCTTTTTTTTTTAGCATCTTTTGAGGTAAGCATATGATTTCTGTTGGTTTTGTTATTGACGTGGTCAGTTATATTGATTGTTTTTATTTTTTTTTGTAATTGAACCAACCCCGCATTCCTGGTATAATTTCCAAGTGGTCATAGTGTATAATCTTTGTCATATATTGTTGTAATCACCTTCCTCATATACTTTTTTTGCATCATAATCAGTATGTCTATAGTTTTCTTTCTCTGTTTTAGCTCTTCCTGGTTTAGGTACAAACTCCATATTTGTGTCGTAAAACAGAGTTTTTTAGTACTCCTTTTTTATCTATTTTCCAAATAATTCATATTGTATTAGAACGAATTGTTCTTTAAATGTTTGGTAGAATTCATTTGTGAACCTATCTGGCCCTGGCGATTTTTTCCTAGGGAATTCAATAATGTCTTGTTCAATTTCTTTTTCTAACATAGGGTCATTTAGGCATTCTATTTTCTGATCTGTTAAACTAGAAAGTTTATATTTTTGTAAATATTAATCTTTTTTGTCAGATTGTCAGATTTATAGGCATATAATTGGGCAATATATTTCCAAATGATTGCTTTAATTTCTTCTTCATTGGTACTGATTTCACAATTTTCATTTTTGATTTTGGGTGTTGGTTTTCTTCTTTTAAAAAAAAAATCAAGCTAACCAATGGCTTATCTATCTTATTGATTTTTTCTTCCCCATAAAAACAGATCCTAGATTTATTTATTGGCTCAATAGCTGTTTTTTTTTCAATCTTACTGAACTCCACTTTGGTTTTCTGGATTTCCATTGTGGTGCTCAATTAGGGATTTTTAATTTGTCCTTTCTCTTGTTCTTTTAGTTGCATGCCTAATTCATTGATATGTTCTATTGTTTCCATTTTGTTTATGTAAGAATTTAGAGAAATAAATTTTCCCCTAATTACTGCTCTGGCAGCATCCCATAAATTTTGTTATGTTGTCTCATTATTGTCATTATCTTTAATGAAACTATTGGTTGTTTTTATGGTTTGGGTTTTTTTAACCACTTATTCTTTAGGATTAGATTATAAGTTTTCAATTTATTTTTAATCTGTTTCTACTCTCCTTTGTTGAATGTAATTTTTATTGCATTATGATCCAAAAAGAATACATTTACTATTTCTGTCTTTTTTTTTATTAACATCTTTAGTTTTCAGCATTAATTTTCACATGCGTTTGAATTACAGATTTTTCTCCCCATTTCCACCCCCCCACTCCAAGATGGCGTACACTCTGGTTGCCCCGTTCCCCAGT
>CM053622.1:115960613-115994094 GCA_028646595.1 Phalanger gymnotis
GTCCTGCTTCCCTCTGCCCCTTTGTGGGTTCTGTAGTTCTAGAATTGGTTCAGAGCCATTTTTTCATAGGTTTTTGGAGGGTCTTGGAGGGGAGCTCACGCCAGTTACTGCTTTCCAGTCGCCATCTTGGCTCCGCCCCCTATTTCTGTCTTTTTACAATTGATTTTGATTTGCCCTATTGCATCGTCAATTTTTGTGTAGGTGCCATTTGCTATTGAGAAAGGTAGATTCGTCCTGTTTCCATTAAGTTTTCTCCAAAGGACTGTCATAACTAACTTTTCTAATATTCTATTTACTGCCTTAGTTTCTTCCTTTTTTTATACTTTATAGTTGGATTTATTGAGTTCTGAGAGGGGAGATTTGAGGTCCCCCAGTAGTATGGTTTTACTGTCTATTTCTTCCTGTAGCTCACTTTACTTCTTCTTTAACAATGTAGATGCTATATCACTTAGTGCATATATGTTAACTATTGATTTTGCTTCATTGTCTATCATACCTTTTAGCACAATGTAGTTTCCTCCTTCACTCTTTTAATTAGGCCTGTTTTTGCTTTTACTTCATCTGAGATCAGGACTGCTGCCCCTGCTTTGTTCTTTTTTTTTTTAACTTCGGCTGAAGAATAATAGATCCTACTACAGCCCCTTATTTTTGCTCTGTGTGTATCTGCTAGCATCAAGTGTGTTTCTTGTAAACAATATATTGTAGGATTCTGTTTTTTGATCCACTTTTCTATCTGCTTCAATTTTATGAAATAGTTCATCACATTCACATTAATAGTTATGATTACCAACTGTGTATTTCCCTCCATACTATTTTTTCTTCCTGTTTATCCTCTCTCTCCTTTCATCTTTTCTCTCTTTACCTATGTTTTGCTTCTGTCTACCACCTCCCTTCATCTTCCCTCCCTTACACAAGTCCCCATTGCTGCCTTTATTTGATCTCCTCCCCTCCTACTTACCTGTAGGGTAAGATAGATTTCTATATTCAACTGATTGTATATATCATTCCCTCTTTGAACCAATACTGATTAGAGTAGGGTTCAAGCAATGCTCATCACACACCTTCCTATCTTCCCCTCCACTGTAACAGGTAGTAGAACCACTTCATGTGAAATGACTTATCTCATTCTATCTTTCTTCCTTCTGCATCCATTGTACTTCTCTTTCTTATCTGAAGTTTTTATTCCATGTCATTCCCTAAAATTCACCTTATACTCATACCCTCTGTGTACATATATTCCTTCTAGCTGTCCTATTAGTGATACAATTTTTAAAAACTAGAAATATCATCTTCCCATGCAGAGATGTAAGTGGTTTAGCTCTATTGAATTCCTTATGTTTTCTTTTCCTTTTTTATCTGTTTATGCTTCTCTTGGGTCTCAATTTTGAAGGTCAAATTTTTGGTTTAGTTCTGGTCTTCTCCTTTATGAAAGCTTGAAGTCACTCTATTTCATTGAATGCCCATTTTTCCCTTGATACATTATGCTTGATTTTGACAAGTAAGTGATACTTATTGTAGTCTTAGCTCCTTTACCTTCCAGAATATAATTTTCTGTAGTCTCTGATTCTTTAATGTTGCAGCTACCAGGTCCTGCGTAATCTTGATTGTGACTTCTCAATATTTGAATTGTTTCTTCATGGCCACCAGGAATATTCTTCCTTAACCTGATAGTTCTGAAATTTGGCTATGATATTCCTTGGCACTTTTATTTTGGGTTCTCTTTCTAAAGGTAATGAGATTCTTCCATTGCCTATTTTGCCACATGGTTCCAGAACATTAGGGCACTTTTCTTTGGTAATTTTTTGAAAGACACTCCCCAGGTCCTTCTTTTGATTATGGCTCTCAGGTAGTCCAATGATTCTGTTATTGTCTCTCCTGGATATATTTTCTGGGTCAGTTGTTTTTCCCATGAGATATTTCACATTTTTTTTTCCTTTTTGTTCATTCCTTTGGTTTTATTTGATTGACTCTTAATTTCTCAGAGAGTCATTAGCTTTAACTTGCCCAAGTCTAACTTTTAAGGTGTTGCTTTTCTCAAATAGCTTTTGCACTTTCTTTTCTATTTGGCCAATAGTAGTCTTTAAGGAGTCATTTATTCAGGGGATTTTTGAATCTCCTTTATAATTTCAATTCTACTTTTTTACCCACTTAATAGTATTTTGTTTTTTCCAATTACATACAAAGATACTTTTCAAGATTCACTTTTAAAATTTTTAGTTGCAATTTTTTTCTCCCTACTTCCCCTCCTCCCTCCTCAAGACAGCATACATTCTTACATAGGCTGTGCATGTACAATCATAATAAACATTTCCACACCAGTCATGTAAAAGAAGAATCAGAACAAAAGGGGAAAATCAGGAGAAAGAAAACAACAACAACAAAAGAGAAAATAGTATGCTTCAGTCTGCATTCAGTCTCCATAGTTCTTTCTCTGGATGTGGATAGCATTTTTCCATAATAAATCCCTTTGAATTCTCTTAGATAATTGCATTGCTGAGAAGAGTTAGGTCTATCAAAGTTGGTCATTGCACAATATTGCCATTATTATATACAATTTTGTCCTGGTTCTGCTCATTTCACTCAGCGTCAGTTCATGTTAGTCATTCCAGGTTTTTATGAAATCCTTCTGCTATCATTTTTTATAGAACATTTTTTATATTCCATTACATTCATGTACCACAATTTGTTTATCTATTCCCCAATTGATGGGCATCCCATGAATTTCCAATTCCTTACCACCACAAAAAGACCTGCTGCACATATTTTAATACATGTGGGTCCTTTTCCCTTTTTGTGATCTTTTTGGGATACAGACCTAGTAATGCTATCACTGGATTAAAGGATAGGCACAGTTTTGTGGTTGCACCAGTTCACAACCATTGTACTCCTTTTTCTTATCCCTTAATTTTTTTTCATGCCATTCCCTCAAATTCACCTCATAACTATACCTTCTGATAATTTATGCTCTTCTAACTATACTGTCAGTTATTCATTTAAAAGAATTTCCAATATCATCTTCCCGCATAGGATTGTAAATAGTTTAGGCCTTGTCCATTAGTGTTCCAATCTTCCCACATCTTCTCTAACATTTATCATTTTCCTTTTTTTGGTTATATTAGTCAATCTGATAGGTGAGAGGTGGTATCTCAGAATTTTTTTTAATTTGAATTTCTCTAATCAATAGTTATTTAGAGCATTTTTCATACGACAACTGATAGCTTTACTATCTTCATCAGAAAACTAACCATTCATATCCTTTGATCACTTATCAACTGAGGAATAAACAACTTGTACTCTTAAAAATTTGACTCAGTTTTCTATATTTTAGAAATGAGCCCTTCATCAGAGACTCTGGGTGGAAAAAATATTTCTGCTTCCCTTTTAATCTTTCTTGCATTTGTTTTACTTGTGCAAAACTTTTTTAATTTAATGTAATCAAAATTATCCATTTTGCATTTCATAATGTTTTCTATCTCTTGTGTGGTCACAAATTCTTCCCTTCTCCACAGATTTGACAGGTAAACTACTCCTTGCTCTCCTAATTTCCTTCTGATATCATCACCTTCTAGGTCTAAATCATGTACCCAATTTGACTTTTTATTGGTTTATGGTGCAAGACGTTGGTCTAAACTTAGTTTCTGCTTTACTATGTTTCAGTTTTCCCAGTAGTTTTTGTCATATAATGATTTCTTATCCCAGAAACCGGGAGTCTTTGGGTTTATCAAACAGTAGATATTACTAGAGTCATTGACTACCAAACCTATTCCACTGATCTACCACTCTATTTCTTAGTCTGTACCAAGTAGTTTTGATTATTGCTGCTTTATAATAAAGATTTAGGTCTAGTGCAGATAGGCCACCTTCCCTTGCATTTTTTTCATCAGTTCCCTTGATATTCTGTACCTTTTGCTCTTCCAGATGAATTTTGTTATTTTTTCTAAGGCAACAGTTTTTTTTATTGATTTCATTGGTATGGCACTAAATAGGTAAATTAATTTAGGCAGAATTGTCATTTTTATTATGTTAGTTCTGCCTATCCATGGGCAACTTACATTTTTCTAATTATTTAGATCTGACTTTATTTGCACAAAAAAAGTGTTTGGTAATTATGTTCAGATAGTTTCTGTGTTTGTCTTGGCAGGTAGGTCACAAATATTTTATGTTGTCTATAGTTATTTTGAATGAAATTTCTCTTTCTCCTGCTATTTGACTTTGTTAGTAATAAGTAGAGATGCAGTGATTTATGTGGATTTATTTTATGTACTGCAATTTTGCTTAAGTTGTTAATTATTTTAAGTATTTTTAGTTGATTTTCTAGGATTCTCTAACTACACCATCATATCATCTGCAAAGAGTTGTAGTCTTGTTTCTTCATTGCCTACTCCAATTCCTTCATTTTTTTTCTTCTCTTATTGCTAAAACTAACGTTTCTAGTACAATATTGAATAACACTGGTGATAATGGATGTCCTTGTTTCACTCCTGATCTTATTTGAAATGCTTCTAGCTTGTCCTCATTACAAATAATGCTTGCTGACAGTTTTAGACAGATGTTCCATATGTACTTTTTAAGCAGTTTTCCAAATTGTTGACTGTTTTCCTATAATTCTCTTGCATCACTCTCTGTTCTTTCTTCAATAAGTTCTTTCTGGGCTTGAGAGCACTTCCCAATTTTTCTTTGGGGTTTTGCTCATGGCATTGTTGTCCTCTTCTGAGTTTGTGTTTGGTATTCCCAGTCAGCATAATAACTTTCTATGGTTGGATTCTTTTTTTGTTGATTCTGCTCATCTTTTTTTGGGAGGGGGTGCTTTTTTCCTTTCTTTTTAACTTGATCTTTGCTCACAGGGTGAACAGGGATCTGTCTCAGGTTTCTTGGGGCAGTGGTTGCATGCCCTGGTTGTTTGCTTTGGTGCTACACTGATGTTGCCCTGAGACCCACTAGGGACCCTTGTATCTGTTGCTATGTTGAGGAGGTGGAATGGCACTGGCTGGTACTGATGTGAGTCCATAAGGGTCTGGCAGTTTACCTGTTGTTGAGCTGGGGTCCTAGTGTCCTGGTGGTGTTTGGCATGTGCTGTTGCCAGGTGGGTTCTTTCTGCATTTCCCTGCCCGTAGAATTCTGGCCTCTTGAGGATGTCTGTTTTCCCTTAGCTGAGCTGAAATGTGTGGAGGTGCAGCTGCTAAAGGATACCTGACTGCCCACTGAGCCAACACTGAATCATGTGGTGGTTGTCAGTGCTGAAGTCTGCTGGTTCCCCTTGCTATTCTAAGACAGGTGGGGGAGAGATGTTCCGATGTTGGTGTTTGCCTGTTCCATCACACTAGGGCTCAGAATCTCCCACTAGTTTGCTGAGGTGGGGCTTGCTGCTGGCTTGCTGGTATGCTTCCTCTCCTGGACTTTGATCCTCTTTTGCCCAAGTAAGACTGTCCTTTCTTGCCAAGCCTCCAAATCTCCTCAACAAAAAGACTTCTCTATCCCATATTTCTGCTGCCTCTGCTCTTCCAGGATTTGTTCTGGGGTGCTATTTTATGGTTGTTTGGAGGTGATATAGGAGAACTACAGAGATTCACTATTTACTTTGTCATTTTGACTCCTGGAAGTCAGCTTCAACAGCATGTTATTTTCGAAAGGTGAGAAGTACCTCAAAATGGTTTTAATTTGTATTGCTTTAATCATTAGTGATTTAGAATATTTTTCATTTAATTATAAATAGCTTTGATTTCATCTTCTGAAAACCATCTGTTCATATCTCTTGGCAATTTGGGGAATTATTTTTATTTTTTATAAATTTGATTCAGTTTCCTGTATATTTGAGAAAACAAGCCTTTATCAAAGAAACTTGTTTTCAAAAAAATTTATATTACTTCATTGTCCTTTGTACTTTTAGCAAAATTTAATTTCCATAATTATCTGTTTAATTTTGATTTATTTTTGCTTTTGTCTGAGATCATAAATGCTGCATGATCCCTGTCTTTTTATTTCAGCTTAAGTATAGTAACAGAATCTGCTCCACCTCCTTATTTTAACTCTGTGCATTTCTATTTCAAGTGTATTTCTTGTAAACAACATATTTTGGGATTCTGGTTTCTTTTTTTATTAAGATGTTTTATTTTTAGCTTACAATACTCAGTTCCTCATGATTTTGAGTTGGGGGTTGTTTCCCCCTTCCTCCCCCTCCCCAAGATGGCATGGACTCTGATGTATCTTCTACATATAACTTAGCATTGAACTTATTTACACAATAGTCAAAGTTGTAAAGAAGAATTATGACCAATGGAATGAAACATGAGAAAGAAGAAACAAAACCAAAACGCACACAAACACAACACACACACACACATACACACACACAAAACAAAAACAAAAGAAAAACCAAGGCAGGGGCAGGTGAAACATGGAGTGCATACATTGTGGCTCAATCTGCATTCAGACTCCATAGTTCTTTCTTTGGATGTAGACAGCTCTCTCCATCATGAGTCCTTCAGAGTTGTTGTTGAACCTTGTATGGTTGAGAAGAGTGAAGTCTATCATGGTTAGTCATCAGAGAATCCATATATCTGTGGTTGTGCATAATGTTCTCCTGGTTCTGCTCCCCTCACTTAGCATTATGTCATGTAGGTTTTTCCAGGTTGTTATGAAGTCTGTATCATCCTCATTTTTTATAGCACAATAGTATTCCATTACCTTCATATACCACAAATTGTTCAGCCATTCCCCAATTGATCAGCATCCCCTTGATTTCCAGTTCTTTGCTACTACAAAAAGAGCTGCTATACATATTTTTCTACATGTATGTCCTTTTCCCATTTGTGTGATCTCTGGGATACAACCCTAGAAGTGATATTTTTGGGTCAAAGTGTATGAACATTTTTATAGCCCTTTGGGCATAGTTCCAAATTGCTCCCCAGAATGGCCGGATCAGTTCACAACTCCACCAGCAATGTATTAATGTTCCAATTTTCCCACATCCTCTCCAGCATTTATAATTTCCTATTTTATCATTTTAGCCAATCTGGCAGGAGAGGTGTGGTACCTAAGAGTTGTTTTGATTTGCATTCCTCTAATCAGTAGTGATTTACAGCATTTTTTTCACATGCCTATAGATATCTTTATAGATATCTATATAGATATCTATATAGATATCTTTATAGATATCTTTCTTCCCCTGAAAGCTCTCTGTTTATATCCTTTGACCACTTCTCAATTGGGGAATGACTTGTATTCCTATGAATTTGGCTCAGTTCTCTGTATATTTTAGAGATGAGGCCTTTATCAGAGAAACTAGTTGCAAATATTTTCTCCCAATTTTCTGTTTCCCTCTTAATCTTTGTTACATTGGCTTTTTTATACAAAAACATTTCAATTTAACATAATCAAAATTATCCATTTTGCATTTTGTAATGCTTTCTATCTCTTACTGGATCGTGTCTTCTTCCCTTTCCCATAAATCTTCTTGGTAAACTATTCCTTGCTCTCAAAAATTTCTTATAATATCAGCCTTTATTCTTATATCATGAACCCATTTTGACATTATTTTGGTATATGGCATAAGACGTTGGTCTATATGGAGTTTCTGCCCTACCATTTTCCAATTTTCCCAGCAGTTTTTGTGAAATAGTGAATTATTAGCCCAGAAGCTGGATTCCTTGGGTTTATCAAAAAGTAGATTTCTATAGTCAGTGACTACTGCATCTTGTGTACCTAACCTATTCCACTGATCCATGACTCTGTTTCTTAGCCAGTTCCAGGTACTTTTGATGACTGTTGCTTTATAATACAGCTTAATTTGTGGTATGGTTAAGTCACCTTCCCTAGCATTTCTTTTCATTAATTCCCCAGACATTCTAGACCTCTTCCAGATGAATTTTGTTATTATTTTATCCAGGTTTGTAAAATAATTTTTTGGTAGTTCAATTGGTATGGCACTGAATAGATTAATTTAGTTAAGATTGTCATTTTTATTATATTAACTCAGCCTAACCATGTGCAACTGATATTTTTCATTTATTTAGATCTGAATTTATTTGCATGAAAAGTGTTTCATAATTATGTTCACATAGGCCCTGGGTTTGTCTTGGCAGATAGACTCCCAAATATCTTGTAGTGTCTACAGTAACTTTAAATGGAATTTCTTTTTATATCTCTTGCTGTTGGGCTTTGTTAGTAATGTATAGCAATGTCGAGCATTTATGTGGGTTTATTTTATATTTTGGAACTTGGCTAAAGGTGTTTATTATTTCAAGTAGTTTTTTGCTTTATTCTCTAGGTCTCTCTATGTAAATCATCATATCATTTGCACAAAGTGATAATTCAGTTTCTTCATTGCCTAGTCTAATTCCTTCAATTTATTTTTCTTCTCTTGTTGCTACGGCTAATATTTCTAGTACCAATTTGAATAATAGGGGTGTTAATGGACATCCTTGTCTCAGCCCTGATCTTATTGGGAATACATCTAGCTTATCTCCATTGCCAATAATGCTTGTTGATGGTTTTAGGTAGATGCTATTTATAATTTTAAGGAAGGCTCCATTTATTCCTATGCTTTCTTTTTAATAGGAGGGAATATTGTATTTTGTCAAAGACTTTTTCTGCATTTATTGGGATGATCATATGGTTTCTGCTAGTTTTGTGGCTGCTATGATCAATTATGCTGAAAATTTTTTTTTAATATTGAACCAGCCTTGCATTCCTGGAATAAATCCTAAATGGTCATAGTGAATTATTCTCATGTTAATTTTCTGCAGTCTTTTTGCTAATATTTTACTTACAATTTTTGTGTCAATATTCATTAGGGGAATTGGTCTCTAATTTTCTTTCTCTGTTTTGACTCTTCCTGGTTTAGGTATTAGTACAATATTTGTGTCATAAAAAGAATTTGGTAGGACTCCTTCACCGGTTTTCCCAAATAGTCTATAAAACATAGGAATTAATTGTTCTTTGAATGTTCACCCATATCCCTAAGGTTGCCAAACTTATGGGCATACAATTGGGCAAAACAATTCCTAATTATTGCTTTAATCTCCTCTTCATTGGAGATGAATTCACCTTTTCATTTTTGATAATGGTAATTTGATTTTCTTTTTTCTTTTTTTAATCAAATTGACCAAAGGTTTATCAATTTCATTGGTTTTTTCATAAAACCAGCCCTTGGTTTTATTTATTAATTCAATCGTTTTCTTAATTTCAGTTTTATTAATCTCTCCTTCGGTATTCATATTTCTAATTTGGCATTTAATTGGGGATTTTCAATTTGTTCTCTTTCTATCTTTTTCAGTTGCATACCCAATTCACTGATCTCTTTTTTCTCTGTTTTATTCATGTAAGGATTTAGAGATATAAAACTTCCCCTAAGAACTGCTTTTGCAGCATGCCATAAATTTTAGTATGTTGTCTCATTGTTATTCTCTTGAATGAAGTAATTAATTGTTTCTAAGACTCGTTCTTTGGCCCACTCATTCTTTAGAATTAGATTATTTAGTTTCCAATTAATTTTTATCTTATCTTTCCATGGTTTTTATTACAAACAATTTTTATTGCATAATTATCTGAAAAGGATGCTTTGACTACTTCTGCCCTTCTGCACTGGATTGTGAGGTTTTTATGCACTAGTACATGGTCAATTTTTGAGTATGTTCCATGTACCACTGAGAAAAAAAGTATATTCTTTTTTATCCCCATTCAGTATTCTCCAGAGGTCTATTTTATCTGTGATTTCTGACTTGTTTTTCATTATTTTTCTAGCATCACTCTCATTTCCCTTCCTACTTTTTCTCTACTTCTCTAATTGTATTTTCCAATTTTTTTTTTATCTTTTCCATGGCCTAAGACCAATTCATATTTTTCTTGGAGGCTTTTGATGTAAGCTTTTTGACTTTGTTGGTTTCTTCTGGTTGTATGTTTTGTTCTTTGTCAACAAATTAAAATTCTATATGCTGAGTCCTTTTATTCTGCCTGCTCATTTTCCCAGAAAATTACTTGACTACCGAGCTGTTTGTCAGGGTATGAGTGCTTTCAGAGGGGAGAGTGCTTTGTTTCAAGCTTCATGGGTATTTCATTGCTGTTTTCAGAGCTACTTCTATTCTGAGATGGCATGATACTCCCCTCCTGGCCTGTGCTCTGGTTTGTGAGTGAAAGCACTCCTTTTTGCCATCTAACTACCAGGAGGACTCCCTCTCCACAACCACCACATGTTCTGCCACCCCAATGCTCCTCCTCCCCCAAGGATAGCCAACCAAGACTGTGACCCAGATCTAAGCATGGCAAATCAAGAGAATGCTGCCTCAATGGCAGCAAAGTGATCCCTGTACTCCTGCTCTTGTCACCTGCCTGATTTTCCCTACCACCTGTGAGCCTGGAACTCTGAAAGCAGGAGCCACTGCTGCTGCTGCTGCTGCTGCTGCTGCTGCCACCACTGCAGCCCCAGGGCTGGGGTTGGGCTGAGCCCCTCTCTCACACAGGTCCAACAGTTTTCCCACTCATCTGCTATTTTTTTCTTAGGCATTTGTGGGTGGAGGAGTATGGAAACCCTCACAGCTGCCAGTGATTCAGTGCCCTGAGGCCTGCTCTGCCCATTCTGCTCTAGCCTGATCTCTCCTGGGCTTGCCCATGCTCAGCCCTGCTATGCTTCCGGCACAGTTTAATAGACCCTTCCCAGCAATAATCCAGGCTGTCTTGGGCTGGAGATTTGTTTCACTCTGTCATTTCGTGGGTTCTATAGCCCTAGAATTTGTTTAGAGTCATTTTTACAAGTTTTTGGAAGAATTTGAAGGAGAACTCAATGAGTCCCTGTTTGCACACCTTCATCTTCACTCCACCCCCCTAAATAATTTTTAAATTGTCTCTCTTTGATCTCTTTTCTAGGTCGATTGTTTATCTGATGATATATTTCAGTTTTTCTTCTATTTTTATCTTTGTTTTTACTTTGATTTTTTTTCTTAATTGAGTTATTTGCTTCTACTTGCCCAGTTCTCATTTGCAAGCTATTATTTTTTCTGTTAGCTTTTTTACCCTTTTCTTCCATCCTTTCCTATTGTGATTTTTAAGGAATTCTTTCTTATCTAATTTTTTGTATTTCTGTTACCTTTACAATAATTCTGTTTTTTACAATGTTATGTTCTTCATTGTTTTTATTCCTCTTTTATCAAGCTGTCAAATCTCTCTTTTTTGCAGAGGGGAAGGCAGGGCAATTGGGATTAAGTGACTTGCCCAAGGTCACACAGCCAGTAAGTGTCAAGTGACTGAGGCCAGATTTAAACTCAGGTCCTTCTGACTCCAGTGCCAGTGCTCTACTCACTGCACCACCTACCTGCCCCTCAAATCTCTTTTCATAATTTTCTTGAATAACTTTCATTTCTTTTCCCATTTTTCATCTATCACTTATCTCTTTACTTCCTCCAGCAATTCTTATTGGGCTTATGTCTGATTTGAATTTTTCTCTCAATATTTCCTTGTAGCTATTTTTAAATAATTTTGTTTTCTTTTGAGTTTATGTCTTAATTTTCCTTGTCGTTTGTGTTCAGGTTCTTATTTTCTTGTTTTGTCTTTTTCCAGACTATGTATTGACTTTGATTTTTATCTTAAAGTTGGGCTCTGCTCACCTGGGCAGTGGTGAGACCTTGTCCCATGCTTCAGGCTTTTCTATCTTGCTCTTTTCACAGGTAGTTCTGGGGGTCTATATGTTTCAGTGTTGCTGAGGTTATGTGATCCAAGGAGAGGTCTGGTCATCAGTTTCCTGATCTGTACTCTGGTCTTTACTGAGAAAGAGCCTTTACTCTTCTGCAGATGCAGTAGGCTCTTCTTTTTCTCAGAACTCTGACCACAACTCCTTGCTCCAGTCTTTAACTTGTTAAATGACTTCTTACAGTCCTTATTTTGCTTTGAAACTTTTGATAATGTCAGATATTTCTTCTTTATACTCTTTCCTCTCATGGTTTTTGTGACTCTTGTGGTTCTCCTCATTTTTATTTATCTATTTCACTGTTCCTCATCATTCTTCTTTGTTTTCTTTTTTTCCTTAACTTTGGCCTGGCACCTACGTATGAATGGAACTTGGGGTTATACTTTGGATTTGCTTGTTCTGTCATTCCATTCCTCTCTTCCATTAACTCCCATGGATTAAAAAAAATATCTTTGTAATGATGACTTCCAGAGGTATGCAGGAGTCAGTTCTAAATAAAGCAAGGCAGGTATAAATTTTCGTTGTGAGAACCAACACTTTAGAAATCAGTGAACTACAGATCAGGGCTTGATTTACTCTTAGACTAGAGAAAGTGGTGGAGGAAATATTTAAAATGTATATAAAACTTAAAAGTGTGTAGAGAAAATATTATACCACCACGCCCAGAAAGACAGTTGTTAAACATTTACCAGGGCACAATTGGATGGCTTTCGAATCTATATATCCAGGTTTCTTCTTTCTTCTCAGCTATAGTCCTACATCAGTAGCTTCTTGTTATATATCTCAATTAAGATTTTAGACAGTTATCTTAAACTAAACAGATCTCAAACTGAAGTTATTATTTTTACTGCAACCAAGCCTCCCTACTATTTCTGATAAGGGTCCCATCATAATTCCACCTTTATAGATTCGCAACTTTGCAGCCATTATCAACTCTTTTCTCATCCTTACCATTCTTGCACCTACTCACTATATTTGATCCCTTGCAAAACAATACTTGATTCTACCTTCATCCACATCTTTCTCAATGTCCCTTTCTATCTACTCAAACAGCCATGGTCAGAGTTCTAGACCTCATCATTTCTTGCCTGGTGTATTGTAATAGCTTCCTTCCTGGTGTACTTTCTTCTAGTCTCTCATCTTTTCAATATATCTCCCACATAGCTGCTAACTATAAATTTTTAATGGACAAGTCTCATCATTCCTTTCCATTACTCAAAATACTTCAGTGGATTCTATTGTCTTTAGAATAAAGTATTAACTTCTGTGTTTGTGCTTTGAGTTCTTTCACATTTGGACTTCAACCACTTTTTAAGACTTATTTTACATGTATGCCTGTCATACACTTTGTGTTTCAACCAAATTGCCTCATTAGATGTTCCATAAAAATGACATGCAATACCCCACTTTTATACCTTTGTTCATTTAGTCTATCATCCCTTGAAATACTGACTCTCTTAACTTTGACTACTTGGAAACCCTAGGTGCTTTCAATGATCATCTCATATACCATCTCAACAAGAAACTTTTCTTGATTCCCAGTTGTATTTCCAGCTTCAACTTTTTTTTGGTATTTAGTTGTATACTTTTTGCACTCATTCATCCCTGTTTAGCTATTAACCACTGTCCCATCATCCGTGAAATTATTTCTTATGTAGTGTGGATGTACTTTGTTTTTGCTTATTAGTGGGTAACTTATGTTCCCTAATAGAACGTTAGCTCTTTGAAAGCAGGAACTATTTCATTTTAATCTTTGTAACCCCAGTGTCTAGGATTTGGTATCTTGTACTTAGTAAGCATTTAATAACTACTTGTTAAATATACTTGCAGGATTGATATCATCATCCAGATAATTTAAATTCTTTCATAGCATACATTTTCATTTGAAATATCCCTGAAATTCAGGCAAAGTTCTTAAAATAATATTTTTCGGGGATGCATTCATATCCTCTGATTGAATTAATAAGACTTCCTAGGGCTTACAATATTTTATGTTGGGCAAGAAAAAAAGTTGACAAAGAGATAGTAGTTGAATAGACCACTAATGTTAACTGAAGCTAGATAGGATTACAGAATTTTAAATGTCCCCAAAGGTTTATCCTCTTCCTTCAATCAGCTCTTTTATAACTAAGACACCAACCTGCTTTCAATAGGAGAGGCTCATTAATAGAACTACATTAAGGCTGTCCTGATGTAGGGGCAGAACAGTTTTTCTGATCAGAAACTTCAACAATGGAGAATTCTTGAACAAAGAGGTATGATCACTTGTGTATGATCAATTAGGCAGAAGAGACCTCTTTTGAGGTGTTAATATTGGACCTTTGTTTAGTTTTTGATTTAGCCTATATTCTATTTTGCCTTTTGATTGACCCACAAAGATATATATTTTGCCTTCAGTCTTTCATATATTGAGATTCTCCCCACCTTTATGTTTTTCCACTTTCAATGTTTCTGATTGTGTGTTTGTGAGATGGATAGTGAGTGAAGTCTTCTCAAGTGTTAGTAGATATCTGAACAGTTTTACGCAATTAGATTAGGAAACCAGCACTAGGGAGGGGGTATAGAAACATTGCTACATAACCTCCAGGCATGCCTGACCAGTTTGACCACAGATAAACTGTTTTTCATGAAGACCTTTGTCCTTTAAAGAATTTGCACAAACAACTGCAAAAAGTTTTTTTTTTCCTAACCCTTTTTCTCTAAGAATCCCCAGACCTGGCAGATAAGGACTGCCTGCCTCCTGGTTTCTAGGCAAAGTTTATCCATGTTTAGATTGTGTACCCTAAATCCCAGCCAATGGGAGGAAGGGGGAGAAGTGGGAAGGAGTCTTGCATTAGGACCGTAAGTACAGGCTTTCTCCTTCACTCAGCACACCCCAACCTCTACCTCTTGGGTGATGCTCTTTCTCATAAGAAAGAAAGTATAAACACCTTTTCTGATTTTGGGCTCAGATTCTGAACTCTTCATTGTACTGTTGCATACATGTGCTTTCACACCTGCATTGAGTTTGAGGCAGAAAAGTTTAAGAGGCATCTTTGTTCCCTCCACATGACACAGACTATTGAGCAAAGGGGCACTGTATAGCTGTGGCATTGTTGATATTCCTAGGGAGTAACCTAGAACATAGTAGAGAAGAATTTCAAAGTGAACTGCTGGGATGGGTGTTCTAGAGCCAGTTTTTATTGGTTCCTGAGTCAATTTTCACATTTTCAGTGTGAGCATTTACACCTTGGAATTTTACAAATGCTACAAATGAGGGATTGATTTATTGTGTTGATTGGGTTTAATAAAGTGATGGAAAAATGATAATAATGCAAATTAGACTTAAAGGTATGCCATGTATTTTCATAAAGCAACTTGTTAAACATTTGTCAGCACATCCCTGATTACTAGAGATATTTTTTGCTGGCTTCTCCTTTCCTTTCAGGGTACAGCTTTATTGTACACATGTTTTATATGCAGAGGAAAGAGAACACATTTTTTGACTCCCTTAATTCTCTAGGATACATTGTCCTTAACCAAATTTCCTCAAGGAACATGGACAGAGGAGGCATATTTTGAGATTGTGTATCACATCATAGGGAAATTAACTGAGCTACTTTAATTGGTCTTCAGCGCTATTATCTTTCATACATTCATTTAATAAACATTTGTTAAATGCTCATTATGTGCCAGGCACTGTGCATAAAGTGCTCTTCTAAACTGTCATAGAACTGTGTGCTAGCTCCAGTACCTCCTAGCTATGTTAGCATAAGAAAATCAGTTCTGCAAAACTCCATTTACTCATATGGAAAATGGCAAAAATAATGTTTGTTGTAGATAGTTATATTTTCCCTGTATTATAACATACTATAAAACTGTCTTATTATTAACATTATATTTGGAGTGGAACTTAGAAACCATTTAGTCCATCTTTCTACCTAATGCACAAATCCCTTTTAGAATTTTAATGAAAGTTCATCATCTATTCTTGAGAAAACTTGTAATAGCAACTGCCTGACTTTCATGGCAGAATATTCCATTTTTGATTTCTCTACTTGTTAGATTATTTTGGCTTTTTGATTGGAGAAAAGTGGTTGGAGACAGAAAATCTCTATTTTAGTGTTTTTTCCCCCTCTCTACACCATCAGATCACATTTTTTTCTTTGAATATTTTGAAATTCATCTTTGTAAAGCAATATATATGTATATATGTACATATACATGCATGTGTTATGTAAGCATGTATGTGTGTATATATATATATATATTTATATGTATGATAATATGGTATATTACTATAAGAAGTGCTGAATTGGGAGCCAAAGGACTGGAATTTGTTTACTTCCTAATCTGTAATACCATAGGTTTGGATGCGATGAGCTCTTTTATCTCTTAAAGCTCTATATCTAAGATACTCTAAATTATTTAATGGGATTATTAGTGTCTGGCTTCATTGTTGACCTATGAAAATTTTAATTAAATATTATTTTGTATTATTACAAGTCTTTTCTGGGCCAAATATTTTTACCAGGAAAATAATATATTAAGTTTTCAGTGCTTAGTCATATAGTATTAGGCAACCAAGTAACCAACCAATGAACTTTGCTTGTTTATAAAAGCCAAAGAATGAAGCTGAAATATATGACAAAATATTAATGAAACTAAGGGTAACTTGCAATGAATACACTTTCCAGAGGGGAAGCTTCTTTCACATATGTATTCTACAATGATTTTAACCCAGCATTACCACATGTTTGTTAGCTAATACTTACGTGATAATCACTGCTCAATTATGACCCTTTGTGTTGTTAAGCAAAATAGTCTCCTTAGCATGGCTTTTGTTTCTTTTGAGTGGAAGTACTTTCAGCTGTTAAGTGCTAAGCCCCAGGCCCAAAGCCCTATCAGGTGTGAAACCTGTGTGGGTGTAGATTAATGACTTAAGAGGGGCCAACTCGGGAATCAATGGTCTCTGGTCGTCGAGGGGGGGCTTGAGAACGCCAGAAGCTAGGCTGCAAGGAAAGGTGAGCCAAGAGACAGTTATCAGTGGAAGCGGAACCTGCTGTGGAAGCCAGGAGCTGTGGAAGCCAGAGGCTGCGGAGGCAGGAAGCTGTGGAAGCAGGGCTTACCCGTGTGTAGACCCAGGAGTGCCAGCAGGAACATGAGGCCAGTAAAAATGATTTGGCTAAATACTATCTTGTTTTTCTGTGGCCTCCTGGTTACTCTTGTGAGGTGGGCTTTCTGGGCCTGGAGTCTTTTTGTCAAGATGTCGGAATGGGGAGGCTGGTTCACGGTTCTGCTGCGGTGGGGCATAAATAAATTTCTTGTTGTTTTCTCCTTAGAGAACCTCTCATACCTTGCGATTTTGGACCATTCAGACATATACATGATTATATTTGAGATTATAAATTCGACCTTCCTACTACACCCTTCAAATCAGTCCTAATTGATATTGTATTTTAACCACAAAAAAGGAGTTATATTGGCTAGCTCTGATCTCTTTGGTTAGAAAGTCAACCAATTGCTAGCCTTGCCATGTATCTATAATATTTCCTCATATATTCTGTCAAAGACAATGCCACTCATTGGTTTCTCAAGCTTTAGAATGACTTCTTAATCATTATTTTTTTAATGAGAAATTTTTGGAAAAAAATCATCTCCACTATGCTACATAGTAGAAAGAACAGCTGATATGGAATGTGATCTAGGTTTGAGCATAACTTCAGCATTATAAACTGTGAATATGAAAAACTTAGTGAACCTCAATTTTTCTCATCTCTAAAACAGAAATAGTAAAATTTACTTTACCTAACCCATGTGGTTATATGGAAAAGGATTCATAATACATGAACATTACTCAAATATGACTCATTATTTTGATGATGACTTGTTAATGTATTTAGTCTAATACTACAGTGCCTGGTATATGAAAGGTACTTAATAAACGTTTATTGATTCATTGATTGATTAATACCAATGAGTATTAGTACTGGTTAGCACTGATATTAATAGAAGACTGCTATTATTATTTCATTTGTCTAAAAGCCTCTCTTTTATGGTAAAAATGCCGGGGCCTTTCCCCCATATTTTCTGATAATGAAAGGTTTCCTCACACATTAATGTGCATTATCACTAAATAAATGTCAATGAAGAGAAAGTATAAAGTCAATGTGTACCCAAATATAGTTATTCATTTCTCAGAGATATAGTTGTTTTAAGTGCTTATCTGATACTGCAATGGTTCTTTGATTTCATTGATATGTATGTGCCATACAATAATGCTGGCTGAAAACTATCACTACCTTCTCATTCTGTGTTATGAGTCCATGTTCTTTCAATGTACTGAGGGCCATAGTTCCTTTCTCTTCTTGTGATAATACCAGAGGTATACATGCATTTTTTTCAGTCATATTTTTTCTCTGAAAACTAAAACCATTTACATTATTTCTTAGCTTCCACTTAATTTCTCATTCTTGTATATTTCAATTTGCTGTGAGTTCCCATGAGGCTTTCCATTGCCTTCTGGGTAATCCTCACTCTCATTTATGTAGAGAATCCAGTGTTCTATAACTCACAACCATAAAGTATAATCAGAAGAATGTTGATTTTTTTTTAAATGGATCTTTTTCTCAAGGAAATATCTGGGGTCATTTGAAAGAACTTTGCAATTCCCTGAAGGCAATCTAGACAGATCTCTTCATTACAAGTTGAAATTCACATTTGTTGTGTGAGTTGGTACAAATAAACATTTAAGACAAAAGAAATTTTATTTTGTTTTTTTTTTCCTTCCTGATACAGGCTGGAAGGAGGGGATGCCCTTTCAGTGTAGTCAGAAAGTTAGCAGGTTTTACTGTAACCCCTCACCACCACCCACCTGTGCCTTTTGTGCTTTGCTTTGCATAGCTGAAGGGTAATAAGATACAAGACTTTGAAACATGTCTAAACTTAATTCATTTGAACATTTACTAGTCCATCATGTATAATCATAAGTCTACAAGAATTTTTGCAAATGTGTTATGGTTCTTTTGAATTCATTATCAGAGCATCATAAAAATAATACTTTCCATGAAACATGCTTAATGTACCTGTTGAGAGGGAAAAACCCAAAGATTCAGGAATCAAATTGGTTTTACCCATTCTTCCAGACTCTAACTGCTTAGGAATGGATGCTGAGGGTGGAGCATCTTTACAGACTCTAACTGCTTAAGGTCTCCCGAGTACCCGAGAGGATCAGGGCCATCTGGAATGAATTCACAGTCTCAAACATTCTTTAATTCAATGTAGCAAAGTTTTATTACATTTTACAGCAGGCAAGAGTTTTTAGGGAACCTGCAACCTTACAAGGGTGCAGGTAAAGTTTAAATACAAGATTTGGGGGTGAAATCTGTCAATTAGGTGTTTTGGGGTATGATTAGGGAGTAGTTAAGGGGTGGTCAGTTCTTAAAGGAACATTCACTTTTTGTATCTACTGCGAAGGCATCTTACCCAGAGTTCACTGGGAATTAGCACTGGGGGGAGGGGGGGCTACCTGGGTGTGTGGTTTTGACCACGAAATGTCACTAAGTCAAGTAGCAATTATGGCACTGGGAATATCCGGGTGGTTTCCATCAAATGTCTTGTTAGACAAGATGAATGTAAGGGAGTATACATTTGAGCATATCTAGGATACATATCAGGAGGATCAGTAAGTAGTAAATATTGTTATGTCTCAGTGCACAGACATTAGCACATACACGGGGAATCAGACCAATAAATTCTACATGTGCAGCTGGCCACAGTATCAGGGGGAGAAATAAGTGTTTTGCTAAGGCATGCTGCCCTTGAACTAGAGAGGGACTGCTAGGGCAAATGCTTTGAAGCTAGGGAGAGATGTGATTTTAGAACTGGGGTCCAGACATAGGCACCCAAACAGAGGCTGAGGAGAAATGAGATGTTAGAATTAGGTCCAACCACAAGTACCCCATCATACCCAAAAAGAGATGGATTTGTGATCTCAGCAATGCCAATGTTTCATCCAGTGATACAGTTCACCACATAGTCATACGTGAGTATTCCATACAATTCTTGTCTGTCTTTGCAGAGGTTAAGATGGAAGTTCCTTGAGGGCAGGAACTGTTTTATTTTTGTCTTTGTGTTTCCAATGCTTAAATGATGCCTAGCATGTGATGAGCACTTAAATGTTTGGTTGATTGATATTTTACCACTGGGGTTTCCTTTCTTGTTTCCTCTTAGCATACTAATTTACCGATGGCTATCATTGAATCACTCCTAAAATCACAGGCCAACAAGAGATTTCACATCTATCTTGATTAGCCATCTGCCTTCAGGTAACAATGTGAAGAAGAGCAATTAAAATAAGCTGAAATTATAAAAGGGAAATAACTAAGACCATTTGTGATATCTTAGGATGGAAAACAGTTCTTGTCAAATTTAATTGTCTCTACAACTTTCAAGAAACAAAATTCCACTACCACCACAACAGAGTTACTTTCATATTTTAAATTGTCACATTCTCTTGTATACATACTCTAAAATGAGGTTATCACACAAGTTTAGATATTATAAATTGGGAAATAGTAGTAAATACAAGTGTTAAATATAACACATTCTGTATTGTCAAATGTAGTGAGATTTTTAAAAGCCTGTGTTTAATGACATTGGGCTTTTTCTTTATGCATTTATTTTCCAAGAAATATAATCTGGCTTCTTATACTGTCAGATTTCTGTAAAGTATGTTTTATTCAAATTGCTCAAAAGGGAAATATTGATAAAGAAACTGGCAGGGCTAAAAAGCAGTTTCAACCATTTGGGAAACTACCTGCCTTAAGCAATGTAGCATATTATATGTAGATTATGTAATTTGAGGTTAGAAACTAGGAATGGCAATAGAGAATACCTCAGCTGAAAGAAATCCTAGATACCTAGGATACCTAGATACCTCTTGTCCAAACTCTGTATGATTATTTTATCCTTAGGGTCACAGATTTTGATCTGGAAGCGATAGTATTTCACAGATAAAGAACTGATGTCCAGAGGGAGTCAATCCCCAGACAAAAAACTTTCTCACCAAGTTCATCATTCAGAGAATTATCCAAATAATTTTTCAGGTGTACAAGTTAATTATTATTAAACCTAGGAATAGAACATAGGTGATCTGATTTCTTCTAAAAAGTACTATTTTTAAATAAATTTATTTATTTTTCATGCATTTATAACATCTCTCCCAGTGTCCTCCCTATTTCCAAAAGAAAGAAATTCAAAAAGAAATAGAAAAATAAATCCCTCTTCAGAAACATGGATAATCAAGCAAAGCAAATTCTTACATCGTAAGAAAATATGTCGTTCTCTTCACATTTTATCCATCATCTCAAAGAGATGATTGGAGTGTTTCATCTTCTGTCATTTAGACTCATAGTTTATCATTGCATTGATCAGAATTCTAAAGACTTGAAAAGTTTTTTTTCTCTCTCTAAGCCAAGGGGATTGTGAAAATTTCAGAGTGAGCATTCAAACATTTAAGTAAATGCTACAAATCACAACTTGATTTATTATTTTGTTAATTATCTAGATTTGAAATAAAAAGTGATGTAGAAAATGTTCATAATGCAGATTAACCTTAAAAGCATGTCCTGACACCAAGAATTCAAAAGTAGATATAACAAAATTATAAAGATCAAATGAGACTCAAATGAAGAGATATAATAAGACATCCCTACTATACTCCTTTGTGGAGCTAGAGGATTTACCGTTGTTATGCATTGTACTTGGTTTCAGACTTTTTCAGTGGACTGATAAGTAGTATTTTTTTCTTCTCTAAAAAATATTATTTGGTATGTGGGATGGTTCTTTGGAATTAAAGGGGGGAACAAGACATGGAATAACTATGGTTTTGTAAGAAACAGAAACTATCAATAAAACTTTAAAAAAATTAAAAAGTGTATCCTGAAGTGTTCCAATACAGCCTCTTTCAGCTAGATAAAAGGGTATGAACTGCGAAGTAACTTTTGGGTCTTGGTTCCAAATTGTTTTCTAAATTGTCTGGATCAATTCACCAATTCTCTACATATAGTACATTCTTGTACCTGTTTTTGCATGACTGCACCAGTATTTGCCATTATCTTCTTTTGTCATCATTGCCAGTATGATGAGTGAGAATCTCAAAGTTGGTTTAATTTGTATGTCTCTAATTATTAGTAATTTAGAGCTGATTTCCCCCCATACATTTAGGTATTGATAGCTTAGATTTTTTTCTTTTGGGCATTGACTGTACATATCCATAGATATCCATGCATATCCATTTACTGATTGAGGAAATGTTCTTATTTTCATACATTTTTATCAGTTTCTTATATATCTTGTATAGACAAGCTCTCTTTATTTGTAATACAGATTTTTACGTAGAGAAAGAGGACAAAAGGGACTCTGTCCTTTTGAAAAAGTAGAAGAGGCAGCCCACAACTTCAGATGGTCAGCAAACAAGTCATTTGAATGGAAAAAATGTAGCCTAAGGAAAATGGAACAAAAATAATGTTTTCTATGCTTGCAAAATGTTACTTTTCATTTTTAGCATAAATAAGACGGTAAGTAGAGAAAGATTCTCTGCAGTAACATTTACCTTGGTACAAACAGCTGAGATCTAGAGAGAGAAAAATGCCTAGAGAAGTTTAGCTAATTGAAAATCTGCAGCTCCTAATTTGGCTGGCTTCACAGCAGTCCATCTCAAGGAGAGATTCTCAAAAAGGTGTGAGACATATTCAGAACTCAATAAGTTTTCACATGAATTCTGAGGAAATATCAGACATTTCATTCAGATTGAGTGACTAGAGAGATAGTAAGTCATTTACTGATCTTCAAAGTTATTATATCAAATTATGTTATTTCCTATAATTTTCTGTTTGATTATAATTCAATATTATGAATTCTGATAATAGTTTTTGTTTGAATAAAAAAAGTAGAATTTTACTGAGGGATAAATTATTTTCTCTGGGTCCTTAATTATTAGTTTCTATAGAAAAAGTAAATATTGTATGTCTTGCAACCACCAACTTCTTTCCAGTCTCCACAGTATCATCATTCAAGCTCAGATTGCCATCAGTTCTCTATTACACAATAGTTATTACCTCCCTAATTTGAAGTTGTGACTTCCCTCTTCCCACCCTCCAATCTTTCATTTATAGAGCTGCCCAAATCATTTTCCAGAAGAACAGGTTTGAATAGAATTGCTCCAATGAAAAATCAATTTGTGGCTCTCTTTTGTCTCTAAGATCAAATACAAATTCCTTAGCTTGGCATTTAACATTCACAAAATCTATTCAAGCTTTCTTTACTAGCATTATTTCATATTACTATTTTCAACATGCTCTATATGTCATTCAAATTGTATGCTGAATTTGGGGACTTTCTAATATACTTATCACTTTGTCCCCAACACCGGAACAGTGTCTTGTGCATAGGTACTTAATATCATTTGTTAAATTGAAAGACTGAAATTTCAACTTAACTCAATGCCTGGCCCCTAGTAAGCATTTAAATGCTTAATGACTGACTGATTGACTAACTAATGGACTGACTAAAAGTGTCACTTGTTAGTTCTTATCTGAATTACATGAAACAAACATCAACAAATGTAAAACTTTCCACTTCCAATACTGAATGATATACATACATCATAAAGAGAATTTATTTTCTTTGGCATAGAAAATGCACATAGTTTATTTTTACTTTTAACAAATATTTATATATGTCCTATTTTACATCACCATTTTCACATTATTTCTTGCCTCTTCCTCTAGAGAATTATCACATAAAACAATATTATTTTAGGAACCAAAAGTAGAAAAAGAAGAAATTTCACCTAATAAATACTTCAAAAAATAGTAAAAGAATGTAATATACAATATTTGTGGAGGTCCTACCTCTTCAAAGAGGTGGGTAAGAGAGTTTTCTTATAAATATTCTTTGGAATCATATTTTTTATTTAGAATATTGGAGCATTAATTTTTTCAAGGCAAAAAATATTTATTAAGACGCTATTATATTCCAAGCACTGTAGTAAACTTGCAGGACATAACAAAAGCCCCCTCTCCCCAAAATAAGTCCCTATGCAATTTTTCTTTCTTTTTTAAAATTCATTTTTTATTTTTATTTTTGAATTCTGTCCTTTCTTCTTTCCCCTGCATGATCTATTGAGAACCAAGAAAAACAAAACCTATTACAAATATATATAGTCATGCAAAACAATTTCTTCCATTAGACACAAAAAAGGAAATAGAAAGAAAATATGCTTCAATTTGTACTCAGTCCATCTGAGACTTAGGTCTCTATCTGTATGTGGCTATCTTGTTTCATCAGACACCTTTAGAGTTGTAGTTGGTCATGATGACTTTATTAAGATTTTTACTGTTATTAAATCTTTCAAAGTTCATTATCTTTATAATATTGCTATTTTTATATAAACTGTTTTCCTGGATCTGCTTATTTCACTTTAGGGTTCTTCCCAGGTTTTTCTGAAACCATCTCCTTTATCATTTCTAACATCAAACATAACTTTTTCAGTCATTTTCCATTTGAGGAACATCTCAGTTTCCAAGACCTTGCCATCCCCCAAAAGAGCTACTATAAATATTTTTTGAATATAAATGTTCTGTTCCTCATCTTTGATCTCTTTTTGGATACAGACACAGAAGGGGCAATGCTGGGTCAAAGAGTGTGCACATGTTAAAAGTATTTGGCCGTAGTTCCACATTACTTTCTAGGAAGTTTGGATTTGCTCATAGCTCCACAAATAGTGCATTAGTGTGACTGTTTTCCCTTATTCCCTCTAGCATTTTTCACTTCATTTGTTGTCTTTGATACCAACCTGATGGATAGGAGATAGTACCTCAGATTTGTTTTAATATACATTTGTCTGATCATTATTGATATAGAGCATTATCCTTCATATGGTTATTGATAGTTTGGATTTCTTTCTCTGAGAACTATTTAAGTCTCTTGAACAGTCATCATTTTGGGAATGGCTCTTATTATTGTAGATTTGACTCAATTCTCTATATGTCTTAAAAATAAGAATTTTTTCAGACTATTGCTGAAAATGTATCTTTGTCCAGTTCTTATAATTTTAGCTTTATTGTTTTTTTTGCACACTCTTTTAAAAAAATAATCAAAATTATCCATTTTACTTCTTATGAAACTTTCAATCTGCTTTGTCATGAATTGCTTACCTATGCACACATCTGATAGATATTTTCTTCCATGTTACACTAATTTGGTTAAGATATTTCCCTTTATGTCTAAGTTACATATCTATTTTGTGCCTATCTTGGCATACACTGTGAAATGTGGGTCTATACCTCATTTCTGCCAGACTACTTTCTGATTTTTCCACCAGCTTTTATGGAATAATGTGTCATTGAATCAAGTTCTTGCCCTAATACTTGGGATCTATGAATTTATCTAACACTAGGCTACTGCGCTTATTTGCTTCAGTATATCATGTTCACAGTCTTTTCCAATCTCTCTATTTCTTATCCAATACCAAACTATTCTGATAACTCCAGTTTATAATGTATTTAGAGATCTGGTACTGCTAGCCCTCATTCTTCCTCTTTTTTCCTTTTTGAATACTCTTAACCTTTTGTTTCTCGAGAAAAATTATATTATTTTTTCTAGCTCTATAAAGTAATTCTTTATTAGCTTAGTTGATAAGATGCTAAATAAGTAAACTGATGTAGGTAGTGTTATCCATTTTATTATATTGATTTGGCTTATTCATAAGTAATTGTTATTTCTCCAATTATTTAGCTCTCTATTTGTATGAAGAGTGTTTTGTAATTATATTCATACAATTCCTGTTCATGTCTTAGCATTAGACACCCAAGTATTTTGTAGTGTCTACGGTTATTTTAGAGAGAATTTATCTTTCTATCAAACAGCTTCTATAGTATTGGAGTTAGTTGTTCTTTAAATGTTTGGCAGAATTTTAATTTTAAAGCTATCTTATCATGAGGCTTTTTTATTTCGGAGTTCATTTATGACTTAATTTCTTTTCTAAAATAGGGTTATTTAAACATTCTATCTTCTGTTAAACTGGGCCATTTTATATATATATATTACAAATATACATATACATATATATGTATATCTATATTTACAAATATGTATATATAATGTGTATATGTATCTATCTTATGCATATGTAAAGATGCACATATATGTATATAAATTTATGTGTATATATACATATATAATATTCATCCATTTAATTTTTTATTGTCAGTTTTATTGACATAGAGTTGGATGAAATAGCTACTAATAATTACTTTTATTTCTTTTTTCCTTGATTGGGGATTTATCTTTTTTATTTTTATACTAGTAATTTGGTTTCTATTCTTCTTCCTTTTTGTTAATCAAATTAGCTAATGGCTTATCTATTATACTGGTTTTTCAAAAAAAGTTCCTAATTTATATTTATTTATCTATTTTTGCTTTCAATTTTCTTTGTAGGTGCATGCTTAATTTGCAGCTTTATACTTTTTCTCATTCATTGGTAAAAATATTTAGAAACAAAAAATTTTCCCCCTAACTTCTGTCCATATTAATTATTTAATATTGAATTAATTTTAATACTTGCTTCAAAATCCCTTTGTCAAATGTAACTTTTATTACTTTATGATAATTATTGAGTGCATTTAATATTTCTCATATTTTACAGATTGTTTTGGAGGTTTTTTTTTTTTTGCAAAAAACATGTTTACGAGGTTTTCATGCCCCAACACATGGTCAGTTTTTGTGAAGGTGACATATGAAATTGAGAAATGAGTGTATTTCTTTTCGTTATCATTAAATATTTCCTAGAATTATATTATATCTAACTTTTCTAAAAATATATATTCAGTTCTTAATTTATTTCATTTTTATCAATCTATCTTTCAAAGTTTCAGAGGGTTAAATTGGTGTTTTCCACTATTATGGTTTTTATTGCATATTTCTTTCTATTAGTCATTTAATATTTCTCTTGGGAATTTTTTAAATAAAAAACTAGCAGAGAGATTATAGCAATATATCACAAGGATAATATATTATGATCATATAGAATATTTACCATAAATTCAGGTCTGGTTCAATATATATCTATATCTATATATAGATATATGTATATACACACACACACATATATACATATCAGCATAATTGACCATATCAATAACAAAACTAACAGAAATATTATGATTAGGTCTGGTTCAATATATATATATATACACACACACATATACATATCAGCATAATTGACCATATCAATAACAAAACTAACAGAAATATTATGATTATCTTATTAAATGCAGAAAAAGTCTTTGACAAAATACAACACCCACTCCCTTTAAAAACATTAAAGAGCATAGGAATGAATGGAGCATTCCTTAAAATGATAAGCAATGTTTGCCTAAAATCATCAGCAAGCATTATCTATAACAGCGAGAAGCTTGAAGTAAATTTCCCAATTTTAGGGCTAATAATGATTAAATATCTTCCCCACTCATTCATCCCCTTAATAAACCTCAGGTGGAACTAGTTAAGGGAAGCTTGATAAAGGGAGGGTTGTTTGTAGGAAGGCCTACATACTTTTACTAAGTAAGTGTGAAGCTCCATGCCAGCACCCTTTTACTGATTAGATGTGAAACCCTCCAGCCCTAAAGAGTATATATATATATACACATATATACACACACACATATACATATATATATACATACATACATACACTATATACATATACATATACACATTAAGGGGCAGATCACAGCAGGAGTGCAGAGCCTGCTTACAATAGGAGTTGCAGTCTGGGTAGGTGGTTCTTGGGGGAGGATGAGCACTGGTGTGGCAGAGCTTCCTGTGTAGAAATAGCTATGAAAACAACAGCACAACCCCTCAAGCTTTGGACAAAGTACTCTCTTCTCTACAAGCAGTCATACCCAAACAAAAAAACTCAAGGGTCAAGTAGTTGCCTAGCAACATGGTCAGGGAGTGAAAATGGACTCAGATTCAGACTCAGACTCTGCAATCTTTCTTTGGTGACAAAGACCAAAACATACAGCCAGAAGAAGTCAACAAAGTCAAAGAGCCTACATCAAAAGCCTCCTACAAAAACGTAAAGTTGCCTCAGGCCATGGAAGAGCTCAAAAAGGATTTGGAAAAGCAAATTAGAGAAATACAGGAAAAATTGGGAAGAGAATTGACAGTGATGCAAGAAAACCATGAAAAACAACTCACTGATTGATAAAGGAGACCCAAAAATACTGAAGAAAATAACACCTTAAAAAATAGACTAACTCAAATGGCAAAAGA
Source organism: Phalanger gymnotis (assembly GCA_028646595.1). Lineage (NCBI taxonomy): Eukaryota > Metazoa > Chordata > Mammalia > Diprotodontia > Phalangeridae > Phalanger > Phalanger gymnotis. The sequence goes on from CM053622.1 coordinate 115,988,611, forward strand.
GCTCCAAAAAGCCAGTAAGTAGAAGAATGCCTTGAAAGGCAGAATTAGCCAAATGGAAAAGGAGGTCCAAACGACCACTGAAGAAAATACTGCCTTAAAAATTAGATTGGAGCAAGTGGAAGCTAATGACTTGATGAGAAATCAAGATATTATAAAACAGAACCAAAGGAATGAAAAATTGAAAGAAAATGTGAAATATCTCATTGGAAAAACCACTGACCTGGAAAATAGATGCAGGAGAGATAATTTAAAAATTATAGGACTACCTGAAAGTCATGAGCAAAAAAAAGAGCCTACATATCATCTTTCAAGAAATTATCAAGGAGAACTGCCCTGATATTCTAGAGGCAAGGGGTAAAATAGAAATTGAAAGAATACACCAATTGCCTCCTGAAAAAGATACCCCCCAAAAAACTCCTAGGGATATTGTCCCCAAATTCCAGAGCTCCCAGATCAGGGAGAAAATCTGGCAAGCAGCCAGAAAGAAACAATTTGAGTATTGTGCAGACACAATCAGGGTAACACAAAATCTAGCAGCTTCTACATTAAGGGATCGAAGGGCTTAGAATATAATATTCTAGAGGTCAATGGAACTAGGATGAAAACCAAGAATCACCTACCCAGCAAAACTGAGTATCATGTTCCAAGGCAAAATATGGATTTTCAATAAAAGAGAGGACTTTCAAGCTTTCTCAGTGAAAAGACCAGAGCTGAATAGAAAATTTGACTTTCAAACACAAGAATCTAGAGAAGCATGAAAAGATAAACAAGAAAGAGAAATCATAAGGGACTTACTAAAGTTGAACTGTTTTGTTTACATTGCTACATGGAAAAATGATGTATATAATTCATGAGACCTCAGTATTAAGGTAGCTGAAGGGAATATATATATATATATATATATAGATAGATAGATATAGATATAGATATAGATATAGATATAGATAGATATAGATAGATATATATAGATATATAGATAGATATATAGATATATAGATATCTATATCTATATCTACCTATCTATCTATCTAGACAGGAGGCACAGGGTGACTTGAATATAAAGGGATGATATCTAAAATATAAAATCAAATTAAGGTATGAGAAAGGAATATATTGAGAGAGGGAGAAAGAGAGAGATAGAATGGGGTAAGTTATCTCACATAAAAGTTGCAAAAAAAGCAGTTCTCTTGGGAGTGAAGAGGGGGCAGGTGAGGCTGAATAAGTGAATCTTGCTCTCATCAGAATTGACCTGCAGAGGGAATACCATACACACTCAATTGAGTATCTTACCCCACAGGAAAGAAAGAGGAAGGAGATAAAAAAGGGGAGATGACAGAAGGGAGGGCAGATGGGGGAGTAGGTAATCAAAAGCAAACACTTTTGAGAAGGGACAGGGTCAAGGGAGAAAATTCAATAAAAGGGGATAGGACAGGAAGGAGCAAAATATAGCTAGTTTTTCACAACATGAGTATTGTGGAAGGGTTTTGCATAATGTGACCTATGTTGAATTGCTTGAATTCTTAGGGAGGGTGGGTAGGGAGAGAAGAGGGGAGAGAATTTAGATCTCAAAGTTTTAATAGCAGATGTTCAAAAGAAAAGTTTTTGCATGCAACTAGGAAGTAAGATATACAGACAATGGGGCATAAAAATCTATGTTGCCCTACAAGAAAGTAAGGGAAATGGGGATGGGGGGAGTGAGGTGACAGAAGGGAGGGTTGACTGTGGAACGGGGCAATCAGAGTATATACCATCTTGGAGTTGGGGCAGGGTAGAAATGGGGAGAAAATTTGTAATTCAAACTTTTGTAAAAATTAATGCTAAAAACTAAAAAATTAAATAAATAAATAATATTAAAAAAAGAGACATTATTTTAAAGGTCAGAGGCTGATCAGGAGCACCGATATGTGTAACAGTAATATGCCAAAGTAGCTCTAATTTGCCCAGTGCATTTGTTATCCCCTGAAGTTAGGCCCTAAGAATAGTGATGTTTTTTAGATGATTTTGATACTATTTTATACATTTTTTCCAAAATATTCATTCTCTTTTCTTTAGACAAAGATCTCTTCATTTATATCAGATAACATAGTCAGAATAGGGTTTTTATCTATGTAACCCTGTCATAAATTGAAGTTATTAGTTTTAGAGTGGTTCAGTGGGGATGGTGGTTGATAGTAGAAATAATTTTGTTTCTTCTGTCTCTATTTCCAAGAGTCAATGTATCTATTGTTTAGTGATAAGCATCCTATTGATCTGACATGTTCTTAATGCAATATTAGTTTTTTAGCTCCCAAAGTGCCTCTAATGACCCACTTGCATTTATCTTTTATGGATTGCAAAGAGTCTTTTTAGAATTTGGAATGAGCAGGAGAATATGAATAGTAGTCCAAGGGAAAACAGCCAACTGAGGGAAGACACAACATATATTATAGATGTTAAATGCTATTTACCCATATCATGGTAATATTTTAAGTAGTAATTTGTGCTTGTAAGTTGTGTTTATTATAAAAATGTTAGATGCTTAATGATATTGACAAGCACAATAATAAACAGTGTAATTCAATACCTCCTACCTATGTATTTCATGAAGGTTTAAGGAATGTGGAAAAATCAATGTCACCCCATTTACAAGAACAATCAGGAATCCAAGGATTGTGTAAAATATTGAAATATTTTAGCTGGTGAATCAGACAAATGAAAAAAGATTTGCTTGTGTTCACATGTATAAAAAGGAAGTAACTTAATATTAGATATTTCAGGAAGATGCTAGAGACAAAAATAGTAAGAAATACTTTTGAGTAGTATGTTTGACCCTTTTCAAAATGATATTCATAATTACTTAGTATTTCGCTTATAGATCCAAATAAATAGGGTAGATGGTACAATGTATCGAGTGCTGAACCTAGAGTAAGGAAGACTTGAATTCAAGTATAGGCTCAGACACTTTCTAACTTTGCTCCTGGGTAAGTCACTTAACCCTACTTGCCTCATTTTCCTCATCTTTAAAATGAGCTGGACAAAGAAATGACAAGCCACCCTAGTATCTTCACCAATAAAACCCCAAATAGCATCACAAAGATAGAGACATAACTGAAACATCTGAACGACAACAACAAATCCAAATAGAAAACCACGAAAACACAAATAAGAAGTAGATGAATTAAACTTATAATTTATATGGTTTGCATTTGCATAGAAAAACCTGTGGAGATCATCTATCTATTGACTAGCTATCCAGATATATGGATATCAATACAGAGATTACATATGTGTGTATATTTATCTCTAATCTATATTCATATTCTAGAGGTTGTCCATCCAACTATATAGGATAATAGCCTTCATTTACTTTTTGTTATTTTTTTCCTGTTTGGTTGGATAAATCAAATTCTTTTTTTTTTAATTTACTTTTAAGATGTTTAGTTTTCATCATTGATTTTCACAGGCATTCGAATTACAAATTTTCTCCCCATTTCCACCCCCCCCACTCCAAGATGGCATACACTCTGGTTGCCCTGTTCCTCAGTCTGCCCTCCCCTCCATCACCCCATTTCCCTCCCATCCCCCTTTCCCTTCATTTCTTGTAGGGCAAGATAAATCTCTATGCCGCATTGCCAGTGCATCTTATTTTCTAGTTGCATGAAAAAAAAACTTTTTTACTTTTGAACATCTATTTTTTAAAAACCCTGAGTTCCAAATTCTCTCCCCTATTCCCTTCCTATCCACCCTCCCTAAGAAGTCAAGCAATTCAACATAACCTGCATGTGTATCATCATGTATAACCCTTCCACAATACTCATGTTGTGAAAGACTAACTATATTTTGCTTCTTCCTAACCTATCCCCCTTTATTGAATTCTCTCCCTTGACCTTGTCCCTTTTCGAAAGTACTTGTTTTTGATTATCTTCATCCCCATCTGCCCTCCCTTCCATCATCCCCCACTTTCTTATCTCCTTCCTCCTTCTTTCGGTGGGGTAAGATACACAACTGAGTATGTATGGTATTCCCTCCTCAGGTCAAATCTGATGAGGGCAAGATTCACTCATTCCCCCTCACCTGCCCCCTCTTCTCTTCCTACAGACTTGCTTTTTCTTCCCACTTTTATGTGAGATAATGTACCCCATTCTATCTCTTCCTATCTCCCTCTCTCAATACATTCCTCTCTCATCCCTTATTCATTTTCAGCTCATCCTATGCCCACTCTCTCTCTCTCAGTATATATATATGTAAATATATATATATATGTATATATGTATATATATATAACACACATACACACATATATATACACACACATACATAAACATATACATAGACATACATAAACATGTACATATATACACATACATATACGCACATGCATATTCCCTTCAGCTACCCAAATATTGAGGTCTCGTGAATCATACACACCATCTTTCCATGTAGGAATGTAAACAAAACAGTTCAACTTTAGTAAGTCCCTTGCAATTACTTTTTGTTGATTACTTTTTCATGCTTCTCTTGATTCTTGTGTTTGAAAGTCAAATTTTCTATTCAGCTCTGGTCTTTTCACTGAGAAAGCTTGAAAGTCCTCTATTTTATTGAAAATCCATATTTTGCCTTGGAGCATTATACTCAGTTTTGCTGGGTTGGTGATTCTTGGTTTTAATCCTAGCTCCATTGACCTCCGGAATATCGTATTCCAAGCCCTTCGATCTCTTAATGTAGAAGCTTCCAGAACTTGGGTTATTCTGATTGTGTTTCCACAATACTCAAATTGTTTCTTTCTGACTGCTTGTAGTATTTTCTCCTTGACCTGGAAACTTTGGAACTTCGTGACAATATTCCTAGGAGATTTCTTTTGGGGATCTATTTGAGGAGGTGATCTATGGATACTTTCAATTTCTATTTTGCCCTGTGACTCTAGAATATCAAGGCAGTTCTCCTTGATAATTTCTTGAAAGATGATATCTAGGCTCTTTTTTTGATCATGGCTTTCAGGTAGTCCAATAATTTTTAAATTCTCTCTCCTGGATCTATTTTCCAGGTCATTGGTTTTCCAATGAGATATTTCACATTGTCTTCCATTTTTTCCATTCCTTTGGTTCTGTTTGGTAATATCTTGATTTCTCATCAACTCACTAGCTTCCACTTACTCCAATCTAATTTTTAAGGTAGTATTTTCTTCGGTGGTCTTTTGGACCTCCTTTTCCATTTGGTAATTCTTCCTTTCAAGGCATTCTTCTCCTCATTGGCTTTTTGGAGCTCTTTTGCCATTTGGGTTAGTCTATTTTTTTAAGGTGTTGTTTTCTTCAGTATACTTTTCAGTATTTTTTTGAGTCTCTTTTAGCAAGTCATTGACTTGTTTTTCATGGTTTTCTCTCATCCTTCTCAATTCTCTTCTCAATTTTTCCTCTACTTCTCTAACTTGCTTTTCTAAATCCTTTTTGAGTTCTTCCATGGCCTGAGACCAGTTCATGTTTTTCTTGGAGTTTTTTGTTGTAGGCT
>CM053622.1:115994594-116067094 GCA_028646595.1 Phalanger gymnotis
TAAAAAAAAATAGATGTTCAAAAGTAAAAAAAGTTTTTTTTTTTTTTGAGGCAACTAGAAAATAAGATACACAGGCAATGGGGCATAGAGATTTATCTTGCCCTACAAGAAAGGAAGGGAAAGGGGGATGGGAGGGGAATGGGGCAACAGAGGGGAGGGCAGACTGGGGAACAGGGCAACCAGAGTGTATGCCATCTTGGAGGGTGCGGGGGGGGGGGGGGAGGAAATGGGGAGAAAATTTGTAATTCAAACGCCTGTGAAAATCAATGCTGAAAACCAAACATGTTAAAAATAAATTAAAAAAAAATACTAGTTACTAGGCACTGTGGATTCAAAGACAAAAAATAAAGCAGTCCTTGATCTCAAGAAGCTTACTTTCTGTTAGAGAAAATAGCATTGGTAGGCATAAAACGAAGAAATTTAAGTAAGGAGGGAGGGAGCCAGAATAAAATGATCAGATTAGTTTACTGTTATCATTATTTTTAATTGCATAGACTCTGGCCTTGAGACCATGTGAAAAATAAGAAGGAAACAGGAGAGAGGGAAGGAGAGAAAACAGAAGTTTTAGTCCTGATTTCTACTAGTTTCTGAGCCTGGCCATCTTAGAACCTAATGAAGTGAATCAACATACAGGGAAACTCCTTTTTGCTAAAGAGATTTATGTGTGGGACAGCTGCAGGTACTGATTCACCACCTATAGAATCCCTTCTTCCCCCCAACTTCCATTCCACATTCGTAGTTCTTTATGGCTTGATATAAGTTTGACCAAAAAATTCCTTCCCGTAACTCTTGATTCAGTGTGGAAAGGAGCATAAGGAAGAGAAATTCATGCCCAGAAGCAATGTTTGTAACAAACTCTGGGTAATTGAAGTCATTTTGAGTAAAGGAGATCCTACCACTTTATCTATTTAAGGGTAAATAACCCTTCTGGAAGGGCATACTAAGAACTAAGTTTGAACACTTATTTTCTTTGTGAAGAAGCAGCCAGCAGATGCTTCCATATCTGGGCCCAGAAAATATGCATCTCAGAACCATTTGGAAGATGTTTTTCTTCAGCCTCAGGCTCCCAGCAGTAATTACTGGTATTGAAAAGGTTAGAATAAAGAGGGTGATAGGGGTGGTGGCAGTCACCCCCTCCACACACAGATACACATAGGTATATTTTTATACATACATGTGTATCCATATGTCCATCCATATCTGTTTTTATCCTTAACCCTCCCTACTCTGTACTCCATCTCCAATTCCCTAACCATTATATAGTGAATATTGAGACGAAGTAAAACAAAGCAAAAATAGCAGATAGTATAATACATAATCCAAGACTCACTTGTTGATAATCACTTATTGACACGGTTATTTTAAATAGAATAAGAACCTTGAAATTGAATAACAGGTCTCTAGTTCTGGACATTATAAGAGAAAGTCATAGTTTATTAAAAAGCAGGTGGTTAAATTCAAGTCATAGAAAACTAAAATAGAAACTGTGGCTATATTGTGTATTGTGTCAGAGATGTTATACTATGAATAATTACTAGAGAAAGAATAAAAAGCACAGAATAAACACGGACCAAAAAGAAAAAAAGGTATTTGAAAAACGTCAACTATCAATTCCCTGGGATTTTACTTAAAATAGGTAATTACTAGGGCAGCTAGGAAGTGCAGTGAGTAGAGCATGGGTTCTGGAGTCAAAAGGACCTGAGTTCGGATCTGAACCTCAGATATTTGACACACTTACTAGTTGTGTGGTCTTGGGCAAATCATTTAAGCCCAATTGCCCTGTCTTCACCCCTCCAAAAAAAGGTAATTACTAGATAAAATAATTTTTCATACTATTCCCACTAAAAGGATATTCCTGGGGTAATACCACTAGTGACTAAATTGGGGGCACACTAAAAGCAGTCACTATGACAATCAAGAGTTTGCTTTAAAAAATCATTTTTGATCACCTCTATTCCAGATTTCAAAGTTGCAGACTGTGCCTAGAAATTAATTGAAGGGCCTTTAATCCAGGGAGTCATTTGGGGTCAAAACTACTCTACCTGTGGTGAATCTGGTCAGAAGTTTTTACCTAAAGTGGAAATATAAAACCTTCTATACCTAGGGGAATCTACCGTAATAGACACTTCTGTTCCATTTAGGCCGGAATTGAAGCAAAATCCAATATTCTACCTATGCTACAGATCACAGACCAATAAGAGATCTCTATTGTATTGACTGACTCTTAACTTTTTTTCTGGAGATGTGTTACCTGACCCCTTGAAATAGTGAAATAGTTTTCCTCTCTTGGATATTTTTGGCTTTTGCCCCAAAGTAAATAAGGAGTCAGAATATGGAAATGAGTATTTAAAAATATATTTCATGCCATCTATTCCATGTTTTTTTTTAATTTTTAAAGTGGATTGAACTCAAAAAAAAATCTTGCCCAGAATTCGAAATAAACTGAAGTTAGTAATATGTTGCTTTTATTTGAGTGTGGTCCACAATTGAATTTTTCCATGGGTCAAAGATATTTGAAAGAGAAATCATTTCTCACTCATGTCTTAGATGTTCGTTCTACCACTATTGTTCATTTTAAATTAAGAGCATCTCAGGTCAGGAAGCATGTATTGTGATAACTTGTCTTGTGCTATGCATTAGACCTTGTTCATAACACTGAGCACATTCAATAAATACTATATGATGACAGTGAACTAAGGGAAAAGTTCCTATGTTCTGGGGAAATGAAAATATTGAAACTTAGAATTAGGTCTTGTTCAGGGCAATAACATCTAGTAATCCAAAGGGAGGATTCAAAAAGTCTATTCAGAACTTTTTCTTCCATGGACTTCATTGACTCAAGTTTATATTACCTTGGAGCTTACACATGTATATGTTCTTTATTAAATTTTATTGTTTCTATTAGCAGCCATTTCTTTTTTCTCCCATCCCATGCAATAAAAATGCAACAAATAAAAGTAGTCAAGATAACAAATTCTTCCTTTGGTCGTGTTCACAAATGTTTATCTTATTCTGCATATCAAGTCCCTCAATTCTACATTAAGCAGTGGATGGAGTTATACATCATTAATTCCATGGAATCTTGGTGGGTTTTTGCATTGTTCTAACCTAGATGGTACAGTAAAGAAAGCATGAGACTTAGAGTCAGGAAGAACTGAGTTCAAATTTGGCGGCAGCTATTTACTAGCTATGTAACTTGGATCAAGTCATTTAAAATCCGTCTGTCCTAGTTTCTTCATCCATAAGATAAGGATAATAATAGCTCCTATCTTCCAGGGTGGTTGTGAGAATAAAATGAGGTGATATTTTTAAAGTACTTTGCCAACTTTAAAGCCCTGTATGAATTTGGTTATTATTTTTTGTTAGCATTACAAAAATTTACTTAGTGAAACAAAGAAAATACAAATTTAAAGTACAAATATCACTTTAAAATTTTAAGCAGCGATATTTTACTTTGAGTATTCACTCAGTAAGAAGACGATGTGATAAAAATATCTGTACTCATTACAGATTGTTATAAATTGTCATGTGAAAATGTCATATTTTTATTGCCTCTCCATCACTATATGCTCTATATTTCTTAATGTCAAGCAGCAAATCAGAGAATTATTTCCAAATAATCTAAAACTTTAAAAATATAATTTTGTCAACATTTACTTTCAAATTCAAAAATGCACAATTTTCATGTCAAGATAAGATATTTCAACAAAAAGTGACTAGCAAAAACTATAAACTTGTGTCTGAAATAAGATGTTAGAATCCAAGAAATACAGGAGAAAATTGACTTCATAATGCAAATTGTAAAGTTGTTCATGCTTTCAATGAAGAAAGATTATGCTTACTTTTTAATTTTCCACACCAGGACTAGGCACTGTGTTTTGTTCTAAGTTAGACAACTTATGCAAAATGTGAAAAGGGATGAGTACAAATTCAAGAAGGAAGATTTCTATGATTAAGCATTATGCAGCTATGCCTAATAAAAGTCAATTTGCAAATATAATCAAATTAATTTAAAGTTAAAAATATGAAATAAAGTATAAGCATAAGGTAATGTTGTTTGCTCTGCATGATTAAACAATTCTGAACTTAACAGCAGTAACAGTATAAGAGTTATGGCATGGGTCTTCAAGGATTGTTGAAAATTAATACAATGATAACTTTTACTGTAAAAGCTTTCACTAGTTGACTACTTAATATAGTTCTGTGTAAGAAGTCAGTGTCAACATCATACTAAGTACAGTGATAAAACTGGCAGCATTGAGTTAGGTCAGAATTGTGGTAAGAGATAAGGCCATGCCACTTGTACTATAGTTTCTGAGATTTAAAAGGGAAGAATAGTTGTAATTATATGTCATATTCTCTGCAAAAAGAGATACTTTTATTACCTCATTCCCTATTTTGAATCCTATTTCTTTTTTTCTTCTCATATTACTCTTGCTAGGATTTACAATACAATAGTGAAAGATATTGGTGACAGTAACCATATTGCTAGAAATTATTAAGCTAGCTTCTACAGTGGAGTCTTGTGGCAGATGTACACAGAGCAACTCAAACCATGGTAAACCTCCAGTGCTTGGGAGAGGTATCACTGCATTGTTAAAGTCCTCTCAGGAACATTCTTGTTGTGGACATTTCTCTCTGTTGTCTTTCTGAGTATTCTGATACAACATCAAAATCTTTATTCACAAAGGATTTATTTCTCTCTGTTTTCCTGTCTTCAACACTTTTTGGCATTATGACTATTTGGTGGCACTTGGAGCCTGTCTGCCATCTGGCAATCAGCCTTCTGGTACAGGTAACTGAGATTTTGAGGTCTTCCTAAAACAGCAAACTGGGCATTCTTATTCTGGGGTCTGAGGATCAATTGATCGAAAGGCCCAGGAATTTGGGTAGTAAAGTATTTATGTCTTTATTTTCTCTAACCTCTAGTTCAAATTTATCACATACTTCAATTATGAATTAAAAAAAAAAACACATTATTCTGAAAAGGAGTCAGTAGATTTCACCAGACTGCCAAAGGAAGCCATGACACACAAAAAGTTTAATAATCACTATCTTAGATTGTTTCTGTGATACTTCATGAATTTTGGATGAATTTGTTTGTTTCTTAGAACTTCAGACCTAAAAGAAGTTAGAAAGAATTAGAATAAGTGTGTAGGTGTGTGTGTGTGTGTGTAGGAGGAGGAGGAGGATATGAGTGTGTTGAATCCTTTGAATTTTTCTTCCTCAATTACTCTCACATTAATTCCCTCCCTGCCATTCACTGTCACATTCTTAGTCTAGGCTTTTATCACATTGTGAGCAACATAAACAAAAAATCTCTGCAGTGATCTCCATACCTTCATTTTTCCATCCCCAAAATTCATTCTACCTACCAAATAAATGTGCTTAAAATATTTTACGCATCATACACAACTCCTATTCAAAATTACATAATTACAAACAAAATTGATTTCAAGTTCCAATTTTTTCAATGTACTGTTTATTTTCTAATTCTACTTTCATGATTATATTTGTAAGAGATCTTTCAATTTTATGTGATTGATATTGTCTATTTTATGATCTTGAGTGATCTCTACTTATTTAATTAAAAACTGTCCCCCATCTTTATCCTTTATGCACATTGTCTCTTCACAATCTCCTGTAAATTTTAGTTATTTTGTTTTTTAAATTAAGTCAGGTATCCATTCCTAGCCTTTTGTACTATATAATATATGATGTTGGTCTAAGATAAATTTCTGCTAGATTGTTTTCTAGTTTTCCCAGACATTTTTTTTTCAAATAGGGAGTCCTTATCCAAGAATTTGCTGTCCTTGGGTTTATGAAACACCAAAGTGTCATATTCACTTGCTTTTGTGTCTTGTTAAGCTAGTTTGATTCATTGATTAGCTTTTTAAAATGTTTTTAACCAGCAATAAAAAATTTTGATGAATACAGCTTCAAAGAAAAGTTTAAGATCTAGCCTCCCCTTTATTCCTACATTTTTCATCATTTCCTTTCAAATTCCTGGCCATTTATTTCTTTAGATTAATATTATTATTTTTCTTTCTTTCTACAAAGTAACTCTGTAGCTATTTGATTAGTATTAAGTTAAAGTTATGAAATTGTTTTGGTAATATCACCAGTTTACCAGCACAGGCCAAAATAAACAACTTATACCTACAACTATATGTTTCTATTATTTCTGTATAGAACATTTTGTAGCTATATTTATATAAGTTCTGAGTATATCATGGTAGATTTGACTTCCAGATATTTTGAACATTTTGTAGTGATTGTCAATCATTTTTTTTCTGTTTCTTCTTGCAAGATTCTGTTAATAATACATAGAAATGATAATAGTGCTTTGGATTCCACTTTTTGTTCTGCTTTAGTGAAATTATTGATTATTTCAGCAACTGAAATTGAAACTCTAGGAAATAAACCAATTTTTTACAAGGATTCATCACTGATTACTATGTGCCAAATCCTGGGGAAACAGATTGAGAATCGTTCTTCTTCAGGCCAGTTCAGATGTTAATATCTATATGAAACCTTAACTAATTCCTTCAGTTGAAAATGATTTTCTTTTCCTCTTTGAGTCTCTCAGACAACTCAGTTTCATCATTCCTCTGCATATAATCATTTTCGCATTTGAATTTTGGTTGTTTTTATGTCTCATTCTCCTACAAGATTCTAAGCTTTTTGAGGTCAAGAGCTCTTGTCTTTTTTTCATCTTTGTATCCCTAGTGCCTAACACAATGCCTTTTACACAGTGAGTACTGAATTCAATTCAATAAACATTTATTAAGTGCCTATACTACATGCCCAACATCTTCTAGGAAGTGAATTTATTTATTTAGTCATTTATTTATTTATTCATTCATTTATTCATTCATTCATTTATTTATTCATTTATTTATCTATTTATTCATTCATTCATTTATTTATTTATTTATTTAGTTAGTTAGTTAGTTAGTTAGTTATTTGGTGCATTTTATTTTTTTAAATTTATTTTTAATATGTTTGGTTTTCAGCATTGATTTTCACAGGCGTTTGAATTACAAATTTTCTCCTCATTTCCTCCCCCCCCACTCCAAGATGACGTACACTCTGGTTGCCCTGTTCCCCAGTCTGCCCTCCCCTCCGTCACCCCATTGCCTTCCTTTCTTGTAGGGCAAGATAAATCTCTATGCCCCATTGCCTGTGTATCTTATTTTCTAGTTGCCTGAAAAAAAATTTTACTTTTGAACATCTATTTTTTTAAAACCTTGAGTTCCAAATTCTCTCCCCTCTTCCCTTCCCATCCACCCTCCCTAAGAAGTCAAGCAATTCAACATGGGCCACATACATATCATTATGTATAACCCTTCCACAATACTCATGCTGTGAAAGACTAACTATATTTTGCTTCTTCTAGGAAGTGAATTTAAAAATAATGAAAAAGTCCTGAATTAAAAGAGTGATTCTACTGAAGAGTTGCAATATATTTCTTGAATTCAAATTATCAAATTACCATTTGGGGATGGGTAAGTTACAGGGAGACAGATTTCAAGTCAATATGTGGAAAACTTCCTAACAATCAGAGCTATCTGAAAATGGAAGGTTTCTTTTTGTTATAGGGCTTGTTATAGAAATTAGTCTCATTTTAGGGCTTTTGACTGGTGTATTATGAGGCTCAGAAGACAATGTACATAAAGCACTTTGCACACCATAAAGCCCTATATAAGTGTCAGTTGTATGTTGTAAATATTGTTAGCCTATGGCCTCCAACCTTCTGATTCAGTGATGAATTTATTCCCTGAGCATTCTGTTGTACCCTCGCTTAGCTCAAACAGTACAGGAATGTGCCGGTAAATATTTAACAACCATAATATCTGGGGAAAACATAAATTTTTAAATTTAATCTACATTAAAGATACTTTCTGAAGTCTAGATAATCAACAAAATAATAAATTAAACATTGATTTATAGAGACTACTGATTTCTGAGATGCAAATGCTCACATTGAAAATTTAACACTTGGCTCTTTCAAGCTGGTTAGAATCAGTTCCAGTATACAGCTATGTGTTGTCTCAATTGGTGTCATATGAGTGGGCAAGATTTAAGACCTGCTAAATTTTCTCCTAGCTTTTCAAGTCTATGAATCCATACTTCTATAAGTTACAATTGTATAATACATAGCTATTTTAACAATATTTAAACAAACTAAATTGTACTTCATTAATGTTACTATTAGTAATAACAATAAAAATGCATTAATAATATCATGGATGCCCAAATCTGAGTAATGCTATAGATTTACAAAACATGATGTTTTCTTTTTGATTTGATCCTAATAGTACCTTTTTCATTATGTAGGGTAAGGATAATTATGCTCATTTTACAGATGAGGAAATGATTTGCCCCAAATCGTAAAACTAGTATATGGTAGAGTCCACTCTTCTGAATTCAAATGCGAAACACTCTTTCCATTATATAACTTTTCACTGGGATTTCCTATCTATGCGACCTTGGGCAAGTCACTTGTACCCTCCATGCATAACAGTCCTTACCTGTTCAAGAAGGGGTGTGTTCACAACCTGAGTATTGTGGAAAGGTTTTATGTAATGATATGTGTATGGCCTGTGTTGAATTGCTTGCCTTCCTAGGGAGGGTGGTGAGGGAAGAGGGGAGAGAATTTGGAACTCAAAGTTTTAAAAGGAGGTGTTCAGAAAAAAAAGTGTTTTTTGTATGCATCACCATAACCTGAAATTTGACCTTAGCTAGGGATCCTGAAAGTGTAAAATTCTTGCCTTGCCATCCACATGCCTTGCCATCCACAAATATATTGCTTTTTCAGTCCAAGCCTTCATGGCCTATTTCCAGAAGCTCAACTAAATCTGCTCATTTCAATTATTTATAATTTATTCTTTAATTGCATTACATTTTACACTACCAAGATTGTAAAAGAAGATTTTGTACAAGGCCCATATTATACCTAAATTATTTATTTTCTTTAATTTTTATTTCTTAATGATTAAGGTGGCTTATGTTAAGAAATCCAAGAGACATGCTCAAATAGATAAGAAGGCCACTATCATTATTTCCTAATAATTTAGCAAAGAAAAGAACAACTCAAATTGCTGGGAATGGGTAAATAAGGCAACATTGCTAGAGGCACGTAATTTTCCATTTAGTATTTGCCAGCAGGAAGATCTAGAATAATTGCCCACAACTCCAATCATGTAATCATTATTCTTGAATACAAAGTGAAGGCGAAGATAGTGATAGAGCAATCTTTATGAAAAAAAAAATCTTTGCCAAGAAAACTCTTGAGTTCATTACAAATTACCTCAAAAAAGCTAAATTTCTTATAGTTTGTAAGTGTACTTTAAATACCACATATCCTAAATGTAAATGATTTTAAGTAGAGACAGCTATTCATTTTGCATTTGAATTTTTTTTCCTTAAAATGGCAGATTTTTAAACCCTAAAATATCATCAGCAAATTATCCATAGAAAATAATTAAGCCACAGGCTTAATATAATAGTGACATCCAGTGGCCATTTAAACTAATGACAGAGATATGTTCCTATGTAATAGAATAATCTTTTCAAATATTCAATAGGAGGGTTGTTTTGAGGTTTTCCATGATTGCCCACTGAGGCTGTGCATATGACAGATAGGTTTCATGTTGATCAAAACCTACCCACCAACACTTTAAACTACCCAAGTGTGAGCCTTACTTATTTATCACAATTTAATTTTCACTTAACTTCCATGTTTTGTATAAAGATGAATTGGCAACACTTAAAAAACCGATTTACAAGTCCTAGCTTTCACTTTAAAATCCTACACACCAGAGAAAATTCAACTTTAATCAAGAATAGATAATTCATATTAAAAATTAATTGCTATTTCAATGGACCTGAGGTCATACCAGAGTGTTTATTCCCTCCATTGATACAAATTGCAGCTTTTTCATGTCTTTTCCTCCTCTGTTGGTCTTGTCCATGTCCTCTGAGAAATCCTTCACAGGATTTACACAGGACATGTTCAGGATATTTTTGTTTTCAAATTCGTCTGACATTATATGGTTAGCAATGGAACATGTGAGGGGTGGAACCAAGATGGCTGCTGGAAAGCAGGGACTTGCTTAAGCTTTCCACCAAATCAATCCAAACACCTGTAAAAATGGCTCTGAACAAATTCTAGAGCTGTTGAACCCATGAAATACCAGAGGGAAAAAGGTCTCCAGCCCAGGAGAGCCTGGATGGTTACTTGGAAAGGTCTACTACATGATGCTGGGAGCAGAGCACAGCCCAGCATGGGCTGTGCCAGGACAGACGAGACCAGGAGTTAGCAGGCTGGAACAGGCCTAAGGGAGATGAATGATTGAGCTGTGGCAGTTACTAGACTTCTCAACCCACAAATGCCAAAGAGCAGGTTAGTGGGAAACTGCAGGATTGAGTTTAGAGCAGTCCGGCCGCATCCCTGGGGGTGGTGGAGGTAGTCAAGCAGTGGCAGTGGTGGTAGCAGGATGCTCCTGGGGCTGCTTCCAGAGTTCCAGTGTCAACTGCTTCCTGAGTCCCTGGCTCACACACTGGGAATCTAGCAGAGGATCAGAGTTTATATGTATCTATATCCATATCTATATCTATATCTATATCTATATCTATGTCTATGTCTATGTCTATGTCTATGTCTATGTCTATGTCTATGTCTATGTCTATGTCTATGTCTATATCTATATCTATCTATCTCTATCTCTGTCTCTATCTATACATCTACATCTGCATCTACATCTACATCTCTATCTCTATATCTCTATCTCTATCTATCTATCTATGTACATATATATATATATATATATACATGGAGAGAGACAGAGAGAGAGAGAGAGAGAGAGAGAGAGAGAGAGAGAGAGAGAGAGAGAGAGAGACTGAGGTCACAGGGTGAGTTGACTGTGAAGGGATGATAACTAAGAAATAAAATAAAATTAATGGATTAGAGAGGAATATATTGAAAGAGAGAGAAAGGGAGAGATGGAATGGGGTAAATTATCTCACATAAAAGTTGCAAGAAAAAGCAGTTCTGTTGGAAGGGAAAAGGAGGCAGGTGGGGGAGGATGAGTGAATCTTGCTCTCATTGGATTTAACTTGAGGAGAGAATAACATACATACTCAATTGGGTATCTTATCCCACAGGAAAGTAGGGGGAAGTAGATAAAAATGGGGGATGATAGAAAGGAGGGCAGAGAGGGCTAGGAGGTAATCAAAAACAAACACTTTTGAAAAGGGACATCGTCAAGGGAGAAAATTGAATAAAGGGAGATGGGATAGGATGAGAGGAAATATAGTTAGCCTTTCACAACATGAGTATTGTGGAAGAGTTTTACATAATGATACATGTGTGACCTGTGTTGAATTGCTTGCCTTCTTAGGGAGGGTGGGCGGGAAGGGAAGAGGGGAGAGAATTTGGAACTCAAATTTTTTAAAAGCAAATGCCCCCATAAAATTTTGTCTTTTGCATGCAGCTGGGAAAAAAGATATATAGGTAAAGGGGCATAGAAATCTAACCTGCCCTACAAGAAAGTAAAGGGAAAGGGGATGGGGGGGGAGTGGGGGGACAGAAGGGAGGGCTGATTGGGGAATGAGACAATTAGAATATATGCCATCTTGGAATGGGGGGAAGGTAGAAATGGGGAGAAAATTTGTAGCTCAAAATCTTGTGGAAATTAGTGTTGAAAACTAAAATATTAAGTAAAAATTATAAAATTCAAAAAAATTAAAAAATAGAACATCTAGACCGACCATTGATTATTTCCAATCTCACTATTCTGGTTACAAATACCTCTGATATTTAATTTTGTGGAATATTTTGATATCTTAGGTATAATAATGGTTAAGGACTAAAGGTAGAAAGTAGAATTAGTCAATGACCAGTTTATTGATAACCTATTTGTTTGGTGGTATACTAGGTACTATAAGACCACAAGATAATATTAAAAAAAAATGTTTCAAGAGACAGAAGTCATATAGATGGGAAATAGGAATAACACATATAAGATAAGTGTTAGCTTTTACTGACATGCTATTTAGCATTGCATTATTTCAGGGTGGATTAAGGTAGGTTGGTGTAATGCAAGAAAACGTTGTGGATAAAGTGGGATTTTAGTGGCTGCTAACTTCCATAAAGTTCAAAGTTGTTACATAAGAAATGGAATTATTAATGATATCAAGTTATTCAATTCATGTAATTGCATATATTACATGAAAAGTGAAGCAACTTGTATTTTTGAAATGAACACAGTTAAGTGCTTATTAAGTAAATAGTACTCTTATGGATACATTTTTTTTAATATAGAGAAGTAGGACTTTCTGGCTATGCTCCTTCACCTAGTCATTGCTTTGGTAGAGGGAGATGAAGGAAAACAGAAAAAGAGACATAAAAGGAAAAAAAAAACATGTAAGACAAAGCTGTGATAGTTGTTTAGAAGCAATTATTGGAATAAGCTCATAAATTTCAGAAGGAAAAAGGAGGGTATGGAGACCATTAAAGCAGAAGAACAGCTCTGTTCCTTCTTTTCATTCTTTCTTCTTGCCTAGCTTTCATTACTGATGGGGAAATCTGGCTCAATGAAGATGACAATTCTGGGTCATAAGCTTGATTGCTAATGATCACAGATAATAGTCCATCTCTTCCTGAAATGTCTCAATACTTCAGATTAGTAAAAATTCCATATTTTTATATTTTTTTGTAGATGTGTATTTTATTAATGTATTTTTAGTTTTCAATATTCATTTCCATAAGATTTTGCATTCCAAATTTTCTTCACATCTCTCCCCTCCTCCCACCCCAAGACAGCACACATTCTGATTACCGCTTCCCCCAATTTGCCCTCCGTTTTATCACCTGCCCCTTTTCTTATTTCCCTTATGCTATTTTCCTGTAGGGAAAGACAGATATCTATACCCCATTGCCTTTGTATTTCCCAGTTGTATGTAAAAACAATTTTTGACATTTATTTTTAAAAACTCAAGTTTGCATTCTCTCTCTTCCTCCCTTCCCATCTGCCCTCACTGAGCAGGCAAGCAATTCAATATAGATTATACATGTGCAGTCTTGCAAAACACTTCCATAATAGTCATGTTGTAAAAGACTAACTGTATTTCCCTCCATCCTATCCCACCCCCCCCATTTATTCTATTCTCTCTTTTGACTCTGTCCTTCCTCAATAGACTTTGCTTCTGATTACCCCCTCCTCCCATTTGCCCTCCCTTATATCATCTGCCTCTCTCTTATCCTCTTCCCCCCTACATTCCTGTAGGGTAAGATAGATTTTCAAACCCAATTGAGTATGCACGTTATTCTCTCCTTAATACAAATCCAATGAGAATAAGGTTCACTCATTTCCTTTCACTTCCTCTCTCTTCCCCTCCATTGTAAAAGTTTTTTCTTGCCTCTTTTATGTGAGATAATTTAACCCATTTTACTTCTCCCTTTCTCTTTTTCCCCGGTACATTCCTCTTTTAACCATCCTAATACTGAGAAAGGTCTCATGAGTTGCAAAAATTATCTTTCCATAGAGGAATATAAACAGTTCAACTTTGATATGTCCCTTATAATTTCTGTTTCCTGTTTACCTCTTCATACTTATCTTGATTATTGTATTTGAAAGTCAAATTTTCTATTCATCTTTGGTCTTTTCATCAATAATGCTCAAAAGTGCTCTATTTCATTGAATGTCCACTTTTTTCCCTGAAGAATTATACTCATGATTTTAATCTTAGCTCTTTTGACCTCCAGAATACCATATTCTAAGCCTTTTGATCCCTTAATGCAGAAGCAGCTAGATCTTGTGTTATCCTGACTGTGTTTCCACAATACTTCAATTGTTTCTTTCTGACTGCTTGCAATTTTTTCTCCTAACCCTGAGAACTCTTAAAATTTGATAGTCTTATTCCTAGGACATTTCCTTCTGAGATCTCTTTTCCAAGGTGATTGGGGGATTTTTTCAATGTCTATTTTACCCTCTGGTTCCATAATATCAAGGCACTTTTCTTTTTTAATTTCTTGAAAGATGATGTCTACATTCTTTTTTTGATCATGGCTTTCAGGTAGTACAACAATTTTTAAATTCTCGATCCTGGATCTATTTTCCAGGTCAGTGGTTTTTCCAATTAGATATTTCACATTGTCTTCTCTTTTTTTTTTCATTCTTTTGGTTTTGTTTTATAATTCTCATAAAGTCATTATCTTCCATTTGCTCCATTCTAATTTTTAAGGAATTACTTTCTTCAGTGATCTTTTGGGCCTTCTTTTACATTTAGTCAATTCTGCTTTTTAAGGCATCCTTCTCCTCATTTGCTTTTTGCCTCTTCTGCCTTTTGGATTAGTCTACTTTTAAGGTGTTATTTTCTTCAGTGTTGGTTTGTGTGTGTATGTGTCCTTTACCAAGCTGTTGACTTGTTTTTCCTGATTTTCTTGCAACTCTCATTTCTCTTCCCAATTTTTCCTCCACTTCTCTTACTTGGTTTTCGAAATCCTTTTTGAGCTCTTCCATGGCCTGTGACTAATTCATATTTTTTTTCGAGACTTTGGATGTAAGAGCTTTGATTTTGCTATCTTCTGCTGTTTGCTCATTTTTGTAGACAATTACTTGACTTTTTAGCTCTTTGTTAAGGTAGGACTCTGCTTCCAGTGTGGAGGGTGTACTGTCCCAAGCTTAAGGGTTAATATGCAGCTGTTTTTAGAGGCATTTCTAGGGACCTGTAAATTTTTAATTCTTCCAAGGTCGTATGATCAAAGGAGAGGTGTTTATTCCTCTCTTGGTTTGTGCTCTGGTCTGTGAGTGATTACAAGAACTTTTTTCTGCCTTGGAACTGTGATGAGGATTTCTTCTCCACCACCATCAAATGCTGCCATGCCAGCACTCCTTGCCTCAGGACCGCCACCCAGGCCTAGGCCCCTGATCCTGGTATGGGTAAAACAAGAGAATCCTGCCTCAGCACTATCAAAGAGATCCCTGCAACCTCCTGATCAGCTGCTT
Organism: Phalanger gymnotis; assembly: GCA_028646595.1. Lineage (NCBI taxonomy): Eukaryota > Metazoa > Chordata > Mammalia > Diprotodontia > Phalangeridae > Phalanger > Phalanger gymnotis. Next base: position 116,009,609 of record CM053622.1, read on the forward strand.
GCAACCACCAGTTGTGGGCCAAGAGCTTTGGAAGCAGCCACTGCCACTGCCACCACTGCTGATGCTGCCCTCTTTTCTGTGCTGGGGTTGTGGCTGGACCTTGCTCCTCTCTCACCCAGATCCAACAGACCTTTCCTACTGACCTTCTAAGTTCTCTTTGGCATTTGTGGGTTGAGAAATCTGGAAACTGCCACATCTGCCGGTGATTCAGTGCTCCGAGTCCTTCTCCAGCTTAACTGGGGGGGCCCTGTCTGTGTTGCCATGGCCAGTGTTGGTCTGCCCTCCTCTCCTAACCCAGTACAACAAACCTTTCCTGTCAATCTTCCAGGTTGTCCTGGTCTGGAAATTTGTTTCACTCTGTCATTTTGTGGGTTCTGCAGCTTTAGAATTTGTTTAGAGTAATTTTTACAGGCATTTGGAGGGGTTTGGGAGAGGTCAAGCAAGTCATTGCTTTTACTCTACCATCTTGGCTCCACCCACAATTCCATATACTTTATTTATTTGTTTGTTTATTTTTGTTTTTTGGTTTTTTTTGTCAGGGTAATTGGAGTTAAGTGATTGTCCAAAGTCACACAGCTAGTACATGTATCAAGTGTCTGAGGCCAGATTTGAACTCAGGTCCTCCCGACTCCCGGGCCGGTGCTCTACTCACTGCACCACCTATCTGCCCCAATTCTATATATTTTAAAGGAAGATTATTTAAGCATTATGCTTCTGAAATTTTCACAAAACCAATTTCTATATTTTCCTGACTGATGTCTCATATAATACTTTTCATCTCTTGAAGCAAATGAGATCCATGTCAAGTTAATATGTGCATAACATTTGTAAGAATGGAAAAAATGTATAACAAACATATTTATAGCAGCTCTTTTTGTGGTAGCAAAGAATTGGAAATCAAGGGGATGCCCATCAATTGGGGAATGGCTAAACAAGTTGTGGTATATGAATGTAATGGGATATTATTGTGCTATAAGAAATGGGGAAGAGACAGAATTCATAATAACCTGGAAAGAATTACATGATAGGATGCTGAGTGAGAGGAGCAGGACCAGGAGAACATTGCCCACAACCACAGACATATCGATAGTGTGATGAGTAACTTTGATTGACTTGGCTCTTCTCAGCAATACAAGGTTCAAAGACAGCCCCAAAGCTCTCATGATGTAAAGAGCTATCTATATCCAGATAAAGAAATATGGAGTATGAATGGGGATTGAAGGAAGCTATCTACTCTCTCTTTTTTTTCTATGTCTTTTTCTTTTTGGTTTTGTTTCTTCTTTCTCCATTGATCGTGGTTCTTCTTTATGACTTGACTATTGTGTAAGTATGTTTAATGTGAAGGTATATATAGGTATATATAGAACACGTATAGGATTCCATGCTGTCTTGGGGAGAAAGGGAGAGGAGGGAGGGGAAGAAAATTTGGAACTCAAAGACCTGTGGAACTGAGTGTTGTAAACTAAAAATTAAAACATATATATATATATATATATATATATACATATACATATACATATATGTGTGTATATATACATACATATATATGTGTGTATATATATACACACATATATATGTACACACACACACACACACATATATATATATATATATATATATATATAATGGAAAAAATATGTTTGATCTTAAAGATGATCTCCAGTTACCCCATCTAAAAGTCTTGTAATTATGAACCCCAGTTACAAATTGTATTGTGGATTGTATGAGATTTGCAAATCTCTTGAAGCTGGCTTTCCAGCTTTTCTTTTTGTTTATTCTCTAAAATTTGACACTCTAGTTATTACTGAATGAATCTACATGATATAGTAAACATCTGTTTGAATAGAGATAGATCCAGCCAAATGATTGCTTACTTCTTCCCTTACTCCACCCCCAATACACACACACACACACACACACACACACACACACACACTACATGTATGCACACCCTAATATTTTCCCATTGACAAGTGACTTATTTACATGGTTCATTTTCTTAGAAGTAATGGAAATGATTTGTTGTTTTTGTGTCATGTAGATGGGTGCAATATAACACACTCCCAATATAATAATGCTTTTATTAAAAGACACAGGGAATATTACATAGGATTTATAACAGCAATAACTAACAGTTCCTAATAACACAGCTAATCACAGCAGAAGTGACAAAGACACAGAAAGCTATACATTAACACATCACCAATTTAAGGGGAGCACCAGCGCCTGATCCTTCAGAGCTGGGGGATCCCAGGTTACAGCTCAATCAGGGTCCCGCATGGGAAAGTCCCAGGCAAAGTGTCCTCTCCATGGGTGAAATTCCAACACAACTCACCCATGTGGAGACTTAAATAGGGCCTTGAACAAAAAAAACTTACTTCCAATTACCCTAGATGTTCCCATTGACAGGGGAGCCAACTCGTACAATGGCATCTCATGAGATATCTTTCTTGGTAGCTGGCTAGGCTCCCAGAATGGCAGTTTCCTCAAATGTTTAACCTCAAGAATGTTTACTATCATTTGTTCAAGGCTCATCATGTCTCCAAGTGGGAGAGTCCAAAGGTTGGTCATTCTTTGCATATCTCCAAGTAGTAGAGTCTGGAGGTTTGTTATTCAAGCCTTAAGGCTTATCACATCTCCAAGTAGGAGAGTCCTGATGTTTATTCAGAGGACCACCTGATGCATACCTGCTGGGCCTGCACTAGTAAAGGAGGATCTTTTATATATATAATGATTTATCATTCAAGATGCAGCCATAGACTAATTGTAAAAGGGCACCAGAAGACAACATTATTCTGAAACCTGTGAGAGTTCACTGTTTACCTGGCTTATAACCCTGATTCTCATCCTCTTGTTCTTACTTATAGAAACCAAATTAAATACTAAATAAGTAAAAATTAACAGCACGCAGCTCCATTCTCTAAGATTAATTATTTAACATTGGCTTGTGAATATTTTAGATATTCTTATTTTGTGGGCCTTAGAATGGTGTAGTGGAATGGCCACAAAACTCAAAGGCATTAGAAAACAGAGCTTTGCCACTGATATTTCCTGGCTGTGAAGTCTTGAGCAAGTTATTTAACCTCTCTGATCCTTTATTTCTATTACCTAATTTCAAAGGCTTTATTATAGGGAAAAAAGCTTTGAAGATCTAAAGGTACTATATGAATATAAGTTATTATTACTACTGGACATGCAACATTAAAAGAATTTGAATTAAATGCATAGTTTTGGTACCTGAGTTTGTATAAAGAATAGAAGAATTGCATTAAGAGTCCTGAGTTTAACAGAGGTGACTTCTGTCCCCTTTTAATATAGAGAATGAGGAGTTTCATTCTTTGAGCTTAATTGTTTCATCATTTTCACATCAGTGTATTCACATGTTAGAATGACAGCAATAAAAAATGACATTAATTGATGTCACCGTACAAAACATTCAATGTCTAAACCATGGGAAGTGAAAAGCTTTCAAAATATAGAGATATAATAAATTAATGAAAAGAGAACGTATTAGCTATTTACTATTTGCTTCAAACTAACTTAAACACTGGGGAGAAAAAATATGAAAGAAAATAATTTCTTGCCATTAAAACTTTAATTTTAATGGTGAGATAAAATATACATGTTTGTAGTAAGATTCTATATCTGAAGGAGAGAAAATATGATTTCATTGGCCTATTCATTTCTCATAAATTTCACAGAATCACAGAATTGCTCTTCCTTCTTTACTTCTGGGCAACCTGTGACACGGTTAATTACCCCCTTCTCTTCGATACTCTCTTCTCCATAGATTTTCACAACACTCCTCTCATCCTATTCTCCTCCTACTTTTCTGACCACTCTGTCTTTGTTTCCTTTGGAAATTTCTATTCAGGCTCTGCCCCATGGTGTCTTTTCTCTACATGCTATTTCAATTTGTATTTTCATTAGCTTACATGGATTCAATTATAGCCTCTATGCAGAGGTTCTTAGATGCAATTTTACACTTCAATATTTCCTCTTAACCTTCAGGCTCATATTTCCAAACACTTATTGTCCATCTCAAATTGGTTGTTTCACAGACACTCAACATATCCCAAATTGTACACATTTTCACCCTGGGTTCTGTTGTAGGCACCATCAATCGCTTGGGTCATATTTTATTAGCTTTCTCTGCATACTTTCTAATATCCATCATTACATGTATTCTTATTTGGTGGTTTATTTACTAGAAATTTGTATTTCAATAGTTTTTTATATCATGTCATCCCTGCAGCAAGTGAACCTAAACTTATGTACCCTGATTTTGTCAGTGACCCTTCCAAGAAGAAAGCAAAATAAAGGAAACTATCAAAAATTAGATTTTTAAAAATCATGATAAATGCATTAAAATCACTTTCCAAAACTTTGTTTTTGTTTATAACTGGATTTATTTAACTTAAAAATTGCTTACAAATAAATCCCAACATTTGAAGACTCCTAAGGCAGGTAGGCAGTACAGTGGATAAAGTATTAGGCCTGAAGTCAGGAAGACTCATCTTTGTGAGTTCAAATCTGCCCTCAGACACTTACTAGCTTTCTGGCCCTGGACAAATAACTTAACCTTGATTGCCTCAGTTTCCTTATCTGTAAAATGAGCTGGAGAAGGGAATGGCAAACCACTCCAGTATCTTTGCCAAAAACCTCAAATGTGGTCAAAAAGCACTGCACATGGCTGAAACAATTGAACAACCAGTCCAACCTATACATTAACTCAAGAATTCCCTCTAAAATTTTTCACGAACTATCATAAACTACTGAAAAGCCCAAGTGATAGTAAAAACCAATACCCCTTAAAAGCAGCCCATTCTACTTTTTGGTAGGTCTAATTTTTAGAAAGTCTTGGTCTTATGTAGAGCTGAATCTTATTTCTCTGCAACTTCTACCCATTGTTTCTAGTTTTGTTGTTCTGGGATAATGGATGAACAGTTAAATACTTCCTTCATTTGACTGTCCTTCAAACAATTCTTGTAGCTTTCAAAATCTTCCCTAGATTCCACATACTTAATTCCTTTAAAATAAATTTACATACAACATTATTTTCCTTATTCTAATCATCTTGGAGATGATCCCCAGTTTTACAACGTCCTACCTAGTATATGGCACCCATAATTTATCAGACTACTATCTGCTCACCTTTTTTGCACTGTTCAATAGGCTTCTATTAATGCTGGCTGAATTTACATTTGCTTTATTTGGGCTATTTAACATTGTTGACTAATAGTAAGCTTTTGTACCTTTGGATCTCTAGATCTTTTTCACAGTCATTGTTTTCTAGACCATCATTGAGAACTGATGCAATGAAATTTTGAACCCAAGTATAGGACTTTACCTTTGTCACTACTAATTTACATCTTATTTCCCTTTGGGGATCATTGGCATATGTACTCCATGCTTTCATCTTGGTCATCAAAAAAAAATTGCTTAATAAAACAGGCAAAAGAACTCTCTCCAAAATAAACTCTTTTAAAATTAGGAATTTCAATCTATTTTGTATTAACCTGATGCATTTGTTGATGTTTTTCTGTCTTCATCTTTTGGGAGAATATTTCTACTTTTTAATTTTCTCCTAAATTCACAATCCTCTTTACCTAAGCCAAATAACACATTCTTTCACAACTCTGTGCTACACTCATTAGCAAGCAGCATTTGATAGTGTCCTCGTTCTTTGTTTTGAATGTATTGATCTTTCTTTCTAGTTTTACTCAACCATATGCTCACAACTAGTTGCTAGGAAGCAGCTAGCATTGAACTTTAAATCACATTGTCTCCATTGAACATCTCACATTGTCGATGTCTTTTCTTATACCTACAAATCTTATTGAAAGGATGTTTCCCAAAGAACCCAAAGAATACATCACATTAGAAGACTCTTGTGTCCATTGCAGGTTTTATCTCATATTCTGCTCTATTCTTTTGAAACATTTCTCACTAATGGCTTTATATTTCTATATCTAATGCATGCTTTCTTTATTCTGTCCTCATCTACCTTAACTTCTCACTGGCACTGAGTGTTATGTCCACTCTCTCCCTTTAAATATCTTTTCCTTAATTCTGTTTTTTGTTGTTTGTTGTTGTTGTTGCTTTTGTGGTGACATTATATTCTTATCCATAGTGAAATGGCTAGGTGATGCTATGAATAAAGAACTGGGTCTTGAATCAGGAACTAGAATTTAAATCTGGTCTCAGATGTTTAATCGCTCTGCAACCCCAGAACAAGTCATAACCTCTGTCTATCTCAGTTTCCTCAACTATAAAATCCACATTAAAAAACTCTACCTTCCATGGCTCTTATGAGATTCAAATGAGATGATATTAGTAAGCATAGTGCTTAGCTCATAGGTGTTTAATAAATACTTGTTTCTTTGCTTCTTTCATGATTTCCTAGCTATCTCTCTGATAATGTTTTATTAGTCAATTTTGAGGCTATATTCTTCTTCTACCCACTAAATATACATGTTACAAAAGTTCTTGTCCTTGTTCCAATACACTTTTCTCTTGACACTCTCCAGCTTAGAGATTTCTGTGACTTCCAAGGCTCCTAAAATCCTATCTGTATTTTTTTACCAGAGTCCTGCTGACATTTCACATTACATCTGCCACCCACAATAACTTTTCTTTATTTATCTTGATTATTTTATTTCATTGATCTATTATATAACTCAGTGTTTATTTTATATGTGTTTTTTGGGGGGAAGCAGTTAGATCCAAGTGTCAACCCTCTATATATACACTCTTTATACATGGCCTATCACTATCATCATCATCGTCATCATCATCATCATCATCATCATCATCATCATCATCCACTAACATCAATATGGCGGAATCACTATTTTTTTTTGGTAAACACTTTTAGGGACTCTGTTACATAAAAAAACAAAATTTTATCAGCTTCCCAATATGCAAAGCTTTTAACAATCTGGCATTGACCTAGCCATTATACTTCATCTCATTCTATTCCCCATCAAGCAATCTCTATTCCAGTCAAGTTAGGCTATTTTGTATTTGTTATTCTTATTTTTCTCTCTACATATATCTACCTCTTGCCTCATGCCATACTCAATGAGTGGAATAAATTACTACCCCAACCCTGATTTCTATGCTGAAGTCTTTCATTCATTTAAAAATATTTAAAAAGTTTATTAATTCAGTTTTCAGCATTTGCTCCTATAAGATTTTGAGTTTTAAATTTTCTCCTCCTCCCTCCTCTTCCTTCTCAAGAAGACATCATGCAATCTGATCATTGGCTATACATGTGCAATCATATTAAACATATTTCCGTATTAGTCATGTTGTAAAGAAGAATTAGAACCAAAGGGAAAAACCACAAGAAAGATCTCCCCTCTGAGTAAAAAAAAAAAAAGAGAGAGAGAGAGAGAGAGAAAGAAAATAGTATGCTTCGATCTACATTCAGACTCCATAGTTCTTTCTCTAGAAGTAAAGAGCATTTCCTGTCATGAGTCTTTTGGAATTGTCTTAGATCTTTGCATTATTGATAAAAGCTAAGTCTATTAATGTTGGTCTTTGCACGATGTTGCTATAACAGTGAACAATGTTCCCCTGGTTCTACTCACTTCACTCAAACCCAGTTCATGCAAGTTTTTCATGGTTTTCCTGAAGTCCACCTGCTCATTATTTCTTATTAAACAATAGTATTCCATTATATTCATATACCATAACTTGTTCAACCATTCCCCAAATGATAGACATACATTCAAGTTCCATTTTTTTTTGCCACCACAAAAAAGAGCTGCTATAAATATTTTTGTACATGTGGGTCTTTTTCCCTTTTTTATGATCTCTTTTTGGTACAAACCTAGCAGTGGTATTGTTGGATCAAAGGATATGAACAATTTATAGCCCTTTGGGCATAGTTCCAAATTGCTTTCCAGAATGGCTGGATCAGTTTACAACTCTTTATTTCTATGAAAAATGTTTTGCAATTTTGTTTATATAGTTATTAAGTTTGTCTTGGCAAGCAGACTCCCAAATATTTTATATTGTCTACACTTACTTTAAACGGAATTTCTCTTTCTATCTCTTGCTGCTGAGCTTTGTTAGTAATATACAGAAATGTCAATGATTTGGGTGGGTTTATTTTGTGTCTTGCAACTTTGCTAAATTTGGGTATTATTTCAGGTTATTATTTTTACTTGATTCTCTAGGATTCTTTAAGTATACCATCACATCCTATGCAAAGCATGAGAGCACTGCTTCTTCCTTCCACATTCTAATTCTTTCAATTTATTTTTCTTCTCTGATTGCTAAAGCTAACATTTCTTGTACAATATTGAATAATGGTGGTGATAATGGACATCCTTGTTTCACCACTGATCTTATTGGAAATGTTTCTAGCTTATCCCCATTACATATAGTGTTTGCTCATGGTTTTAAGTAGTTACTACTCCTCATTTTAAGGAAAACTCCATTTATTCCTATGCTCTCTAGTGTTATTAATAGGAATGATTGCTGTATTTTGTCAAAAGCTTCTTCTGCATCTATTGAGATAATCATATGTTTCTGTCAATTTTGTTATTGATATGATCAATTATACTGATAGTTTTTCTAGCATTGAACAAGCCTTGCATTCTTGGTATAAATCCCAACCGGTCATAGTGTATTATCCTGGTGAAAAATTTCTCCAATCTCTTTGCTAATATTTTATTTAAAATTTTTGCATCTATATTTATTAGGACAATTAGTCTATAATTTCTTTTCTCTGTTTTGACTCTTCCTGGTTTAGGTATCTGTACCATATGTTTATCAAAAGAAAATTGGTAAGACTCCTTCTTTGACTAGTTTTCCAAATGGTTTATATAGTATTGAAATTAATTGTTCCTTAAATGTTTGGTAGAGTTCACTGGTGAATTCATCTGGCCGGCCCTGGAAAGTTTTTCTTAGAGAGCTTATTGCTGGCTTCTTCAATTTCTTTTTCTTAAATGGGGTTAATTAAGTATTTAATGTACTCATCTGTTAATCTGTTAATCTGGTATTTTTGTAAATATTCATCCATTTCACTAATATTCCCAGATTTGTTGTCATACAGTTGGGAAACATAGGAGCTAGCAATAAGCTCTCTAAGAAAAAATTTCCAAGACCAGCCAGAAGAATTCACCAATGATTTCTACCAAACATTTAAAGAACAATTAATTTCAATCCTATGTAAACCATTTGAAAAACTAGTCAAAGGAGTCTTACCAAATTCTTTTTATGATAAACATATGGTGCAGATACCTAAACCAGGAAGAGTCAAAACAGGGAAGAAAAATTATAGACCAATTTCCCTAACAAATATAGATGCAAAAAAAAATAAATAAAATATTAGCAAAGAGATTGGAGAAATTTTTCACCAGGATAACATAACTATGACCAGTTGGGATTTATGCCAAGAATGCAAGACTGGTTCAATATTAGGAAAACTATCAGTATAACTGACCATATCAATAACAAAATTGACAGAAACATATGATTATCTCAATAGATGCATAAAAATCTTTTGACAAAATACAACAACCATACCTGTTAAAAATGCAATTATTGTTTTAATTTCTTCTTCATTGGTAGAGAATTCATCCTTTGCACTTTTTTATTAATTTTTTTTATTTTTAGTTCACAACACTCAGTTCCACAAATTTTCGAGTTCCAAATTTTCTCTCCCTCCCTTTCCTTCCCCATCCCCCCTAAGATGGCATGTAATCCAATATAGGTTCTACATATACATTCTCATTGACTTTATTTACATAATAGCCATATATGAATGCAATGGAATACTATTATGCTATAAGAACTGAGGAGCAGATGGACTTCATTACAACTGGGAAAGACTTATATGACCTGATGCTGAGTGAGGGGAGCAGAACCAGGAGAGCATTATATGCTATTACAAACACACAGTATTTGTAAGGACTAACTTTGATAAACTTCGCTCTTCTCATCAATGCAAGGTTCAAAGACAACTCCAAAAGACTCATGTTGGAAAAAGCTATGCACATCCAGAGAAAGAATTATGGAGTCTCAATGCAGATTGAGGCAAACTATTTGCTCTATTTTTCTCCTTTTTTGGTTTAGTTTCTTCTTTCTCATGATTCGTTACATTGGTTATAATTCTTCTTTACATCCTTTTCATTTTTGACACCAATCATTTGGTTTTATTCTTTCTTTTGTTTTAAAACAAATTCACCAAAAGTTTAGCTATTTTATTGTTTTTTTTTTCATAAAACCAGCTCTTAATTTTATTTAGTAGCTCAATACAATTTTCTTAATCTCTCCTTTGATTTTCAAAATTTTTAATTTATCTTGTTCTGAGAGGGGGAAGTTGAGGTTTCCCACTAGTATGCTTTTGCTGTCCATTTCTTCCTGTAATTCACTTAAATTCCCCCTAAAATTTGGATGCTGTATCACTTGGTGCATATATGTTTAGTATTGCTGTTACATCATCTATGGTACCTTATGGCAGGATATAATTTCCTTCCTTACCTCTTTTAATTATATCTATTTTTGTTTTTCCTTTGTCTCAGATCAAGATTGCCACACCTACTTCTTTTTTTTTTTATATTTTGCTCTAGCCTTTTACCTTTATTCTGTGTGTATTCCTCTGCTTCAAATGTGCTTCCTGTAAACATCATATTGTTGGATTATGGTTTTTATCTACTCTACTGTACACATCCATTTTATGGGAGAGTTTATCCCATTCATATTCATAGTTAAGATTACTAACTGTGCCTTTCTCTCCATCTTATTTCCCCCATTTATTCTTTTTTCTCTCCTTTTTTCCCTTTTCCTCCTCACAAGTGCTTTGCTTCTGACCATTGCCTCCCTCAATCTGCTTTCCCTTCTATCAGTAACCTCCCCCTTCTTTTTCCCATTTCCCTTCACTATGAAGTCTTGCATTCTTTCAGGGACTACCTCAGAAGCCACCTCTTCTAGGAAGTCTTTTTAATTTTATAAGATAGAAGTTTCATCTTTTCTCAGTGCATTTTGCATGCATGTTTACTTTGAACTAATCTCATTCTCCCTTGTGTCATATCCACTTGTGTAGTTTCCTCTTTGTTGACTCATTTGATTTATAAATACTTGGACAACAAAGATTGTTTCATGTCTATCTTTTATTTTCTCTGTCCCTGGTTTTTTGAATTGAACTGTATTGAGGATGCATATTCTAGGAAGCACTTAATAAATGTTGACTGAGTTATTTCAATTTTTTTTTGAGTGTGGAGACCTCTTTGATACTGGGATACTTTGATGGGTGGACCTGTGATATCATCTAAGTGAGAAATACCTCCAGTAATATAGAACCCATCAACCCATCCACTACACTTTATTTGTGCACCAAATCCTTAACATTTTTCAAAGATCTTTCATATATCTTATTCTACTTTTTTCTCCCAAACACCACAAGGTAGATGTCACCTTTGTTTCAGCAAAACAGGAAGGTAGTAAACATGTCTTAAACATGACAATGTGATTTTTTTGACTGCAAAACCACTTTAGGTAATATTTCTAGTAACCATATGACATTTAATTATAGGAAGTCAAAAGCAGTAAAATTCTAAAAGAATAGGAAGCAATGTGGTATTTTATAAAACATGCTAAAGAGGCAATTAAGACATGGGTTCAGGTCCAGGCCTTACTAGCTTAACAATCTTGCTTCCTTTATAACATTTCTGAACCACATTCTCCTCCTCCTTAAAATGATAATGCTTGACATTTACACAATGTTGTAAGGTTTCTATAGTGCTTGCCTGGAGAGGCTTTTCTTTCCATTGGAATCTTAAAACACTCCTATGTGATAAGAACTACTATTATATTATGACCATTTTGCAGATGAGATAACTGAGACTCAGAAAAGTAACCTGACTTGTCCCAGGTCATATAACCATTTGTTAACAGTGAGAGAATCTAATGTAGCTCTTTTGTAACTTTTTATCCAGAGCTCTTTTTACCATGCATCTCTACCTATCAAGTAGGTGGTGTAGTGGACAGAGTGCAAGCATTGGAGTCATAAGATGTGAGTTCAAATCCTGTCTTAAACTTATGTTAATTGTATGACCTTGGGCAACTAACTTGACTTTCAGCGTCAGATTCCTTATACTTACAAATGAGGCAAGGAATGGCCTATTTAAAAAACAGATCTGGCAGTGGAAGACCCTCAGGTTTCTGGCAAAAATAGAAACAATTGCTATTTATATTCATTCTGAGCCAATCAGGGCTTTGTCTGGGACAAAGTCTGGGTTAAGGCTGGTCTTTAAGAGACAAAAAATTTAAAAAAAAGAAGAAAAAATGTTGGGTTTTTTAAAGAGACCATTCTTTGCCTCATTTTTATTAAGCCTTAATCACTGAATGGGAACTCTTTTGTCAAACCGAGACCTGTTAAAGACCTTAGCTTGAAAAGGTCAATGTCCCCCACTGTATCCTGGGCCATCTTCAGTTGCCCTGATTCGTATCTGGCTACTGGACCCAGATGGGTCTGGAGGAGAAAGTGAAGCTGGTGACTTTGCACTGCCTTCCCTCAGTCAAATCCAATTCACTTGCATGCTATGGCATCACCTCCCTGATGTCATGGTCCTTTTCAAAAAAGGACAAATAGCAGCATCCTAATCTTTAAAGTAGGGATAACAATGTGACTTTACAGAGTGGTTGTGAGAATAAAATGAGATAAGATATATAAAATGCTTTCATAGCCTTAAAGTGCTATATAAATGCTAGTTCTCATGATCATATGTGGTACTTGTAAGAAACAAATTACATTTGAAAGGAAACAGTTTACAAATCATAAATCACTATATATTATCATCATAGCTATAAATGATTAAAATATTACAATTGAAGCACAACAGGCTTAGCAAACATGAATTATAGTAAGGGAGTTAAATATTAGAATTCCCATTCTGCGGGGGTGGGGTGGGGAGAGATGTTAACAAATTGCAATTTGCCCAAAGACACTTGGCTAGAAATGGGAAGAACTGGAAGCATCCATATAATGACTTGTGATACTTCTTAGTGATCTGTGGCTTTTAGGGATTATGCCTCTTTAATTTAAATGTATATATAAAACCCCTGACCCCTAAGTTCTTATGCAGAAAGAGAGTAGATTGATCCAATACTGAAATTAAGATATTGCCATAATACTGACTCTTAGAAAGTACACCTCTGCCACAGTCTCAGATCCTCTAATGGTCTCTTCCACTTAACCAGGAATTGGTTTTGGAATTAATATAAAGGGTTTCTCTTGAACCTTTCAAACAAACACATATATTGCAGTCTGATAATGCAATTTTTGGAGCTATAAGTCTATTTGCTTCATACATATATCTGTAGAAACAATGATCCTATATTCCTCAGAATCAATATGAATTGGTAGGCAAATTTAGATCCCTCAAATTTGGTGATGTGTCTTGATTGTTCTCACCTATGACAGTTAGTAGATTTGATTTTATTACCATCTTATGCTTATATTATTTTCAGATGACAGATTTTATTAAATACTTTTCAAAATATATTAGAAGCTGCTTTTCCTCTGGCCTTTTTTACTTGGATTCTGAGATTTTTTTTCTCAAAGAAATATCTATTTTCACTCAAGTTTTGGTATTAGATTTGAGATTTTTTTGTTCTTTAAGTATGCATATAGGTTAGGAATAGAGTCTGGATCCATGATTTTGTCGGGATATTGAACTACCCTATGAAGAATTCCCTTTACCAGTGCACTTTCTCTATAACTCATAATGTTAGAGAATTGTCTTGAGCACTGAGAGGTGGTGATTTGCCCAGGTTCAAATGGCCAATATGTGCCAGAAGTGGGATTTGAACTCAGTTTATTCCAGCTCTAAGGCTATCTACCATAAATAACATGTTTTATCTCAGGATGGTGGAAATTTAAAAGAGTACTACAAATAAAAATTGCACAGTCATAAAATACTACGTGATTTTCTTATAGATAAAACAGTATTCAAACCCAAACTGAAAACTTGCACTGTTTGAAGTATGAACTACTTTCATTTTGTATGTGTGTATAATTCTGTGTGTTTCTGGGCATGTGCACCTGCACATGTAGTAGTGTCTGAATACATACATCTGTGTGTTGATTGTTGTAATGTATTAAGAGAAAAAAAGGTGTAATAATTCTAAGTAAAACTTTGAAAGTCAGCAGATAAGAAGTCTCATGAAATCTCAGAGTTGAACAGGATAGCAAAAGATATCTAGTCCATTAGGCTTCTGAACAAACATCTGCTTTTTCACAGTGAATAAGTGGTCAGCCAATTTATGTTTAAAGAATTGTAGTGAGAAGGAACTTTGTAGGAAGCTGATTCTACATTAGAATTACTCTAATTTTTGGAACCATTCCTCTTACACTGTGTCTTCTGCTGTCTTCATGCATTTTCCACCCTTTGGTCATAGTTCTAAAGCTCAGGGGCAGGGTAAGAATAAGTCTTATTATAAAAAAGTACATTTGGAAGTCTTTATTTTAAAGGCTGACTCACAGTTTTTGTTCTCTAAACACTTAAAGAGGAAAAGAAAAAAAAACTCTAAAAGGAGTGAATGTAAATGATGAGAAAAGACTTTTTTAAAACTCACATGGAACATGGAGATTGTATCTAATTGACCGCTTATTTGTATGCAGGACTATACTAGAGTATCACAGAAAACTTTCTGTCTGATTTTTAGAAATCTCCAGGGAAAAAACTTATGCACTTCTACCAGAAACCTATTCTAGTATCTTGCTTAAGACATATTATTATTTAAAACTATATCACAATTTGATTTTTTTATGTTGTTATTATTCCAACTTCAGGAAAAGTGGTGAACAGGATACTGTACTCTAAATGCTCTTTCATATTTCTCTTTGGGAGGTCCGTAGATAACTGGGAAGTGGGCTCACTAGACTTACTGTGCTGCCCCATATTTTTTTACATATTCATGGGAATAGATAATCATCTCCCTTGCATTCTACTTGGAAAAATAAGGATGTGGCCTGAGGTGTAGTATCACCCAGAGTGAAAAGAATTACATTCCAAAGAAAAACTTTAAGCATGATCGCTTCTTGTTTCTTGATAACACTTTTTGTTCATCTTGTCTTTATATTTTTTGACAAAATCCCTTGAGAAAAAATCTCCCTGTTAAAATATTTTTGGTGTTTTTTTTTTCACCTGACCAGTGCTATGACTGCTAGTTTACACTTCTTTTTCAGAAGAGGAAAAGCATCTCATAAACAGAAAGAACCAAAGAAATAGTTAAGACTTCCTACTGACAATTTCCCAACTGAAGACAACATTCTTTTTTCTTGTGCACTCCTTAGTTAATCTTACCATAGCAACTGAGGCAAATGCTACCAATTGAGAATGAGTATTTCAAGTATGATGAAGGGAAGTCAGATTAATTTTGCAAAATAGTAATGATACTGTAATACGTCTTTATGAAGGCTGGACCTAAACAAAGCCAATTCCATTTAGGGAATTTAGTCAAAGCATGACTGCAACATCCTGTAGATAATTAGTTAAAATGGCAGGTTATTTTAGAGCCATACAGTTAGCAGAAGCCAAAATACCAGGGCTAGAAATGACCTTTAGAAGTCACTTGCTGTATTTTTCTTTGGGCTCCAGGCAATATTTCATATAAACCATATGCTGTGGGTGTGTATCTCTGTTCTCATTACTATTTATTTCTAAGTTTTGAGCTATTCAGAGAAAATATACTATAGAAATTAACAGATAAATATAGAAATATTTCCAAAGGATGCATTGTTACCTAGAAGCAATATTGTATAGTAGAGAGAAAACTGTCCTTAAAGACAAGAACACTTGTGTTCAAGTCCTGCCTTTTACACATACTGGATGTCATTGATCTAAGCAACTCTCTGAGATTTGAGATTACACAAGAGTTTCCTGCATTTGTAGGAGGGGAGTTGCTGTCATTCCCTGAGACTCCCATACTATAATACAATAAGTCCAGATGAAAACAAAACAAAACCTACCCAACTTTATTACTATAATAAACTATTTTTCCTGTTGAACTAAAGAATTCATATAGAATAAATTTTGCATTAGAAGGGACTTTAGAGGTCATTGAGTCCAATCCCGTCATTTATAGATGAGAATCTGATGACTTAGAGGGGTTGAGTAATATATCCAGTAATATATAAATGATATATCCAACTAGTAAGTACTTAAGGGAGGATTCAGATTCTGGATTTCTTGACACCACTGTTAGCTCTCTATCTGCTTCTACACATTGCTTAAGTTATAGCTTCTAAAGTTATTTTATTAGAATCACAATACTAGAGAATGAAGGGATCTCTGAGTCCATGTAGTCCAACCTGATAATTTTACAGATAGGGAAACTGAGGTACAGGGAGCTGAAGTTATTGCTTGGGGTCAATCAAGTATTAAGCATCAGAAGCAGAATCTGATAGATTAGCTTAATTGAGTGAGTTAAGCATTGTAGTATTAATGCAATTAATAGGCCTATGTGACCTGCTTGAGTCACATAGAAGCCTGAGTCACATGAGTCTGTGGTGGGAGTAGCTTGCCTAATGGGTAGAGCAGAAGAGGTGGAGCAGGAAGTTGAGGTGAGTTGGAGCTTGGAGAGAGAGAGGAAGTAGAGAGACAGACCAGCTACCATGAGTGAGAGAGGGAGTGATTTTGATTAAGGGAGTTTGTTTGTGAGGAGGCTTGACAGAGGATGGCGGTGCCCCTGTATTGATAATGTACATAGATTTCTTGGTTTTGATGAGGGATTTGGCTTTCTGGTGTTTGAATAAAGGTTTTGGTTTCATCTTCAATGAAGAGAGTCTGTTACCTCTTGTGATTCAAACCTGAGAACATGCTGGTAAATCCATAGTAGCTGCTGTGGGTATCACATTGGTGATATAACCATTGGGCTTATCATTAAATTTCTATGTAAAATAGCAAAAAAAAAATGTTATAAACAACAAGAAGGAAAAGGATCAAAAGAACAATAAATATTCCTGAGCTCATCTATCACTCTATGAATTGATCCCATTACAAGAAACCTTGGAGATTGAGCAATTTTAAAATCATTGAAGGATTTTTGATGATGATTTAGAGCTAGGGGGGTGTACAAAAACAGATAGTGGGCTAAATCTGGCCCATGAGCTGTAGTTATCTAATCTCAGATTTGGAATGAAATGGAACCAAATAGCATGGAGATGAATGAATAAACCAGACCTAGGTCTATGTATTATTATAAAACTAGACCATGGCAGGAGCAAATTAATTGTTTAACTTATAATCACATCAGTACACTGAGTTGGGGTGGATTATGTGACAACATTTGATGCCAGAGAGAAGTCCCAAGGGACATGCTTAGGAAACCAGATGACTACTAGCCAAGCTGCAGGGGAATAAATCACTATTTGGACTAGCATATCTCTATTTTGTGGAAATTTTTTGTGTACAACACATCCCTAAACACATCAATAAGAATTCTCTCAGGGGTCTGGGAGAATCGACTTCCCTTTGCATTTTATAGTTATCAAATATCTATTTTTAATAGATATGCCATATATCTCTCGAGGATGCAAGCTCTTTTAGAGCAAGAACTGATTTTTCATTTTGTATTCCTAGTACCTAGCAAGGTGAATTACGCATAGTAACATGTGTTTAAGAAATGTTATTGAATTGAGTTGGATTTGAAACAGCCAAAATATTTCTCCTTTATACTTTAACAGCAACCACTACATAAAGAAAATGAGTATGTGCTTTTCGTACATCCTTTCTTCCAAGCATTTCCACAATATAGATAATAATACATCCCTCAATACTATCATTGAGAACAAAGAGAAAAAAAAAAGAATTCAACTGGGAATCAGAAGCCTGTGACTATACTCCTAGCTCTGATATTCATTAGCTATATAACTGTAGTAACTTGGTGGTACAGTGCATAGAGCATTGTACCTGGAGTCAGGAAGATCCGAGTTCAAATCCAGCTTTAGACAATTAACTATCCATGCATTACTGTTTGCCCAGGGTTCCTTAAATTTAAAATAGGGATAATTATAGTACCTGCCTCACAGGACTATTGTGAGCATTAAAAAAGATCATGCTTGTTAAATATTTAGCACAGTGACTACTGTAGAGTAGGCTCTATGTAAAAGCTTTTGTTCATTCCACCCCACCTTCTCCAGTAAGCAACTTAAACTATCTGGGCACTAGTTTCCTCATCTATAAATTGAAGGGGTTGTATTTTATTCAACAAATATTATAATGCAATTAATATGTGCATAGGTCTATTTTAGGCACTAGGGAAAATACAAAGTTTTAATAGGTCATGGCCCCATCTACCTTGGTGCTTATATTTAAGTAAAGGGAACAAAAAAGAAGAAAACTAAAGCACAGGGAGCAAGGCACATACTGTTATAAACCATTCAGTGAAGCCTGAGAAGAAAGGTCATTACCGAGTAGAGGATCAGGGAAGTTTTTCTGGAGGCTATAGCATTTGAATTGGACTTTAAAGAATGAATAAGATTCAAAAAGGGAAGAAGGGAGATGGAAGACGTTCTAAAAGAGAAGAATAGAGAACAAAGATACCAACAAGTGAGGACACGTCGTATGATCTGTGTACTGGTTGACTAGATCATAAAGTGTATGGAGGAAAGTATTGACTGCAGAGAGTTTAATTTTGGAAATTGTGGGGAACGCTATAGCAAAAAGAAACAGCACAGCAACAGAAAGTGGTATCAGAAAGTGATAGAAATAAGGCAGGGGAAGTCTGTATTACTTATAGCAGTATAGAGCCTAGTAAAATCCCTAGTAAAAATATAGTTAGTTGTATCAGGAGCTATAAGCATTATAGGCTTGATTCGGATAGGAAACTCATTGAGCTAGACCAAAGTAATACCTTTAATATGTAACTGATTACTTTGAGAGAGAGCTCAGCAATTATATCTTGCACAAAAGGTCTCATTCATGCAGAGATGTTCTGAAGTCAGTACAAAATTTGCTGGCAAAAGTGGACTGTTAATTTTTCAGTGTGTCAATTTAAGTTTTAGAAATCATCAAACACTACAATTAAGAGTTTGATTTTTATATCATTGTGTGATTATCTAGATTTAAGAAAGCGATGAAGAAAATTTTGTTAATATAGATTAAATTTAAAAGCGTGTCGTTGTGTACATTGTTTTCAGAGATCCAGTTGTTAAACATTTGCCTTTTTACCCCTGTAATCCATACTTCAGCAATTAGTATAATGTAACTAAGAGGGCAAATAAAGAAATTCTGGTGGTAAAGTTTAGCTAAATTTCACTATGTATTTGATACAGAGAAAGATCTTTTGCTTAAATTTACGTAAATAAAATTTCTTTTTTTGTTGTTTTCAACATTCACTTTTATAAGATTTTGAGTTCCAAACTTCTTCTCCCTCCTTCTCTCCTCTTTCCCTTCAGCAAGACACCAAGCAATCTGATACAGATTATACATGTACATTCATACTAAACATATTTCCCCATTAATCATGTTACAAAAGAAGAAACAGAATTCAAGGGAAAAATTGTGAGAAAGAAAAATAAATTTAAAAGGTGAAAGTAGTATGCTTTGATCTATATTCAGTATCCCTAGTTGTTGCTCTGTATGTGGATAGTATTCTCCATCATGAGTTTTTTGGAATTGTCTTAAACCATTTTATTGCCGAAAAGAACCAAGTCTATAAAATTTGATCATTGTGCAATGTTGCTTTTACTGTGCACAATGTTCTCCTGGTTCTACTCACTTCACTCAGTATCAGTTCGTGTAAGAGTTTCCAGGGTTTCTGAAATCCATCTGCTCATCATTTCTTATAGCACAATAATATGCCATTGTATTCATAAACGACAACTTGTTCAGCCATTTCCCAATTGATGGGCATACCCTCAATTTCCAATTCTTTGCCACTACAAAGAGAGCTGCTATAAATATTTTTGTACATGCGGGTTATTTTCTCTTTTTTATGATATCTTTGGAATACAGACCTAGTAGTGCTATTGCTGGATCAAAGGGTACACACAGTTTTATGACCTTTTGGGTATAGTTCTATATTCCTCTTGAGAACTGTTAGATCAATTCACAACTCCACCAACAATGCCTTAGTGTTCCAATTTTCCCACATCATCTCCAACATTTACCATTTTCCTTTTCTTTCATATTAGCCAATCGAGTAGGTGTTAGGTGGTATGTCAGTTGTTTTAATTTGCATTTCCCTAATAAATAATGACATAGAGCAATTTTCAGATGACCATAGATAGCTTTAATTTCTTCATCTGAAAATGGCCTATTCATATCCTTTGGCCATTTATCAATTGGAGAATGACTTGTATTCTCATAAATCTGACTCATTTCTCTATATATTTTAGAAATGAGGCCTTTATAAGAAACACTGGCAATAACAATTGTTTCCCAGTTTTCTGCTTTCTCTAATCTTGGTTGTATTTGTTTTACTTGTGAAAAAAGCATTTTTATTTTAATGTAATCAAAATTTTCAATGTTGCATGTCATAGTGTTCTCTGTATCTTGTTTGGCCATAAATTCTTCCATTCTCCATAGTTTGACGGATAAGCTATTCCTTGCTCTCCTAATTTGCTTATGCTATCAGCCTAAATCACATATCCATTTTGACTTTATGTTGGCATATGGTATAAAATGTTGGTCTATGCCTATTTTCTGCCATACTATTTTCACTTTTCCCAGAAATTTTTGTCAAGTAGTGAGTTTTTATCCATTTTTAGGTTTATCAAATAGAAGAGAACAGTAGTCATTGACTATTGTGTCTTGTGTACCTAACCTATTCCATTGATCTGACACTCTGTTTCTTGCCCAGTACCAAATAGTTTAGATAACTGCCAATTTTTAATAAAGTTTTAGATCTGGGAAAGCTAGGCCATCTTCTGTTGCTTTTTTGCATTAATTCCCTTGACTTTCTTGGCCTTTTGTTCTTTCAGATGAATTTTGTTATTTTTTCTATCAAATAATTTTTTCACTGTTTGATTGCTATGGTACTGAATAACTTGATTAATTATTTTTTTCTTATTATAATTCACTTTACTTCTCCTTTAAGAATTTAGATGCTATACCACTTGGTGCACATATATTTAGTATTGATCTTAATTTAGCAAGATGTAGTTTCCTTCCTTTTCTCTTTTTATTGGTCTATTTTTGCTTTCGCTTTGTCTAAGATAAGGATTGCTTTTTTATTATGTGATCTGAAGCATAATATATTCTGCTTCAGCATTTTATCTTTACTCTGTGTATTTCTATGCTTCAAAGGTGTGTCTTGTAAGCAACATATTGTAGGGTTATGGTTTTTAATCCACTCTACTATCTACTTCCATTTTATGGGAGAGTTCATCCCATTCACATTCACAGTTAATGATTACTGTGCATTTCTCTCCATCCTATGCTCCTCCCTTGTACTTTCGCTTTATTTTCACCCTGTACCTCTTCATCAATGTTTTGCTTCTGACCACCTCCTCCTTCCATCTGCCTTCTCTTCTATCATCCCCCCTCCCTTTTCTTTCCCCTTTCCCCTTTCCCCTACTATTTCTGCCTTACATTCTTCCCTCTGTTCTGTCCACTTCTTCTCTTTTCTTTCCCCTTTCTCTTCCTACTTCCTTATAAAGTAAGTTAAATTTCTATACTGAACTTAATGTGTTTGTTATCCCCTCTGAGAGTGAAATCCAATGAGAATAAGTTTCAAACAATACTCATCTCCTCCCTTCTCTTCCTCTACTATAATAGGTGTTTTGTACCTCTTTATGTAATGTAATTTACCTTATTTTGCTTCCCTTTTCCTCTTACCCAGTATAATCTCTTTTTCATCTCTAATTTTTTATATCATCACATCAAAATCACCTTATACCCATACTATCTGTCTATACACACCCTTTCTAACTGCCCTGATAAAGATACAGTTTTCAAGAATTACAAGTATCTTCTTCCTGTATGGGGATGTAAACAGTTTAACCTTATAGAATAAGGTGTTTTTTTTTGTTTATTTTTTATGCTTTTCTTGAATCTTGTATTTGAAGATCAACTTTTTTTTCTTTAGCTCTTGCCTTTTCATCATTAATGATTGAAAATTCCCTATTTCCTTGAATGTCTACCTTTTTCCCTGAAAGAATATACTCAATTTTGTCAGGTGGTTGATTCTTGGATGTAATCCAAGGTTCTTTGCCTTCTTGAATATCATATTTCAAGCCCTCTAGTCCTTTAATGTAGAAGCCGCTAGGTACTGCATAATTCCACAATATTTAAATTGTTTCTTTCTGGCTATATGTAGTATTGTCTCCATGATCTGATAATTCTTTAATTTGGCTACAATATTCCTGGGAGTTTTCATTTTAGGATCTCTTTCAGGAAATGATGTATGGATTCTTTTAATAAGTATTTTACCCACTTGTTCTAGGATATCAGGGCAGTTTTCATCGATAATTTCTTGAAAAATGATGTCCAGGTTCTTCTTCTTTTTTTAATCATGGCTTTTGGGTAGTACAATAATTATCTCTCCTGGATTTATGTTCCAGATCAGTTGTTTTCCAATGAGATATTTTACATTTTCTTCTATTTTTTCATTCCTTTGTTTCTGTTTTATAATTTCTTGATGTCTCAAAGTGTTATTAGCTTCCATTTGCCCAATTCTAATTTTTAAGGAATTATTTTCTTCAGTTGGCTTTTGTGCCTCCTTTTTCCATTTAGCCAATTCTCCTTTTTAAGGAGTTGTTTGTTTGTTTTTTCCCAGTGGGGTTTTTCCCCATTTGGCCAAATGTATTTTTTAAGGAACTGTTTTCTTCAGTCAATTTTTGTCCTTCCTTTTCAAAGCTGTTGATTCTGTGTTGCATATCTCTCATTTATCTTTCCAATTTTTCTTCTACTGCTTTTATTTGACTTTGTTGACTGTTTTTTAATGTTTTTTTTTTAAATTTTAGACTTAAATACACAATAAGAAAAAGAAATATATTATAAACTTAAATATAAAATAAAAGAAAAAAAAAACACATCTCATTACCCAGCAGAACCTAAGAGAGGATTCAATATATACATACATACATACATATATATATATCAATGAATTTCTATTTCAAGAAAGCATATGTAATAAATACTGCATGTTGTATAGAGAGATGTCCATTATTTTCCTTGCTTCTTTTTAAGTTTTCTTTTGTTCTCTGCTGTGCATCCTTTTCCTTTGTTCTTTTTTTCCCCTTTATCCACCCTGGCACCCAGAATATGTATATGTTTATATATATATATATATATGTACACATATACACATATACATATTTACATATATACACATTCACATATATATACATGCAAACATATATGCACACATATATAAACATACACTTTCCCTAACAAATTCTATTCCTGATCTTTGTTTTTATATTTGTGCATATCTCTTATTTCCTATCCCTCCTGACTCCTCTACCTTATTTCAATGTACTATTTACTCCTAATACTTAACCTATACCCTCCAAGGATCCGTCCCTTATCCTCCCACTCCCATGAATCTAAACATCCTTTTATAACCCCTTTAATGTATTCCCTCATTTTCCCCTCTAGAGTTTTCTCCCTTAACCATTATCCACCCTTTATGCCCTTAGCATTTCACTTCTTTCTGAATTCAAAAGATTTATATATGTATATATGTGTGTGTGTGTATGCACACACATATACATACACACATACATGTACATGTATATGTATGCATATATGTATTTATATATGTATGTATGTATTATGTATATGTATGTATGTATGTTTGTATGTATGTATGTATTGTTCCCTCTTGAACCCATTCCTGATGAAAGTGCGTTTCCAGAACTAACAGCTCTACTCCTCCATCTAATTTCTCTATATTGGTTCTTCCTCACACACTTCATTTGTATAAGACAATTATTTGTTTTAGCTATTCCAAAATAGGTTTCATTTATAAAGTTGTATCATACTCAGGTCTACCCCAATCTTTCTTAAGAACTAGCCAATTACTAGTAATAATCTTAGACATATATTTTATACATATACATATATATATATAAAAGATAGTCTGTCTTCATTGAGTGCCTTGCAATTAATCTTTAGTATGTACCTTATTTTTCCCTTGGCTCTTGCATGTCAAATCTTCCACTAAATTCAGGTATTTTTTAAGGAATTTTAAGTCCTGAAAGTCTGACATTTCATTAAATTTCCATTTTTTCCTTTAAAATTGCACTTAGCTTTGCTGGGTATGATATTTTTGGCTAGAATCCCAGTTCTTTTGCTCTTCAATATATATTGTTCCAAGAGCAGTAGTCTCTTAGTGTCATGGGTGCTAGGTATTGTGTGAGTCTAATTGTGGCACCACCATATTTAATTTTTTTTAACTTGTTGCCTGTGATATTCTATCCTTGAGCTGGAGGTGCCAAAATTTGGCTACAACATTCCTGTCAATTTTCCTCAAATGATATCTTTCAAGTGGTTAGTGGATTTTTTTTTTCTATTTCTACTTTCCCTCTTCTTCTAATGCTTCAGGACAATTTTCTTAAAAAATTATTTATTTTACTATTTTACAAAGATTGTTTTTTTTGATAATGGTTTTCAGGTAGTCTGATTAGTTTCATGTTTTCTTTTCTTGATCTGTTCTCCAGATCAGTTATTTTTCTTACAAGATATTTCACATTATCATCTATTTTTTCATTCTTTATATTTTGTTTGATTATTTCTTGATCTCTTATAATTTCTCTGGCTTTCCCTTGCCCAATTCTGATTTTCAAGGAGGAATTTTTTTTCCTCAGCTGTTTTATGTGAGTTTTCACAATGCCAGTTATTATAATCTGATATGCTAGATTCCTCTCCTCTCGGCATCAGGACTTGAAGATATAGTTCATTTAATCAGAAACAAATTATTTGAATTCATCAGGGGCAATAGAAGTTCTCTTACTATCTCTTTACTCATCTGGTTACCTGCTCCCAGTTAGCCATTTTTTTGTCTGTCATTTCCAGTGTAGAGGTCATTTTATTTTACAGAGATAGAATAAAATTAATCAGTGTTTTTTTTTCTCTCTCTGTTGCTCTTTATTGCCATCATATCCACTCAAAGCAAATGTTTTATTTTATTTCTCTTTTTTATCCAAATTGAACTAAAGAAACAGCAAATCAAAACCTTTTGGCAGGGGGTTATTCTTAACTCCTCTTACCAGTGACAGCTCATTCTAAGCTTTTGACAGTATTTTCATCCTATCTTATGGGACCATATTATCCTTTTATATTCATCTTCTATTATTTGGCCTTGTTTCCAATATCTATAAAATTATTTTAAAAATATAGGTTGGTGGCAGAGCCAAGATGGCTGTATGAAAACAGCATCTTACAAGAGCTCTGTTACAAATTCTGTCAGTTTATCTCTAAAAAAGTGAATCTGAGCAGATTTGAGAGAGTTAGAAGCTACTAGCAGACTAAGTGGGACAGAAGCGCTGGGCCCGCAGAACGGTAACAGGCCACACCGGAATGGGAGCAGCAGAGGAACTCTGCCAGCACTCTGGGCTGAGAGAGTGCTGGATGCACAAAACTTGGGATCAGGAACAAGCCCAGGGTGGAAGTGTCATCTATGGTGACAATCCCCAGGCCTCTCATCACAGAACTGGAGTTTGGCAGAGCTATAGGAGACACCAGTGCAGAGTCTGGGGTCATGGGAGCAGCTACCCCTGTGGCCTCCAGCCCGCAGTCTAAAAGTATGAAACTCTCATTCTTGAACTTCTAGGAGCCATGAAGACCAGGTAAAAGGGCTCTCATCCTTCCCTTCCTCACCCAGATAATATTCCCTTGAGAGAAACCATGAAATAGAGGAACCACAAGTGGAGCTTCAGTATCCTTGTAGCTTAGGAAGTTGGACAGAAAACCCTTCTTGTGGTGGCAGAAGGGAACTAGCACAGGAAGAGAGGTGTCAAAGCATGCCCCACCTTAGCAAAAGAGCAGGAGTTCCTGAGACCCAGGGGGTGGAGCTAGGAAACATCAACACCAGGACCCCAGACATGCCTTTGCCCATTCAGGGGAAGGAGCAGAAACCAGCACAGACAATTGCTGAGACCACCCGAGGTGTAGTACAGCCCTAGGGGAAGAGGAGACTTCCAGCAGCCAGACCACCACTCTCCCACACCTCATGAAATCAGAAGCCACAGCACACAAAGCTAATGAGCAGGCCCATGGTTCCCAGAACAAGAAGCTTGGGACAGAATGCCATGAGCCCCAGATGCAGAGATCCACTTTAGAAGCCAGGGGAAAATAAAACACCAAAGACTATTGATTCCTATTATGGAGACAGGGATGATCAAAATACTCATTCAGAAGAGGACAACATTGACATTATGTGATCTGGTATCCAGGCCAAAAAGCATTCCCAGAAGAACTTTAAGGGTTTTTTTTTTAAATAACCAAATTAGAGAGGTTAAAGAAGAAAACAAATCTTTAAAAAGTAAAATTGGCCAAATGGTTAAGCTCAGAATAAAATTGGAGAGAATAACTCCTTAAAAAGTAAAATTAATCAAATAGGAAAGGAGATACTGAAGCTAAATGAAAAAAAAAACCAATGTATTAAAAATTAGAATTGGGCAAGTAGAAGATAATGACTCTATGAGACACCAAGTATCTGTTAAACAAAATCTAAAGAATGAAAAAATAGGAGAAAACAAGAAAAATCTGATTGGGAAAAAAATAACCGACCTCTTCAGGAAAGAAAATCTAAGAATTACTGGTCTACCTGAAAGCCGTGATGACAAAAACAGTCTGGACAGCACAATCCAATAAATGATCAAGGAAATCTGTCCTAAGGTCCTAGAACCAGAGGGTAAAATAGGCATCGAAAGAATCCACCCATCACTCCCTGAAAGAGATCCCAAATTGAAAACTCCAAGGAATATTGTAGGCATATTCCAGAATTATCAAGTCAAGAGGAAAATACTGCAAGCCACCATAAAGAAATAATCCATATATCAGGGAACTACAGTCAGGATCATGCAGGATCTTGCAGATTTTACAATAAAAGACAGGAGAAATTAAAATACAATATTCCAAAAGACAAAGAGCTTGGACTACAACCAAATATCAACTAATTAGCAAAACTGAGCATAATTTTTCAGGCAAGGAGGTGGACATTCAATGAAATGAGAGAATTCCAGACCTTCCTCATGAAAAGGCCAGAGCTTAATGGAAAATTTGATCTTCAAGTACAAAATATGTAAGAGACATAGAAAGGTAAATGGGGGAAAAGCTGTTATTCAACAAAGGAAAATTGTTTACATCCTTACATAGGATAATATTGATTTATACATATTGCATATATGTCAGTCTTGACAATGGTACAGTTATTATGACAATTGAAATGGATATACATAGACTGAAGGTGTCAGTATAAAGTAACTAATGTGATAACAAAAAACATATTTAAGGTGTGCAAAGCGATAGTTCTGGGAGAAGAGGTAAGGAGGAGGTAGAAAAGGGTAAATTATGTCACATGAAGAGGCACAAAAACATAGAAGAGAAAAAGGGAGTGAGAAAAGTGGTGTTTGAGCTTACTCTAGTCTGATTTGGTTCAAGGAGAGAATAATATACACTGATCAATGTAGAAATCAAACTTCTCCTACAGGCAGTAGGAGGGAAAAGGGGAAAGAAAATGGGGAGGGGTGGATAGAAGGGCAGGAATAAGTAGCAAAGGAAAAAGGGAAAGATAAGGGAAGAGTCTCTTTAGGGAGGAAAATTTGAGGAAGATGGTGGTCAAAAGCAAAACTCTTTTGAGGAGTGGAAAGGAGAAGGGAGAAACAAAAGCATAAACAGAACAGGGGGAGAATAGAATGGAGAAAAAGACACAGATAGTAATCATAACAGTCAATGTGAATGGGATCAACTCTCCCATAAAATGGAGGTGGATAGCAGAATGGATTAAAAACCATAATCCTATATCATGTAAAGGTAAAAGGCTGGAGTAGAATACATTATGCTTAGCCAAAGTAAAAACAAAATCAGGGGGAGCAATTCTAATCTCCAACAAAGCAAAAGCAATGATAGATGTAATGAAAAGAGATAAGGAAGGACACTGTGTCCTGCTGAAAGGCACCATAAACAATGAAGCAATAGCTATATTTAACATATATGCACCAAATGGAATAGCATACAAATGTATAGAGGAGAAGTTAAGGGAGTTACAGGAGGAAATAGACAGTAAAGCTATAGTAGTGGGGTACCTCAACCTGCCCCTCTCTGAACTTGATAAATCTAACGACATAATAATCAAGAAGGAAGTTAAAGAGGTGAATAGAATTTTAGAAAAGGCACATATGATAGACCTCTGGAGAAAACTGAATGGGGATAAAAGGAACATACCTCTTTCTCAGTTGCACATGGCACATACTCAAAAACTGACCATGTAATACGGCATAAAAAGGTGAACATGCAGTGCAGAAAGGCAGAAATATTCAATAATCTGTTTCAGATCATGATGCAATTAAACTTATTTGTAATAAAGGACAAGGGAGAGATAAACTAAAAAAAAATAATTGGAAGCTAAATAATCTAATCCTAAAGAATGAGTAGGTCAAAGAGTAAATCATAGAAACAATTAATAACTTCGTTCAAGAGAATGACAATAGTGAAACAACATGCCAAAACTTATGGGATGCAGCAAATGCAGTTCTTAGGGGAAGTTCATATCTCTAAATGCTTACATGAATAAAGTAGAGAAAAAGTTGTTCAATGAATTGAGCAGCAAATGAAAAAAAAAACTAGAAAAAGTACAAATTGAAAATCCTCAATTAAATACCAAATTAGAAATACTGAAAATCAAAGCAGAGATTAATAAAATTGAAATCAAGAAAACTATTGAACTAATAGATAAAATTAAGAGCTGGTTTTATGAACAAAAAGAATAAAATTGATAAACCAGTATCAACAATGAAAAGGGTGAATTCACCTCCAATGACGAGGAAATTGCAACAATAATTAGGTAATATTTTGCCCAGTTGTATGTCCATAAATGTGACAATGTGAGGGAAATGGATGAATATTTACAAAAAATATAAATTGCCCAGGTTAACAGAAGAGGAAAAAAAATGCCTAAATAACCACATCTCAGAAAAAGAAATTCAGCAAGCTATCAATAAACTCCTTAGGAAAAAATCTCCAGGGCCAGATAGTTTTACATATGAATTCTTTCAAACATTTAAAGAACAATTAATTCCCATACTTATAGACTATATAGGAAAATAAGTAAAGAGAGAGTCATACCAAATTCTTTTTATGTCACAAATATGGTGCTAATACCTAAGCCAAGATAAGTCAAAACAGAGAAAGAAAAGTATAGATCAATTTCCCTAATGAATATTGATGGGAAAAAAATAAATAAAATACTAGCAAAAAGATTGCGGCAACTTATCAGGAGAATAATGTACTATGACCAGGTAGGATTTATTCCAGGCTAGTTCAATATTAGGAAAACTATCAGCATAATTGATCGTATCAACAACAAAACTAGCAGAAACCATATGATTATCTCAATAGATGAAGAAAATTTTTTTGACAAAATACAACACCCATTCATATTAAAAACACTAGAAAGCATAGGAATAAATGGAGTCTTCCTTAAAATGATAAGTAGCATCTACTTAAAACTATCAGTAGGCAGTACATGCAATGTAGATAAGCTAGATCCATTCCCAATAAGATCAGGAGTGAAACAAAGATGCCCATTATCACCCCTACTATTCAATTTGGTACTAGAAATGTTAGCTTTAGAAATTAGAGAAGTAAAAGAAATTGAAGAAATTAGAATAGGCAAAGAAGTAAGTGAGTAATCACTCTTTGCAGATGATATTATGATTTACTTGGAGAATCTTAGAAAATCAAGTAAAAAAACTACTTGAAATAATAAATAACTTTAGTAAAGTGGCAGGATATAACATAAACCCTCTGCATTCCTATATATTACTAACAAATCCCAACAGCAAGAGATAGAAAGAGAAATTCCATTTAAAGTTCCTGTAGACAACTTAAAATACTTGGGAGTCTACCTACCAAAACACACCCAGGGCCTATATGAACACAATTATGAAACACTTTTCTCACAAATAAAGTCAGATATAAGTAAATGGAAAAAAAAGCATCATTTGCTTATGGTTAGGCCAAGCTAATACAATAAAAATTACAATTTTATCTAAATTAATTTATCTATTTAGTACCATAACATTCAAAAATTATTTTACAGAGCTGGGCAAAATAATAACACAATTTTTCTGGAAGAACAAACAGTCCATAATATCAAGGCAATTAA
Organism: Phalanger gymnotis; assembly: GCA_028646595.1. NCBI lineage: Eukaryota > Metazoa > Chordata > Mammalia > Diprotodontia > Phalangeridae > Phalanger > Phalanger gymnotis. Next base: position 116,039,906 of record CM053622.1, read on the forward strand.
TGGAAAGAAAACCTAGAGAGAGTTGCCTAGCCATACCAGATATGAAACTGTACTATAAAGCAGCAGTTATCAAAACTACCCGGTATTGGCTAAGAAAAAGAGTGGTGGATCAGTGGAATAGATCAGATACACAAGATGCAGTAGTCAATGACTAAAGCAATATACTCTTTGACGAACCCAAAGAATCCAGTTTCTGGGCTAAGAATTCAATATTTCAAAAAAAACTGCTGGGAAAATTGAACAATGGTGTGGCAGAAACTGGGCATAGACCAATATCTTACATTTTGTACCAACATAAAGTCAAAATAGGTTCATGACTTAGGAATAAAGGAAGACATTATGAGCAATTTGGGAGAGCAAAGAATAATTTACCTATCAGATTTATGGGAAAGCAAAGAATTCATGACCCAACAAGAGATATAGAGTGTTACAAAATGCAAAATGGATTATTTTGATTCTGTTAAATTGAAAAGTTTTGTATAAAAAATGCCAATGCAACAAAAATTAGGAGGGAAGCAGAAAAGTGGGGGGAAAGCTTTACAATCAGTTTCTCTGACAAAGGTCTCATATCTAAAATGTACTGGGAACTAAACCAAATTTATAGGAATACAAGTCATTCCTCAATTGAGAAATACTCAAGGATATGAACAGGAAGCTTTTAGAGGACAAAATTAAAGATATCTATAGGCATATGAAAAAATGCTCTAAATCAGTATTGATTAGAGAAATGCAAATCAAAACAACTCTTAGTTACAACATCTCTCCTGTCAGATTGGCTAACATGTCAAAACAGGAAAATAATGAATGCTGGAGAGGATGTGCCAAAATTGGAACACTGTTACAGTGCTGGTGGAGTTGTGAACTGATCCAGCCATTCTGGACAGCAATTTGTAATTATGCCCAAAGGGCTATAAAATGTGCATGCCCTTTGACTCAGCAATACCACTTCTAGGGCTATACCCTAAAGAGATCATACAAGTAGGAAAGTGACCCATATGTCCAAAATATTTATAATGACTCTTTTTGTGGTAGCAAAGAATTGGAAATCAAGGGGATGCCCATCAGTTGGGGAATAGCTAAACAAATTTTATGTGAATGTAATGGAATACTATTGTGCTATAAGAAATGAGGAGCAGAAGGACCTCATTATAACCTGGAATGACATATGAACTGATGCTGAGTGAGAGGAATAGAAGCAGTTGATCATTAAACTCTATTACAGACACATGGTACCTGTAAGGACTAACTTTGATAGACATGACTTGTCTCCTCAACGCAAGGTTCAAAGCCAGCTCCAAAAGGTTCATGATAGAAAAAGCTATGTATGTCCAAAGAAAGAATTATGGAGTCTGAATGCAGATTGAGACAAACTTCTTGCTCTTTTTTTCCTTCTTTTTTGCTTTTGTTTCTACTTTCTCATGATTCATTCCATTGCTTATAATTCTTCATTACTACTGGACTGTTATGTAAATAAATTCAATCTGAAGGTATATGTAGAACCTACATTGGATTACATGCCATCTTGAGAGGGTTGGGGGGAGCAGTGGGAGGGAAAGACATTATGGAACCCAAAAACTTATGGAACTGTGTATTGTAAACTCAGAATAAAAAATAAATTTATTAAAAAGTAAAACTAAAAAAAAAATATATAAGTTGCTTGTTGATTTTCCTGGTCTCTTTTTCCATACTAATCTCTCAAGACAAGTCCCATTTTTCTTAATCACTGGAATTTGTGATTCCTTCGTCTTCAGATTTTTGTTCTTGAGCACTTCTAATTGCTCCTGTGCTGACTTCCTCTGAGGTATTTTACTCCATGAGATCCACATATTTTTCCTCTGAAATCTGCTTTCCCAAAATCTATTCATGCCAAATTTACCACAGATTTTTCTTTTCTTCTCTATCACAAACTCTAGGATGGGATAATCACTTATTCCCAGAAGAAGTCTCTAACATTTCCACCCCAGCAACAAGTCTTTTCTTTTCATTAAGAATCACACACAGAATAGCATTTTTCCTTCTTTGTTCTTCCATAATTTGATGAGTAAAATTATAATTAAGTACAATCGATATATTAATAGCTTCACTGTTTTGACAGAGGAAAATAGATAGATAGATAGATAGATAGATAGACAGAGAGAGAGAGAGAGAGAGAGAGAGAGAGAGAGAGAGAGACAGATAGACAGAGAGACAGAGAGACAGAGAGACAGAGAGAAGAGCAGAGAAGGTCAATCTATATCTGAATAATGAAGTCCCCTGTCATAATTATTTCCTGTCTTTCTGTCAGACTTAATCCACTCACCAAACTCTTCACCTACTTTTCTTCTTTCTACCGAGGTGGACTGTATTATTTACCAATGAAAAAAAATCATTTCTCTTTTTCTCTGCTCTGTTATTTATCCAAACCACACCCCCAACCCCAATTTCAGGAAATCCTCATTCAAGTATACTATGTATCTTTTTAGTATATAGCACCACTCAACTTCTCTCTTTGACATATGCTTTTGTTTTGAATAAAAGATATCAGTCTGGAACAATAGCCAAGTCAATGGTTTCCTCCCACTCTGTTTCAGTGACACCTATGGAGTTAAATTTATACCATTTTCCCCTGAGTATCTGGAAATGTAGCTCTTTGTGTTTGCTGTCTGAACTTTGGGCATTTGCATGTGGACGCTTGAGACCGTGGGGTTTACTACTCTTTCCTGCTTCAGATTTTGTCTTTGGTGAATTTGTTGACTATTCTTATCTGTGGTTAGACTCTGTATTATCTAACGTGATATACATAAAGTCTTCTTGCTCCCCTATCTTTTATAGATCAACCATCTTTAATTAGATTTATGACACCTGACAAATGCTTTCATGCCAGCCTGTGTTAGATGAGCTGCAAATCTGGCTAAGCATCTGTCAGCTCCATAGTTTACAAGCCTGGACCCAGAAATCTGGATCCAGTCCTCAAACATCCCCTTTCTAACCAGTTAATCATTTCCCAAATTATTTTTTTCTTTTCTAAATCTTTTACTTTCAGTGGACAAGTGCGAGGAAAACACAACCTACCCCTATGTGCTTTTCAGTTTCATATTCATGGTTTTAGGAAGTGAAACCTCATCCCAACATCAGTTCAGAGATGATTGATGCTTCTTAACATCATGATTGTTGGGGGGTCAGGGTTGTGAGGGGAGAAATGAAGACATAATCATTGACCAAAGAGCTATTTGTTAGAAGTCATTAAAATGAAAATAGTGTGTATTTCCAACCGAATGTTGTTGTTTGGGGAGATAAATGAGAGACTATCTATGATTAGAACAATGTAGCAAAGGTTATAATAGAGCTCAATGTATAAGTTGGATTCTCCTGGAAGGGGAACTCGGGCATATGAGACTGCTAGATGGGCATTCCCCCCTTTAGACAATCAGTCCTAATTATCTGGATTTTATTCATAATGGAATGTAGCTTCATCTCCCATGCTTCTGAATGTCAGGTTTTTAGTTTTTTTTCCCCAAGGTAGTCATTAATAACTCCTGATTGGGTGGGAACTCATCTTAAATTGAGGCAGGTACGTTTGCCTAAAACAAATAAACAAAGCCATCAAATCTCTCAAAGACAGTCAAATGTAAACAGACTTAAATTTTTAAAAAGTTTCAATTTTCAGTCAAAACAGTAAATGTGATTGTTCATGACCAATTAGGATTGATTCTAGTTGTTTTCTCCCATCATATATATTTATGTGTCTGTGTGTGTGTGTGTGTGTGTGTGTCTATCTCCTTGAAATCTCACAGTTTGTAACATATTTGTTTCCAATCATGTTACCAGTTTTACTAAGGTCAATTAAAATTCTTTCATATCCTCCAAGATCCTGGTCTTGATTTTATAAGCAAAAATATTTTCTGTCTTTATTGAAAGACAAGGGCCACATTTTATCACCCTCAATACCTGACTAGGTGTTTTAAAAATAATAAACCAACAATAGCTTTTGAATCAAATTCTATGTAATTAATTTGACATTAATATTAAGCTTTGACTGATTGACTGTTATGGTACACTTGTATACTCGCTACTTTGAAAATATTTTATTGATAAATATCATCAGCATTACAAGTTTTAAGAAATTTGGATGCTTACTAAAATGTTGTATAATCTAATCTGCATTGGAGAATTATCCACCCACCCTTACTTGAGAAAAATCCAGTCTATTTTCCTCCTCTCTATATAAGAGAATGGTTTATGGAGGAAGGTATGAAGGGAGTATTGGGACAGCTAATGGTTGACTAAATTTTGAGTGGGTTATAGCAAAATATTTCTATTTTAGGATTATCATAATTATGCAAATTAATTGTGTTGCTCAAATTTTATTTGAATTTTAAAAGCTTTTCCTTCATATTGTTTTGATGCCTCTATGTCTTAATAATTTAATATAACCAGGAGGCAAACACAGATTTTTTTCTTATTTTTAATTAGTAAGATTTTCAGATCAAGCTTGACTTGTTTGCAAGAAAACATTCTTTTGATTCACTATTGACTATCCATAAAATACCAAAAACTTCTGTAAAAATAAAGGTCATGCCCTAATGTGGGTACTGTTTTTGAAAGACAGCCATCATTTGTCTGAGTGATGTGTTTGCTCATAGATTCCTGCTTTTAATATTCATTTTCCAAATATAAAGATAATTATGTTTTGATCATTTTCTTACTCAGGCTGAGAGGAAATGCATGCAGTTAATTTCTGTTTATTATCACACTTGTGTAACTGACATAATTGCATTTTTAATGGTGATATAATAAAGTCCAAAATAAGAAAGAAGAATAAACTAGAGACTAGTTTTCAGCATCTTTAGGGTTATTTACCATTTGGCTAACTTTGGAGGTGGAGGAGCACAGTCACTTATTTGCTCACCAGCAGAACATTAATAGTTGGAAAATGCCTTTTTTAAATGAGGTCAGCTGTTTTGAGTCTTGGAGAGACACTGTGTCATCTAAGGCAAGAGTCTATAAAATCAAGCTTTTGCCTACAGTTTTGAGATGTCTGTAGTAACAAATAATTAAGAATATAATATTAAAGCTATGTCCCATGCCTGAATTACAGTTTAAATATAATCCAAGCAATTATTTTATAGCTTATGGCCCAATAAAAAGGGACAATTGAAAATCTGTGGAAACACTTTATCATAAATGTCTTCCAAATGTTTACAGCATTTTTGTGTAATCTCTTGCTGCTTTTCACCTCAAATAACCACTCAAATAATCACTGAGAACATTCTCTATTGCTTTAAATGGAGTATAAAGAGACCAAGTTTGCAATGTTCCATAATATATGCTAACTTCAACAGATAATAGATATAATAATGCAATAAAGTAAATCTCCTATACTGGGGAATCAATTAACAGATACTGATAAAACATATACTATCTAAAGGATACCTGTCAGTTTTTTGTAAGAAAAATGTTGTCCCCCTAGTCCACCACTCTGGACCAAAGTTAATCAAATTTCATTTAATCTTAATTGGAACTTGGAAGTATACCTTTAAAAAACTGTAACTGAAATATGGAAGCATCATAATATAGAGGGAAGAGTCCTGGCACCTAGGTCAAAAGATGTGCATTCAAATCCTAACTCACTCATTTATTACCTGTATGAACTTGGGCATTTCACTTTACTTAAACCAACCCCAGTTTCCTCATTTGTGAAAGTAGTGGATTGGTCTAGCAGGACTCAGAAATTGTTTCTAGATTCATGATCTTACTATAAAGGTATTTTAAAAATTTCGATGGTCATTTAAAAAAAAACTTTCAGTACATGTCACTGGTTATGGTTCAGTCACTGTTAATGTCATCTGGGGGCTCAATAGAGGTTTTAGAGTAATTTGCCATTGTCTGCAGTGCTGCTCAGTAGTCTTATTATTGATGATAATTCATATAGATCTCACGTTTTGTTCTAGGTATCACTGAGAATAGAATTCTAAAGCTAGAGTCAGGAAGACAAGAGGTCAAATCTGGCCTCAGACAATTAATAGCTATGTGACTGCGGGCAAGTTACTTAAAATTATTTTCTTCGGTTTCTTCATCCGTAAAATAAGAAAATATATGTCTCCCAGGGCTGCTGTGAGGAATAGGTGAGGTAGTTGCAAAGAGCTTAACACAGTACCTGGCACATATTAAGGGTTATATAAATACTAGCTATTATTATAGCTATTATAGTATTGTTAAACCAAAGAAGTGCTTTCCTCCAAACTGCAGATAGATACTGCAAATATTATTCCAGTATTAGAGGTAAACTATGTAAGGTTCAGTGAGGTTGAACAACTTGCTCAGTGGTACATGAGTAATATGTATCAGAGATGGAACTTGAAGTAAAGGTTTCTGAGTTAGCACCAGATTTATCAGCTGTTTCATACTGCTTTTGCCACATTCATAAGCCACCTAAAGTGTAGGTGATGCTGTCCAAAACAAACAGTTTAAAAGTCCCTACATTACAATTTGGTCTGCTTCCTTGGTAGACATCTTCAAGTGGCAGAGATAAGGAAGTCATCCTGACACCTAACTGAGACTATTCCTACAGCAAAATTAACTTTCCAAACAAATAGGGACAAAATGTTCTTAAGTGCAGAACTATTCTTATCTGCTTAGGTTTGCATACATTAAGAAGATCTCTTATTTCCTATTTTGTAGATGTTGGATGAAATTGTCATTTCAAATAAATTAATGGATATTAAGACCCTCTATAAGCTATAACATAATATATACATATAAGGTATTAGCGTTACTACTATTGCTGCAACTACTTTTAGCCATAATAGTAGTTGAATCAGCAAATTTATTTCCCTCAAAAAAAATCTGATATATATTCCTTTGGAAATGTAGCACAGGGTTCAAGTCCCTCCTCTGACATGCTTGAACCATAACTGTTATTTGATCTCCCAGTATGCCAAAGAACTTTCCCACATGATAAATTACAGAAGAATCACCTGCCTACTTTGGTAGGTTGAATTTCCACATGAGAAGTTACATACATCAAGAAAATAGCAGGTCCAGACATCATCATCATTCATTCATTCAACAGGTTTTTATTAAGCTCCTACTACATGCTCTCCTTTAAGTGTGACATATATCAAAGTAGAAATAGCCTATTTTTAATTTGACAGGTAGAATATGTCACTCTGATAAAATGTCAAAGTATAAATGCTTATTCTGTGAGTCATGAGACCTGTATAGAGGGAGAGGTGATCCTCTTCACAAACCGGGGTCATTTGAATCATTATTATAATAATGAGAAACTGACAGGACAATAGAGGTTAGGAGAAATTTCCCAATGGCTGAAGCTATGTGTGTACATATTATGTGTGCATGTTTAGATGTTTATGTGTTTAAGCTATGCCTAACCTTTCTTGACACCTGATATGCCAAAGGCTTTAGGTAAAAATGTAATTTTTTTTTTCCCATTGAGAATTCAGGATAACAGAATACTTATGTACATTATAACAGAAACTCTTATTGATTTCCTCTTGCTTCAGAAATACATGCTATATAATAATTTGGTGCTATATATTTGGTAGGTACTTACTTAGTAAAATAAGAGAGGCTACTTAATTCCTTGAAAGCTTCTCCTCAAAAGGAATAAGTGTTTGGAGTTACAATGCCTCCTACCACTGCCACAGATTCTTCTTTCCTTACCCTTTTTTTTGAAGCTCCTTAATAGTCAAATCCATTTGAATAGACTTTAGAAAACTCCACATCCTGATAATTCCTGAATCATAATGCAAATTTGTGAAGGATCTGGAAGTGTGTGTGTGTGTGTGTGTGTGTGTGTGTGTGCATGTTGGGGGAAGGGTATCTCAGTGGGGGATTCCATCTGCCAGCACAAATTGCAACTATTATATGACTTAAGAGATATGTGCTAAGGAATTGCTTAAGGAATAGAATATTCCTTAATAAGGACTTAATAGAAATTAAGTCCTTTGCAAAAAGCCTTTTAACTAGGCTAGAAAGTGACATAAACAGAACTTAAACCCACATCATCTTTCTCGCTCCAAGCTGGACACTCTATCCACTATATTACAATGACTTTGAATGACTAATTTTAAATACCTCATTTTATTTTTCTCCAGGAAAAATATGAAAACAGGTATACATTCATAGATTCAACTCCAGGGAAATGAGTGTTGCAAGAAAGGAGCCCAATAAAAGAAAGCAAATGACATTGGGTAGGCTAAAATATTCTGAAAAAAAATCCTTATTTGATGTTTTTGGTTATTTTCTAGGATGAGTAGATTTAAAAAAATCTCAAATTTTCTATTAAAAAGATTTGACTATGGATCAGGGGATTACTAGGTTGGTCAGGTACCATTTGGATTCAATGTTTTCTGAGGTCTCTTCCAGCTCCAAGAGTCTATGTTTCTCTAAATTCTACTTCTTCTACACTTGTACATATGTAGGAAAATAAGTGGTTTGTAAGGATTTTAAAATATTGTTGAGACATGGTCAAAACTATGACTAAATGCCCCTTTGTTTTACCTTACCCCTGGGATTCTGTGTAACAGAGAAAGTTCTTTGTATATTTATTTACTTGCAGGCTTCAAGCTTGATGGTTATATGACCAATCATTGACAATTCTGCTTTGTTTATAAACAAATAATTCCCTAAAGAGCTACCAACATCCCAATATTGTTTTCCTGCTGTAGCCAAAAATTCAATTTGTGGAGTCTTAGAACGATTCCTGAATAACTTCTCCATTTGTTTTTCTTTCAAGCCAAAACAATAAAAGAACTATTTTCCTTTTATCAATGCCATGAGAAGAGCAGCATGGCAATGGACATAGATGGTCAGCTTCAACATCAGGAAGACTTGGGCTCAAATTTTGCTTCTGACACATTAGCTATGTGATGTTGGTCATTTCTTAACCTCTTAATTGCCTAAGTTCATCTCTAAGCTAAGTCAACAAGCATTTATCAAGTGCTTGCTGTTTTCTAGGCACTGAACTAAATGCTAGGAATACAAAAGCTAGCAAAACAAACAAACAAACAAACAAAATACCAAGCAAATAAAAAATAAACAGTGTCTTCCCTCAAGGAGCTTGTATTTTCATGAGAGAAGATACTATATAAAAGAAAGCTTAAGCACAGAGACCACAGTGCCATCGTGGTGGTATCTAGACTGTGAAGGAAAGTGTGGGAGAGAAGAGGTATTAGACTGACTACCAAACTGAAAGTCTACAGAGCCATTGTACTCATTTCATTGTTGTATGCCTGTGAAACTTCCACAGTATACCAGAGCCATGCCAAGAAACTGAATCACTTCCATTTGAATTGTCTTAGGAGGATTCTAAAGATCACCTGGCAGGATAAGGTACCAGACACTGGGGTCCTTTCTTGACCTAAATTGCCAAGCCATTCAAACTCTACTTCTGAAAGCACAACTCTGATAAGCCTTCGGTGTTGTTCATGTACGAAACATACTCTTGCCAAAAAGACTATTTTATGGAGAACTCACACAGGGCAAGCATTCACATGGTGGTCAGAAGAAGCTATACAAGGCCACTCTTAAGGTCTCACTTAAGAACTTTGGAATTGATTGTTTGACATAGGAGACACTGGCACAGGACTGTTCAGCATGATGTAACCATATAAGAGAAGGTGCTGTACTCTATGAGCAAAACAGAATGGAAGTAGCTCAATATAAATGGGAGATGTGCAAATTTAGAAAATATACCCAAAATATGTCATGCTTTCTGGACAGGAAAGCATCTTCTAGTATGCTTTAACATGGCATGGGGCAGGCAGGCATCCTCCAGTTGCCAGGCCTCCGCATGCTTCAGTGTAGCCTTGGGGAATGCAGAAACACCATAGTGGGCCTCAGCACGCACCAGAAATCAGCACTAGGACCCCAGCTCAGCACCAGGAAGGCTGCCAGACCTCTACATTTTCTAGCAGCACCAGATGCCACCAATCCTACTCCTTCAGCACAACACCAGACATGAGACTCCCCTGGGAGCAGTGCAAAAACAGGTAAACAGCCAAGGACTGCAATTCCTAGCATAAGAAGTCTGAGACAGTGTCTCTTCCACCCCAGGTGTAGAGCTCAAATTTTAAAAAAAAAGGAAAAAGACCAAAAAAAAGAGATGAGCAAAAACAAACACAAAAATAATCTGACCATAAAAAAAAGTTATTATGGTGACAGGGAAGACCAAGACACAAACTTGGAAGAGGACAACAAAGTCAAAACCCCAAAGGGCAAAACCTCAAAGAAAAATGGATAGTGGTCTCAAGCCTGGAGAGAACTCATGGAGGAGCTTAAAAAAGAGCTTAAAAATCAAATATGAAAGGTAGAACAAAACAAGGGAAAAGAAATGAGAATGATGCAAGAGAATTATGGGAAAAGACTCAACAGCTTAGAAAACTGCTTAAAAAGTAGAATTGGCCAAATGGAAAGAGACATACAAAAATCCACTGAAGAAACAATTCCTTTTAAGAATAAAATTGGCCAAATGGAAAAGAAAGTACAAAAGCTAAATGTGGGAAAAAATACCTTAAAAGTTAGAATTGGGCAAGTGGAAGCTAATGACTCTATGGAATATAATGAATCAATCTAACAAAATCAAAAGAATGAAAAATGGATGAAAATGTAAAATGCCTCATAGGAAGAGCAACTAACCCAGAAAATAGATACATGAGATAGAATATCAGAATCATTGGACTACATGAAAGCCATAATCAAAAGGAGGACCTGGATAGCATTTTCAAGAAATTATCAAGGAATACTTTGGAATAGGAATACTAGGAATAATACTAATTCCAGGAACTAGAAAATATACCCAAAATAATACTAGGAATACTAGGAGAATAATAAACATTGAAAGAATCAATCTCAGGAAAGATATCCAAAAATAAAAATCCCAAGGGACATTATAGCCAAATTTTAGAACTATCAGATCAAGGAAAAATACTGCAAATGGCCAGAAAGAAACAATTATTGGGGATTCACACTCAGGATTACATAGAACTTGGCAGCTGCAACATTAAAGGGATGGAAGTCATGGAACATGATATTCTGAAGGCAAAGGATCTAGGACTACAACCAAGAATCACTTACCTGGCAATATTAAGCATACTACATCAAGAGAGAAAATGGTCATTCAAAGAAATAGAAGGCTTTCAAGTTTTTGTAAGAAAACCAGAACAAAACCAAAAATTTGACCTCCAATATCAAGACTCAAGAAAAGCATAATGAGGTAGAAAGGGAAAAGACAACATAAAAGATTCAATAGAGCTATGCTATTTCTATCCCTACATGGGAAGATGATACTAGTAATTCTTAAAAACTGTATCGCTAATAGTACAGCTCGAAGGAATCTGTGTAGACAGAGGGCATGGATATAAGGTGAATTTGAGAGAATGACACAAAACAATTAAAGAATGAGAAAGACAAATACATTGGAAGCAGAAGGAAGGGAGAGGTAGAATGGGGTAAATTATTTCACATGAAGAAGTACAAAAGACCTACTACACTGGAGGGGAAAATGGGAGGGCAACGAAAATTGTGTGAACCTTATTCTCATCAGTATTTGTTCAAAGAGAGAATAATATACACAATCAATTGAATATGGAAATCTATCTCACCAAACAGGAGAGAGGTCAAAAAAGAGGAAGAATAGGATGGAGGGAAATATGCAGGTTGTAACCATGACCGTGAATATGACTTTGATGAACTATCCTACAAAATAGCATAGTGGATCAAAAGCCAGAATCCTATAATACATTGTTTACAAGAAACTCACTTGAAACAGAGAGACACACGTAGAGTAAAGGTATGGGGCTGGAGAAGATTCTATTATGCATCAGCTGAAGTAAAAAGAAAACAGAGGTAGTAATCACGATCTCAGCAAAAGTGAATGCAAAAATAGACTTAATTAAAAGAGATAAGGAAAAAAAAACTACATCTTCCTAAAAGTTAACTTAGATAATGAAGCAATATCAATATTGAACATATAGTCACCAAGTGGAATAACATCCACATTCTTAAAGGAAAAAAAAATCAGTTAATTAAAGTAAAAAATAGACAGCAAAACTATAGTAGTGGGACTCCTCAACTATCTACTCTCAGAACTCAAATCCGACTGAAAATAAACAAGAAAGAAACTAAGGAGGTAAATAGAATATTAGAAAAGTTAGATACAAAAGACCTTTGGCATGATTTAGACATGAAGGGTGACAGCATGAGCAAATTAGAAGAGTAAGCAATAGTCTATCTGTCAGGTCTATGAGGATGGAAAGAATTCATGACCAAACAACAGTTAGAGAGCATTAAAATGCAAATTAGATAATATGATTATATTAAATTAAAAAGCTTTTATACAGTTAAGCCAATGCAGCCGTTAGTGGAAGGAAAGCAGAAAGCTGAGAAACAATCTTTACAGGAAGTGTCTCCAATATAAGCTGCATTTCTCAAATATGTAGAGAACTGAGTCAGCTTTGCAAGAATAAAAGCCATTACCCAGTTGATAAATGATCAAAGGATATGAACAGGAAGTTTTTAGATGAAGAAATCAAAGCTCTCCATGGGGGTGAAAGAAGTGCTCAATCATTTTTGATTAGAGAAATGCAAATTAAAACAATTTGGAGGCCTATCAGATTGGATAGTATGACAAAAAAGGAAAATGATAAATGTTGTAGAAGACGCAAGAAAATTGGGACACTAATGCACTGTTTGTAGAGTTGTGAAATGATCCAGCCATTCTGTAGAGCAATTTGGAACTATTCTCAAGCAGCAACCAAACTGTACTGACTCTTAGATGTAGCAATGCCACTACTAAGTCTGTATTCCAAAGAGATCGTAGAAAGGGGAAAAGGACCTATATGTGCAAAACATATTTATAGCACCCCTTTGCATGGTGGCAAAATTTTGGAAATTGGGGTTTTGCCTATCAGTTGGAGTATGGCTGAACAATTTGTAGAATATGAGGTGTATGAATGTAAAGGAAGACTATTGTGCAATAAGAAATGGTGAACACTCAAATTTCAGAAAATCCTTAGAGATGCTTGTATGAACTGATACAAATTGAAATGAGAAGGTCCAGGAAAACATTTTACACATTGTCAGCAACATTAAGTGATGATCAACTATGAATGATGCAGCTCTACTCAGCAACATAATGATCTAAGACAAGAACAAAGAACTCCCAAAGGAAAATACTATCCATATCCAGATAAAGAACAGATGGACTCTGAATGCATATCAAAGAATATTTTTTCAGTTACTTTATTCTTTCTTATGATCTATTTTTGCTTTTGATTTGTTTCTTCTTTCACAACTGTGACTAATACGGAAATCTTTGTTTCACATGATGGCACATGTATGAACTATACCAAACTGCTACTATTTTCAGTATTTGGGAGGAAAAGGAGGGAGAAAGAAAAATTTGGACCTTAAAATCTTGTAAAAATGAATGCTAAAAATTTTGTTGACATTTAACTGGGGAAAAATAAAATCCCATGAAAAAATACAAGTTCCAAATTCTATTTCTCCCTCAATGCCCTTCTCCCTGTTTCATTAAGCAAATGATTTTCTATTGATTATGCACTCACATAAGTGTAAAACATGTTTCCATATTGTAAAGAAAACAGGCAAAACCTCCAAAATAGAGGAAGTAAAAAAGTATGCTTTAATATATATTCAGACTCCATCAGTGCCTTCTCTGGAGATTGATAGCATTTTTCGTGAGTCCTTTGGAATTTTCTAGGATCATTGTATTGCTGTCATTCATACTTGAGACTTGTACTATATTACTATTACCATGTTCAATATTTTGCTTCTGTTCACTTCGCTCTCTGTCAGTCCACATAAGTCTTCTCAGGTTTTTCTGAAAACATTCTGCTCATCATTTCTTAAAGTACAATTACATAATTTTTTCATATACCACAACTTGTTCATTTATTCCACAAATGATGGGTATCCACTCAATTTCTAATTCTTTGCCATCGCACTATGTACAATGTTCTTCTGGTTCTGGTCACTTCACTTTGCATCAGTTCATGTAAGTCTTTCCAGATTTTTTTCTGAAATCTGCATGCTCACCATTTCATATAGCACAATATATTCATGTACCACAACTTGTTCAGCCATTCCCCAGTTGATAAGTATCTTCTTGATTTATAATGCTTAGTCACATAAAAAGAACAAATATAAGTTTTTTTGTATGACTCTGTCCTTTTTCTCTCCACCCTCCTTTTTAATCTCTTTGGGACATAGACCTAGCAGTAGTGTTGCTGGATGAAAAGGATATGCATACTTATCCAAATTGCTCTCCAGAAGGGTTGGATCAGTAAATGGCTCCACCTACAGTGCATTAGTTTCTCAGCTTTTCTACATGCCTTCCAACTTTTGTCCTTTCCCTTTTCTACCTATTAGCCAATTAGATATGTCTGGGGGTGATACCTCAAAGCTGTTTTAACTAACATTTTTCTAATCAATAGTCATTTAAAACACTAAAGATAGCTTTGGTTTCTTCTTATTAAAACTGTCATTTCATATCCTTTGAACATTTATCAATTGGGATATGATGTATTAGAAATTTGATCCAATTCTCTATATTTTTGAGAAATAATGCCATCAACAAAAAATTGGTTGTAATTTTTTCCAGTTTTCTAGTTTACTTCTAATTTTGGCTGCACTGGTTTTGTTTGTGCAAAAACTTTTAAAAAAATATTGTTTTATTTATTTAATGTTTTTAGTTTTCGGCATTGATTTCCACAAGATTTTGAGTTACCAGTTTTCTCCCCATTTCTATCCTCTCCCCCAATCCAAGATGGCATATATTCTGACATTCCCCACTCAGCCTTCTTTTCTGTCACCCCACTCCCCCCCATCCCCTTTTCCTTTACTTTCTTGTAGGGCAAAGTGCATTTCTATGCCCCATTTCCTGTATATCTTATTTCCAAGTTGCATGCAAAAACAACTTTTTTTGAACATCTGCTTTTAAAACTTTGGGTTCCAAATTTTCTCTCCTCTTCCCTCCACACCCACCCTTCCTAAGAAGGCAGGCAATTCAACATAAGCCACATGCATATCATTATGCAAAACCCTTCCACAATACTCATGTTGTGAAAGACTAACTATATTTTCCTCTCTCCTATCCTGTCCCCTTTTATTCAGTTTTCTCCCTTGACCCTGTCCCTTTTTGAAAGTGTTTACTTTTGATTACCTTCTCCCCCTATCTGCCCTCCCTTCTATAATTCTCCCTTTTTTATCCCCTTCCCCCTTATTTCATATGGGGTAAGATACCCAATTCAGTGTGTATGCTACCTCCTCAAGTCAAATCTGATGAGAGCAAGATTCATTCATTCAATCCCCCTCACCTGCCCCCTCTTCCGTTCCAGTGAACTGCTTTTACTTGGCACTTTTATGCAAGGTAATTTACCTCATTCTATCTCTCCCTTTCTCCCTCTCTCAGTATATTCCTCTTCATCTCTTAAGTTAATTTATTTTTTAGATATCATGCCTTCATATTCAACTCACCCTGTGCCCTCTGTCTGTGTCTCTGTCTGTGTCTGCGTCTCTGTCTCTCTCTGTCTCTGTCTCTCTCTGTCTCTGTCTCTCTCTGTCTCTGTCTCTCTCTGTCTCTGTCTCTCTCTCTCTCTGTCTCTCTCTCTGTCTCTCTCTCTCTCTCTCTCTCTCTCTCTCTCTCTATATATATATATATATATATATATATATATATATATATATATCTTCCCTTCAGATACCCTAATACCAAGATCTCATGAATTACACACATCATCTTTCCATGTAGGAATGTAAACAAAACAGTTCAACTTTAGCGAGTCCCTTATGATTTCTCTTTCTTGTTTACCTTTTCATGTTTCCCTTGATTCTTGTGTTTGAAAGTCAAATTTTCTATTCAACTCTGATCTTTTCACTAAAAAAGCTTGAAAGTCCCCTATTTTATTGAAAATCCATATTTTGCCTTGGAGCATGATACTCAGATTTGCTGGTAAGTGATTCTTGATTTTAATCCTAGTTTCATTGACCTCCGGAATATCATATTCAAGCCCTTCGATCCTTTAATGTAGAAGCTGCTAGTTCTTGTGTTATCCTGATTGTGTTTCCACAATACTCAAACTGTTTGCTAGGAATTTTCTTTTTGGGATCTTTTTCAGGAAGCCATTACTGGATTCTTTCAATTTTTATTTTACTCTCTGACTCTAGAATATCAGGGCAGTTTTCTTTGATAATTTCTTGAAAGATGATATCTAGGCTCTTTTTTTTTGATCATGGCTTTCAAGTAGTCCAATAATTTTTAAATTTTCTCTCCTGTTCAGTCAGGACAGTGGGTTTTCCAATGAGATATTTCACATTGTCTTCCATTCTTTCATTGCTTTTGTTCTGTTTTATAATATCTTGATTTCTCATACAGTCACTTGGTTCCACTTGCTCCAATCTAATTTTTAAGGTAATATTTTCTTCAGTGGTCTTTTGGACCACCTTTTCCATTTGTCTAATTCTGTCTTTGATGGCATTCTTCTGCTCATTGGCTTTTGGGAGCTCTTTTGCTATTTGAGTTAGTCTGTTTTTAAGGTGTTATTTTCTTCAGTATTTTTTGGGTCTCCTTTAGCAAGTCATTGACTTTTTTTTTCGTTTTCTCACATCACTCTCATTTCTCTACCCAATTTTTCCTGTACTTCTCTAACTTGCTTTTCCAAATCTTTTCTGAGCTCTTTCATGACCTGAGTCCAATTCATATTTTCCTTGGATGCTTTTGGTGTAGGCTCTTTGACTTTCTCGACTTCTTCTGGCTGTACATTTTGGTCTTCTTTGTCACCAAAAAAAGATTCCAAAGTCTGAGTCTGAATCTGAGGCCATTTTTCCTGCCTGTTGATGTTCCCAGCCAACTACTTGACCCTTGAGCTTTTTGTTGTGGTACGACTGCTTGTAGAGTAGAGAGTGCTTTGTCCCAAGCTTTGGGGGCTGTGCTGCTGTTTTTTAGAGCTACTTCTACACAGCAAGCTCTGCCACACCAGCGCTCCTTCTCCCCCAGGAACCACCAACTAGGATTGTGGCCCAGATCCGGGGAAAAGCTTTGCACTCCCGCCCTAATCTGCTACTTAATTCCTCCCACTGGTGGGCCTGGGGCCAGAAGCAACTGCAGCTGTAGCTCTGGAAGCAGCCTTAGAGTTTCACCATCTCCACTGCCCCAGGGTGGTGGCTGATCATTGAACTCTTTTCACTGTGTCCCAGTGGTCTTTCCCACTAACCTGCTCTGTTGTCTTTGGCGATTGTGGGTTGAGAAGTCTAGTACCTGCCATAGCTCAATGATTTGGGGTGCTATGGCCTGTTCCACCTGGTTCCCGGTCTGGATGGTCCTGGCATGG
This sequence comes from Phalanger gymnotis, assembly GCA_028646595.1. Classification (NCBI taxonomy): domain Eukaryota; kingdom Metazoa; phylum Chordata; class Mammalia; order Diprotodontia; family Phalangeridae; genus Phalanger; species Phalanger gymnotis. The sequence continues at coordinate 116,057,257 of CM053622.1, forward strand.
CCCATGCTGGGCTCTGCTCTGCTCCCAGCTTCGTGTGATAAACCCTTTCCAGCGACCATCCATTTTTAGTAATAAAAATTTCCAAGAAACATTGCAAATGAAAAGAATTCTGAAGTTTCTCTTTGTACCAAACAAATTAGTGTAGTGAAACAGAAATGGAAACATCAGTGTTGGAAGGAATGCATGTTGTCATGCACACTAATATACCATTGCTTGTTAGATTGTGACTCAGTCTTATTCTGGGAAAAATTTGAAATTATTCAGAAAAGTCAACAAACACTCAAAATCCTTTGGATCTCTCATGATATTAATAGTCATAAACATTGAAAGGGTTCACAATTAAAATAATTCTTCCATTTATAATCAAATATGCAATGCATTATTTTTATAATAGTAAAATAAAATAAAATATAATAACAATGTAGATGGTCATTGATTGTAGATTTGCTGAAAAATGCAGCCTTTCAATGAAATAGAATAATCTTATACAGTAAAAAACAATTACTGAAAGGATTGTATGAACTAATATAGAACAATTAAAGCAAAAGCAGAAGAATGATACATATAATGATTATAGCTATGTAAATGAAAACAACATTAAATAAGCATTAGAATCCATATAAAATATGACTAATTCTGTTTTCAAATATTGAACTACGGATGTAGAGCACTGCATATGCTGTCAGACATAGCTGCCATGACAGATGATCTTTGCTTCATTGTTTTTCAGTTTTACGAAGGATGATTTGGGGGAAGGAGACTAGAAATCTGAAAGTGGTAATGCTGTATAAAGCAAAAAACAACCCCCACAAAAACAATGAAACAATTTTTAGTGCTCTAAGATAAATTTAGATCATTTTTTCTTCTCTAGAATACTACTCCCAATTTTCTTGTATTATTGGACCATGTTTTAGTTAATTAATTAAGTAAATGAGTTGATTGGCAGTTGATAAATTCAGAATCATAATTCTAAATTATATTATCACTGACTGAAAGATAAGAACTGAACTGGTCTTTCAAGTAACTGCATTTCTCCCTTGAAGCAGTAATATCCAGGGAGAAAATACTTTCTTGGATACCAAAAAACCCTACCCAAACCAAAACAAAAACCAAGATAAATAATTGAATATTTGATTACTCAGATTCTGTTGACACTGCAGAATTATTCCAGAAAACCTCATATTTCTTCAGAAAATTTACTTTTAACTTAACTGTCTAGTCAGAAAATTGGCTTTTCTCTGTGATGCTATCTAGACAAGGCAGCAATCCTGAGACAGATATTGTATATTGTATTTTAAAATTGCTGGAACATAGTTATACTTTTCAACATAGGAATGCAGTATTTGTGTTTTACTCTTGTACATTCTGGCCCAACAACAGCAACAATCCTCTTTATAGGGTATTATGAATTGTAGTACTCATTACAGATGTTTTGTACAGGCTTTGCTAAAAATGCCCAGATCACATACAATGGAGGGACCAGCTTCTGACAAAAGAGACTCCACTTTCCCCTACCTTGTAGGTGGAGGGAGACTCTTTCAATAGTCTGCATAGCCAAAACAGTCTTTAAAAACTGCCATACTGGGACACTCTCTTTGGGTTCCACAAGAGTGAAGTCTAGGTTCACTCATAGCACAGGTTCCATTAACTGACTTGGTGCCTTCACCCTTTTTTCCTTGTGCCCCTCCCCGCAAATAGGCTTGAGTTTAGAGTTTCGTTTTGCTCTGTTCCATTTCATCTGTTCTTTTCATTTATAGGTTTAGGCAGTGGAATCAACAGTAGATGGGAAAACTGAGCTATAGTAACCTTGGAGCCAGGATTTCAGGCCACATTACAGCCAGCCCCAACAGAGAAGCCCTAAGAACCCAAGGAGGACTTTGACCTTGGAAATTGGGATTATATAATGCAGAAATTCAGCTAAACTTTAAGCCTAATTCCCTTTACCTTTCCGATCTCGGAGTTGAAAAGAATGATAAAGGGAATGAGGTGGTAATGGGTAATCACCCAGGTGTGAGAATGTTTATATGTTTGTTATCACTGTATCTTTAAATAAATACTCCTTTCTAAAAACTAATCTATTAAGTGGTTAAATAGAACTAGAGTCCTCCTAAAATTGGGGAAACAACATCAGTGGAGGTTGGAGACAACAGCAGAGAGCTTAGACACAACACATCTATTCAATGGCAATGAAGAACCTTCTCAGAAAAGAGTAAAATGCAACATACCTAGCTCCTAGGCACTAAGGTCCTGGATAATCATTGTTAAATATGTAACATTTAATTTTCACAACAACCCATGGAAGTAGGTGCTATTATTTTTCCCATTTTTACTGAAGAATCTTAAATTTACAGATATTGAGACTTGCCTACGTTCACATAAATCATAAGTATTTGAGATAGGATTTAAACTCAGGTTTTCCTGACTCCAATCTAACAGTCTATCCACTGTGCAGTTTAGCTTGCTGCTGTAGGATGAAAAATAAATTGAGCCTAACATCGAATCTAGTTTAAATAGCAAGAGCAAAATGAGGAACAGTGGCATCAACAGGAGAGTTGCTTCTTGATAGGTTGTTTGAACAGGTACAGGAAGGCAGCTTGATTCCTGGTGGCCCATGCTCTGTGATTATGCATGCCCTTTCCATACAGTGACACAGATGGTTTTGAGAAAGAGTATCAGAAGTTGCACAAGAGCATCTTTTCAGCTACTCACTTTCCTTACATGACAATACACCATGGAAAAGTTCGTGGAAAACATGCACAAAAGTGTTGTTTCAGAATTTTGATGTGGAAATTCCTACATTGAAGGATAGCTTTAAGTAAAATTATAAAAATATGCAAAGCTGTTTATTTTCTCTCCCCACCCAAAGATATGCAGATCAGGGATTGAGGTGATTACTCCAGTCACGAAATTTTTGGACACTGCTGACACTGTATATTTAGTTATCAAGGAAATTCTGGGAAAGAGGTGGTTCTCTTAGCTGACATATTTAATGGCCTTCAGATGAAACACTTAACAATTTATGCATAGTATGATGCCTGGATCACAGTAGGGGCTAAATAAAAGTTTATTGTTTGGTTGATTTTCTCCTCTAAAGGTGGAGGGGTCTGCTCATCCTCCTTTTCATTTCTCTTGTCAATTTGTGACTTATCCCTGTTAGGGATTTTCATATTTATAATTGATTGTAACTAGACATTGTCTTTATAAAAATATTGGAATTGGACAAGTTTATAGTGGGATTTACCTTGGATCATGGGCCAGTTAAGGATGCCACAGAAATTCACGTATTTATATGACAGATTCTTTCTCTGACTTCCTCCTTTGGAGACACATGCATTACTCATAGTGGCTCCCTACTTAAGAAAAATAAAACAAACAATAAAACAAAAATGGTATGTTCACATAACATTCTAAGAATAGCAAGGTTTTCTGGGAAGTGCAATTCTTACTAGATGGATGGAGAGACTGAAATGAAATAGGAGAGAAAGATGTAAAAAATGAAAGGGCAACTTGGCTACTAAATTAAAATAAAACAAATACAAAAACAAATGCCTCCACTTCACTGCAGGCTTTGCTGCTATAGTAAAGTCCATGAGTAAATTTTTATTAGGGTTACCTTGGGAAGTATGCTTTCCAAGGATTCCACATAAATTATGAGATGGATCCACATATTACAAGAACTAGCTGTACATTTGGGAAGCTTCAAAAGAAAGTGTGGGAGAGAAGAGGTATTAGGCTGCCTACCAGATGGAAAATCTACAGAGACCTTGTGCCAATGTCATTGTTGTATGTCTGTAAAACCTAAATAGCCTGCCAGCACCGTGCCAGAAAACTGAATTGCTTCCATTTGAATTGTCTTAGAAAGATTCTGAAGATCCCCTGGCAAAAGATAAAGTACTGACACTGTGGTCTTTTCTCAAGATGAAAATCCAAGTATTCAAATTCTACTGCAAAAAGTGAAATTCCAAATGGGCTGGCCACATAGCCTGCATGCCAAATGAACATTTATTAAAAAAGTATCTCATAAAGAACTTGCACAAGACAATGCCTCACAAGGTCAGAAAAAGTGGCACAAGGACATTATCAAGGTTTCTTTGAAGAGCTTTAGTATCCATTGTTACATGGGAGATGTTGACACAGGGCCACTCAGGATGTGAAACCCCATCAAATAAGGTGCTGTGCTCTATGAGCAAAGCAGAATGGCAGTAACACAAAGGAAAAATGAGATGTGTGTATTTAGAGACACCTCTAGTGCAAATTTTCTTTTTTTCTCCACTTAATGTTACTTTATTTTTTCCCAATTAGATATAAAAATAGTTTTCAACATTCACTTTTATAAGATTTTGAGTTCCAAAATTTTTCCCTCCCTCTTTCTCTTCGCCCCTCCCCAAGATAGCATGCAATCTGACATAGGCTATTAATGTACAATCCTATTAGATATATTTCTACATTGGTCATGTTGTGAAGGAAGAATCAGAAAAGAAGAAAAAAAAACAGAAGAAAGGGGAAAAAGAGAGAAAACATGTTTTGATCTGCATTCAGACTCCACAGTTCTTTCTCTGCATGTGGATAAAATTTTCCATCATGAGTCTTTGTATTGCTGAGAAGAGCTAAGTCTATCAAAGCTGGTCATGGCATGGTGTTGCTGTTACTATGTACAGTATTTTCTTGGTTTTGCTCATTTTACTCAGCTTCTAATTTGGTATTTCATTGGTAATTTTAAAATTGATTTTTTTCTAGCTCTTTTAGTTGCATATCCAATTCATCAGTCTCCTCTTTCTGTATTTTATTCATTTAAGCTTTTAAAGATATAAAATTTCCCCTAAGAACTTCTTTGGCTGCATCCTCTAAGTTTTGGCATGTTGTCTCATTATTGTCTTTCTCTTGGATGAAGTTACTGATTGTTTTTTATGATTCATCGTTGGACCCACTGGTTCTTTAGTATTAGATTATTTAGTTTCCAATTGATTTTTAGTCAAGCTTTCCCTGGCTTTTTATTGCATGCACTTTTTTTTACACTCTAAAAGGAATACACCTAATATTTCTGCTTTTCTACATTGCATTGTAGAATTTTTATGCCCTAGTACATGGTCAATTTTGAGTAAGTGCCAGGTACCATTGAGAGAAAGGTATATTTCTTTCTATTCCTATTCAATTTTCTCTGTAGGTCTACCATATCTGACTTCTAAAATTCTATTTACTTCCTTAACTTCTTTCTTGTTTATTTTGTGGTTAGATTTGTGAGAGAGGGAGTTCGAGGTCCCCCACTAGTAGGTTTTTTTTTTGTAACTCACTTAATTTCTCCTCTAAGAATTTCAATGCTATACTGTTTGGTCCATGTATGTTTACTATTGATATTACTTAATTGTATATGTGTATTGACATTGTATTTTTGCTTAATTTGAAGAACATCCCTTTCCATTAATAGGCCAGTGTGACCTGCTTAACTCACATGTGGTGGGAGGAGCTTCCTGAAGGAGTGGAAGAGGAAACGGTAGAGCAGGAAGGAAGTTAGCAGAACTGAGAGGAAGTGACATCAGAGAGTTAGAGCTAGGGGAGAGAGAGAGGAGGCAAGCTAGGTGTGTTGTGAGTTTCTGTTTGTGGGAAGGCCAGCAGGGCAGAGGAAGTCTATGGGATGAAGTTGCTCTCTGCAGTGATAATGTGTTTTAACTTCTTTGTAGCTATGATGGATTTGCTTTACTGGTATTGGTATTTGGCTTTCTGGTGTCTGAATAAATGTTTTATTTCTGTCTTCTATATGGAGAATCTGTTGTATTTTACCATTCAGAACCACGCCGGCATATTCATAGCAATAACAACTGCTGTCAATAGTGCCTTGATGATACAATATGGACCTTTTGGCAAAATGTAATTTCCTTCCTTATCTGTTTTAATTAGATCTATTTTTTGCTTTTGCTTTGTCTGAGATTGAGATTTCTACTCCTGTTTTTTGGTTGCTTTTTTTTTGCCTTCAGCTTAAACATAATATATTTTGTTCCAGCTTTTTACCTTTACTCTGTATGTACCTCTTTCCTTCAAATGTCTCTTGTAAAAATATATTGTAGGATTATGGTTTTTAATCCACTCTGCTATCCACTTCCATTTCATAGGAGACTTCATCCCATTCATATTCAGAGTTATGATTACAAAATGTGTTTTTCTCTCCGTGCTATTTACCCACCCCCACCCCTTTTTTATACTTTTCTCTTTCCTTTCACCCTTTCTTTCCACACTAGTGTTTTGCTTCTAGTCACTGCTTCCCTTAATATCCTCTCCCTTCTATCAGCCACCTCCTCTTTCTCTCCCTTTCCCTACTTCTTCCCTCCCTTTGTCCCTTCCTTCCGCCCACCCTCTCTCTTTTCTATCCCCTTTCTCCTCTTACTTCCCTGTAGAGTAAGGTAGATTTCTATAAACAACTGAATATTTATGTTATTCTCTCTGAGCCAAAACCAATGAGAGTAAAGTTCAAGCAATATTCATCCCACCTACTTTCTTTTCCTCTACTGTAATAGGTCTTTGAGCCTCTCCTTGTGATGCAATGTACCTTATTCTTCCTCCTTCTTTCCTATTCTCCTTGTACAATAATATTTTCACCCCTTAATTAAAGAATAATTTTTATCATTACATCAAAGTAAACTATCCTTACACCCTCTATCTACGTATATCTTCTATAACTTCCCTAATAAGGATACATTTCTCAAGTGTTACAAGTATCATCTTCCCATTTAGGGATGGAAATAGTTTAACCTTATTGCATAACATTCTTTTCCTTTCCTGTTTACCTTTTTATGCTTCTCTTGAAGATCAGATTTTTTCATTGAGCTCTGGCCTTTTCACCAGAAAGATCTGGAATTCTCTTATTTCATCGAATGTCCACCTCCTTGACTGAAAAATTATGCCCACTTTAGCTGGGTACTTGATCCTTGGTTGTAGTCCAAGCTCCTTTGCCTTTCAGGATATCATATTCCAATTTCCCCTGTCATTTAATGTAGAAACTGAAAGATCCTGCATGATCCTGACTTTAATTTTGTGATATTTGAATTATTTCTTTCTGGCTGCCTGCAGTATTTTCTCCTTGACCTGATAATTCTGGAAGTTGGCTATAATATTTCTTGTAGTTTTCAATTTGGGATCTCTTTCATGGGGTGATCAGTGGATTCTTTTGATGATTATTTTGCCCTATGTGTCTAGGACCTCAAGGCAGTTACCCTTGAGGATTTCTTGGAAGATACTGTCCAGGGTTTTTTTTTTCTTCATAGCTTTCTGGTAGACCAATAATTCTTAGATTGTCTCTCCTGGATCTATTTTCCAGGTCCATTGTTTTTCCAGTTAGATATTTCACATTTTCTTATATGTTTTCATTCTTTAGATTTTATTTGACTGACTCTGGATGCCTTATAGAGTCATTATCTTCTACTTGCTCAATTCTAATTTTTAATGAATCATCTTCATTTTACTTCTGGGCCTCCTTTTCCATTTGGTTTATTTTACTTTTCAGGGCATCATTTTTCTCTAACTAGATTCTGAATCTCCTTAGACATTTTGCCTATTTTACCCTTTAAAGTTTTGTTTACATTGGTAAATTTTTTTCCATTTTTTTTTCTTTTACCTCTCTAATTTAATTTTTAAAATCCTCCTTGAGCTCTTCTAGGAATGCTTTTTGGGCTTGAGACCAGTTCACATTCTCTTTTGAAGTTTTAGATGTGGGTATAGTGCTCATGCTGTCCTCTTCCAAATTGGTCTTCATAAAAAGAATTAATAGTTCTCTGTGTCCTAGAGTTCTTCATGTTGGTTAACTTCCTGGATTTAAAGTGGATTTCTGCTTCTGGGGTTCAGGGGGCTCTGTCCCAGACTTCTTGTTCTGGAAATTGTGGGTGTAGTTATTGGCTTTGTGTATTATGTCCTCTGGTGTTGTGAGGTGTGGGGGAGGTGTGGTTTGGCTGCTGGAAGTCTCCTCTTCCCTTAGTGGTATGGTACAGCCTTTTTTCTGTGGTGATGTCTGATGTCTGTCACTTCCCTGGCTGTGGGATGGCATGTCTGGGGTCCTGGTGTTGAAGATTGCTAGCTCCACCTTCCTGAGGCTCAGGAATTCCCATTGTTCTGCTGAGGTGAGGCCTGCTGGGATAGCTCTCTTCCCACACTAGTGTCCTTCCACCAGCACGAGAAGGGCCCTCTCCTCAACTTCTCAAGCTAAAAGGCTACTGAAGCCCCACTTCTGGCTCTTCTATTTCAAAGTTTCTCCTGAAGGAGTATGTATTATCTGGGTTAGGAAGGGAGAGAGGGATGAGAGCCATTTTAGCTTGCCATTATGGCTTCTGGAAGTTCAAGAAAGTGTTTCAAACCTTTATACTGCTGGTTGCCAACCTCTGGAGTAGTTGTTCTCATGGCCTCAGCCTCTCCTGTAGCTCCAACAGACTCCTGTCCTGGGCTGTGAGACCTGGAGATCACCACCCCTTTTGTGCATCCAGGGTTCTCCCAGCCAGGATAGCTGCCTGATTTCCACAGATGCTTCAGCTTTGGTGTGGTGTGGTGCAGTTCCATGCACCAGCCTACAGATCTGAGAACTCTCCTGGCTTGGAAATTTGCCATACTCAGTCTACTAGTGGCTTCTAACGCTCTCAAATCTGCTCAGATTCACTTTTTTAGAGGTGTCTGACAGAATCTGTGTGAGAGCTCCTCTATAATGTTATTTTCATGTGGCCATCTTGGCTCCATCCCCTCTTTTTATGCTTCTCTTGAGTCTTGAATTTGAAGATCAAATTTTCTTTTCAGCTTTGCTTTTTTATTAGCAATGATTGAAAACCCCAATTTCATTGGATTTTCATCTTTTATCATGGTGAGTTGATTCTTTATTGTAATCCAAGCTCCTTTGCCTTCAGGAATATCATTCCAAGCCCTCCAATCCTTTAATGTAGAAGCTGTTAATTCCTGCATAATCCTAACTGTGGTTCCACAATATTTCAATTGTTTCTTTCTAGTGGCTTGACCTTGTAATTCTGAAATTTGTATACAATATTCCTTGGAGTTTGCATTTTGGGATCTCTTCTAGGAGTTTATCAGTGGATCTTTTCAATGACTATTTTAACCTCTGGTTCTAGGACCTCAGGGCAATTTTGTTGACAATTTCTTGAAAGGTGCTGCTCAGGCTCTTTTTTTTTGTTCATGGCTTTAGTCAAATAACTCTTGAATTATCTCTTCTAGATCTATTTTCCAGGTCAGTGGTTTTGTCCAATGAGGTATTTTTACATTATCTTCTATTTTTTCATTCTTTTGATTTTGTTTGTCTGATTCTTGAAATTTCATAAAGTCATTAGGTTCCACTTAACCAATTCTAATTTTTAAGGAATTATTTTCTTGAGTTACCTTTTCTACCTCCTTTTCCATTTGGCCAATTCTGCTTTTTAAAGAGTTACTTTCTTTAGTCAATTTTTTTTCCTTCTTTTTCCAAGCTTTTGACTCCTCTCATGCCTCTCCTTTTTTTCCCTAATCTTTCTTCTACCTCTCTTATTTGATTTTTAAAATTCTTTTTGAGCTCTTCCAAGACAACTTTTTGGTCTTGAGACCAATTCATATTCCTCTTTGAGGTTTCAGACATAAGTATGTTGATAATGTTGTCCTCTTCTGAATTTGTATTTTGATATTCCCTGTCACCAAGCTCTTTAGGGTCAAGGTTCATTTTTGCTTCTTGCTTATGTTTTTTGCACATTTCCTACTTTTTGAAATTTGATCTCTTCCATTGGAGCACAGAAGTTACTTCCCCAAGCTTCTTGTGCTAGGTTCCAGGGGCCTGGTCACTAGCTTTGTGTGCTGGTGCCTCAGGTGCTGGCAAGGGAGGCTATGA
>CM053622.1:116071261-116089389 GCA_028646595.1 Phalanger gymnotis
GTTGTAGGCTCTATGACTTTAACTTCTTCTGGCTGTATGTTTTGGTCTTCTTTGTCACCAAAGAAGGACTCCAGAGTCTGAGACTGAATCTGGGTGTGTTTTCACCATCTGGCCATGTTCCCAGACAACTTACTTAACCCTTGAGTTTTTCAACGGGGTGTGACTAAAGAGTTCTATGTTCCATGCTTAGGTGGATGTGCTGCCTCACCAGCGCTCCTCTGTCCCCCAAAAACCCCAACCAGGACTGGGCTTAAATCTTCAGCAGGCTCTGCACTCCTGCTCTGATCAGCCACTTAATTCCTCCCACCAAGTGGGCCTGGGGCCAGAAGCAACTGCAGCTGAATTTCTGAAGGTGCCCCGCCTCCGTTGCCTCAGGAGTGGTAGTCGAACCGCAAACTCTGTCCTGTCCCACAGCTTTTCCTACTAACCTTCTGTGTTGTCTTTGCTGTTTGTGGGTTGTGAGGTATGGTACATGCCACAGCTCATTAATTCAGCATGCTAGGGCACTCTCTGCTCCACTCCTGGTCTTGTCTGTCCGCGGTCTGCCGCGCAGCACCACGCGTGCTGGGCTCTGCTTGGCTCAGCTCCGCTCCTCTCAGCTGGGGGCTGGGAGTTCCATGTGGGACAGACCTTACCCCGAGACCATCCAGGCTGTCCTGGGCTGGAGCCCTGCTTCCCTCTGCCACTTTGTGGGTTCTGCAGTTCTAGAATTGGTTCAGAGCCATTTTTTAATAGGTTTTTGGAGGGACTTGGTGGGGTGGTCAGGCCAGTTACTGCTTTCCAGTCACCATCTTGGCTCTGCCCCCTCCCAATTCTAATTTTTTAAGGAGTTGTTTTCTTTTGTAATTTTTTGGATCTCTTTTTTTCCCAATTTCTCGAGTTTTTTTTTTCATAATTGTCTTGATTTACGTTATACATGTGTAGTCACACTTGCCTTTTCAATGAGGAGGTGGGGTGGGGAGGGAGGAAGGGAGAGAATATATCCATAACAGTAATATTATGAAGGAAAACATAAACCAAAACCTCAATAAAAATAAAGTTTTTTTTAAGTGTGCTTCAATCTGTGTTCACACACCAACAATTCCTTCTCTGAGGACGGATAAGATTTTTAATCATAAGTCCTTCAGAATTGCCTTGAATCATTGTATTTCTGAGAATAGCTAAGTCATTCAGAGCTGAGCATCATATAATATTATTGTTACTTTGTACACAGAACATTTCACTTTGCATCAGCCCATGGAAACCCTTCCAGATTTTTTCAGAGCATCCTGCTCATCATTTCTTACAGTATAATAGTATTCTGTCATAACCATATACCACAACTTTTTTAGCCATTCCCCACTTGGTGGGCACCCCCTAAATTTCTACCAATTTTGCTTTTCAAGGATTTCTTCCTTTCAGTGATTTTATATATGTTTTCCCATTTGACCAGTCTGCTTCTTAAAGTATTCCTGTTTTCATTGGGTTTTGTGCCTCTTTTATCATTTGGCCTATTCAGTTTTTTAAGGTATTTTCTCAGCATTTTTATGCCTCCTTTACTAAGCTTTTTCATGATTTTCTTGCATTACTGTCATTTCTTTTCCCAATTTTTCCTGTAGCTCTCTTATTTGATCTTTAAAATCCCTTTTGCACTCTTCTAGGAAATGAGACCAATTCACATTTTTTTTTCTTGAGGCTTTGGATGTAGCAGTTTTTACTTTGTTGTTTTCTTCAGAGTTTGTTTTGATCTTACCTGTGACCATAGTAACTTTCTTTGGTCAGGATCTTTTTTGATGTTTGCTCATTTTTTCCAGCCTATTTCTTGACTTTCAGCTTTATATTAAAGTTGGGCTTTGCTACCAGGGTGGTGGGAGAACTGTCTCTATTTCAAGTTTTTCTTATAAATGTTTTCAGAGGTAGTTCTCGGACTCTGTAGTCTTTCAGTTCTTCCAAAGTGATATGATCTAAGAAGAGGCACATTTATTACTCTCTTGGACTGAGATCTGGTCTGTGAGTGATCACAAGCACTCTTTTCCAGCCTGGTACTGTGACCAGGGTGCCCTTTCCTCTGTGGCTACAAACTATCCTGTGTTAGGATTTCCCTTAACCCAAGGACTGTGATCTAGACCCAAGTATAAGTAATGTATCAGAGCCCTTCACCTATTGCCAGCGAAGAGACCCCTATAATCTTCTGACCAGTTGTATTACCCCCTTAGCTTCTCTAGGCTGGGAGTTCAGGAAGCAGCTGATATCCATTGCTGATATGGTTGTACCCGAGGCCTGTTGGTGGTTTGCTGTGCTATGGCCTTTACTGGTGTGGTCTCTGCTGAAATATGCTCCACTTTCACTCCTGTGCCAACCTTCTAAGTTGTCTGGAGCTGGAAAGTTATTGCACCCCAACTTGTTGTGGGCTCTGAGATGTTCTAAAGTTTTTTGGAGGGGAATTTTGAAGATTTCAGGATAGTTCCTGTCTTTCTTCCTCTGTCTTCAGATATTTTATTAAATATTTTTAACTTATGAAAAAAAATATCCTAGCCATTTCTGATAATTCTTGTAAATGTCTACCTCCCCAAACTGTTTAGTTCAAAAATATCATGTTGACAACATTGTATTTATTACTTAATTATAACTTTTAAGCACATATATATACCTGTATACATACACACATACGTTTGTATACGTGCATACATACCTACATGTATATACACATATACGTATATATTTAAGAGTTGCTTTTTTAAATTTTTATATTTTACTCAATTCTGGATAATAACCAATTTTTTTAAATAAACATTTCAGTTTCAAGAAAGTCACATTTCATAATGCATGATCATTGGTTCATACTTCCATTTGGAAAAAAATCATATCAATTTTTTTTTTGTCATTGAAATCATCTCAAATGCAAATACAAACATTTCTTATAGATTTCCTCCCCCTGTCCCTCTCTTTCACACACACACACACACACACACACACACACACACACACACACACACACACACACAAACACATACACACACATTTTCCTTAACTTTTAAAGGAAAAAAAAAGCAGTTCTGGGATAATTAAATTAAGAACTTGGACATATGGTTAGGTTCTTTGAGCACTATTGTTCACCTGCTTGGCAATCCTGTTTAAGCTTGAAGGTCTGCCATGTTGCTACCTATTGCACACTTAGGAGTCGCACCATCTGCTCTGCAATTATATTCAAGATTGCTTTTAAAAAATAAAACTTTCATTTCCAATTACACTGAATATAATCACATTTTGAAAAAAAAAACTATTTCCAAAATGTATAACCTCTTGAAATTATATGAAAGTATTCAAGCTTTATTCTTTTGAAATACTTCTCTTATACAGGAAAATCTGGATAGCATTTACATGATAGAATTTCCCATGTCCCATGACACAGACTTCAAAGGCAGAGTGAAGAATTTGATCTTCCTGCACCATTTGTCCTCATAAGGGAATGCCATTGACGTTTACTAAAACTTACTTCATAGTTCATTGCACTTGAAGTTATTTTTTTCTTGTTTATTGCTGTCCCTGCTGCCTTTCCATATTTCTACCTCTCCACTGTAACTCTTGCACATCTTTTTTTTTTACTCTTTTATTTGAGCATATTGTGTACATGCCTTTATGTCATATGTTTATTGAATAATTACATTATTTAATCCTGATTACCTTTCCCCTCCCCTATTTTTGTCTCCTGTATGGCATTGTTTTGGGTTGCTTGAAGATAAGACAAGATTTTTACCCTGTTTTGGATGTTCACATTAGCTAGAATTAAAGTCACTACAGTAGATCTTCTGTTTCAAATTAGGAGCTAGTTATATAATCTTGAAGACATTTTGTGATCTCACTTTCCACATTTATTTGATAAGAAAGCTAGATGTTTTCTAGGAATCTATGATTCTCAACAAATTAATAAAATACTAGTAACGTTCATTGTTTATCATTAATTGTATTGTTCTTACATTCACCATGTTACTATAACATAGATTTTTTTAATCTACCAAATTATCTTTCTATAAATTGATTTTTTTCCATTTTCCACATGCCAGCCCTTTTTGTTCTTCCGCAACTTCTCACTTATTTTTCCTCTCTCGGATATACAAAGAATGTTGCCATCATACTATAGCTTATATTTCTATTTTTGTTGTACCTCACCTAAATAGTATACATTGCCTTTCTTTCCTCTACTTACTAAATTTCCTCAAATAAACACATATTAATAATATTCAAAACTCTTCTATTATTTAATTCTTTCTTTCCACTAGTAATCAACAGTCTTATGGGAAAAACACAAAAAACCCCAACAACCTATGAACAACACATTTTTAAACTTTACCTGCATTAATAAAATTTAGATGCAACTTTAAAGTCTAAAATAAAACAATAAGTTATTTGTTAATTTCTGAGATGTAAATTTTCACATACATGTTGACAGTCAGCTCTTGTGAGCCATTATATTTAGCTCCAACATATTCCAGATATTTCCTTTCAGCTCTAAATTCTAGTCACTGAGTGTCAATAAGACCTATAAGATCATGTTTTCCTCTTTGCACAACATTTCTTTACACCATGTTTATGACTCATAGTTTGTGGACTTATATATATAAACATCTGAATCCATGGTTTTATTGCTGGTTCCCTTCTTAGATATAGTCTTCCATACCTGATATTACACTCTGAGCTACTAGGCTTGTCAGATCTATTTATTGTATTTAGATTTTTTATTGTATTCCAAAACTTCAAACATTTTTTATGGTTTTTGTGAGGTGAATTCCAAGCCTATGACCCAACATTTCCATATTTTCACATGCATTTTATTAAAAAAAATATTTCAGACTCAAGGGCCAGAACACCAATGCAGAATAGAGAAAAGAAACAAAACATATCATAAACTTAAATATTAAAACTTAAATATAAAATAAGAAAAAAACATGTTGGGTGCATAGCAGAATGTAAGAAATGATTCAAAATATGTAACACTAAATTTCTATTTCAAGAAAGTCTATGCCTTGTGTTGAGAGCTGTCTATCATTATTTTTCCTTCCTTGTAAGTTGTTTTTGTTTTCTGATGTGCATTTTTACTTGTTATTTTCCCCCTCCCCCATTCTCAGAAGGCTACAATAAAGTTCAGATATATTATTCTATAGCTATAGATATATACATATACACGTATATGTATACATATACATATACATACATACATATATAGACATATATGTTCCCAAACATATTCTACTCTTGGTCTTTGTTTTATGTTTGTGCATATCTCTTGTTTCCTATCCCTTTCAACTCCACTACTTTACTTCTACCCACTACCTTGCCCTCCTATTACTTGCCTACTCTCTTTAAAGGATCCCTCCCCTATCCTCCCATTCCCATAATTCTAAAAACCCTTCTATACCCCCTTTTTACCTTTTCCTCATTCTCTCTTCTAAAAATCCCTCCCTTGTCCTCTCCCCTGCCCTATGACCCTACCATTTAGGAATGTAAACAATGTAAACTTCATAAGTCCCTTATTATTTCCCTTTCCTGTTTACTTTTTTTATGCATCATTTGCATCTTGTATTTGAAAGTCTTGTTTTCTATTCAGCTCTAATCTTTTCATCAAGAATGCTTGAAAGTCTTCTATTTTATTGATCACCCATTTTTAGTTTGAAGGATTATACTCAGTTTTCCTGGGTAGGAGATCCTTGGTTATAATTATAGCTACTTTGCCCTCAGGAATGTCATATTTTTGTACAAGATGCTAAATCTTGTATTATCCTTACTGGGATTACATGTTACTTGAACAGTTCCATTTTGTCTGCTTGCAATATTTTCTCCTTGACCTGGGAACTCTCAAATTTGGTTACAATATTCTAGGCAGTTTTTATTTTGGGATCTCTTTCAGAAAGCGATTGGCAGATTATTCAATTTCTATTTTACCCTCTGGTTCTAGAATATCAAGGCAGTTTCCCTTCATAATATTGAAAGATCTTTTCTAGGATCTGTATTTGATCATGATCTTTAAGTGGTCTAATGATTTTTTAGATTATCTCTCCTGGATCTATTTTCCAGGTCAGTGTTTTTTTCTTTTTTTTCTCTTATTATTATTTTTAATTTTAATACAATACTCTGTTACACAAGTTTTTGAGTTCCAAAATTTTTCTCCCTCTCTTTTTTTTCCCTCCTCCTCCCTAAGACAGTATGTAATCTGATATAGGTTCTACATATACCTTCACTAAAATCATTTATGTAATAGTCCAGTTGTAAAGAAGAATTATCACCAGCGGAATGTATCATGAGAAAGAAGAAATAAAACTAAAAAAGGAGAAAAAAAGAGAAAGCAAATAGTTTGCCTCAATCTGCATTCAGACTCTGTAAGTATTTCTCTCGATGTGCATAGATTTTTCCATCAGGAGTCTTTTGGAGTTGTCTTTGAACCTTGCCTTGATGAGATGAGCCAAGTCTATCAAATTAGTCCTTAGAGATGCCATGTGTCTGTAAACATGTATAACATTCTCCTGGTTCTGTTCCTCTCGCTCAGTATCAGTTCATGCAGATCCTTCCAAGTTATAATGAAGTCTCTCTGCTCCTTATTTCTTATAGCATAATGTTATTCTATTACATTTGTATACCACAATTTGTTTAGCCATTCCCCAATTGATGAGCATCCCCTTGATTTCCACTTCTGTGCTTCCACACAAAAACCTGCTATATGTATTTTTCTACATACTGGTACATTTCCTGCTTGTGTGATCTCTTTGAGATACAGCCTTAGAAGTGCTATTGTTGGGTCAAAAGATATTAACATTTTTATAGCTCTTTGGGCAAATTGCTCTCCAGAATGTCTGGATCAGTTCACAACTCCACTGACAATGTAACAATTTTCCCATATTCTCTCCAGCATTTATCATTTTCCTGTTTTGTCATATTAGCCAATCTGACAGGAGAGATGTAGTACCTAAGAGTTGTTTTCATTTGCATTTCTCTAATCAGTAGTGATTTAAAACATTTTTTCATATGACTATAGCTATTTTTAATTTCTTCCTCTGAAAATTGCCTGTTCATATCCTTTGATCATTTCTCAATTGGGGAATGACTTGTATTCCTATAAATTTGAGTCAGTTCCCTGTATATTTAGACATGAGGTCTTTATCAGAGACATTGGTTGTAAGGATATTTTTCTTAATTTTCCCTCCTAATCTGTGTGGCATTAGCTTTGTTTGTATGAAAACTTTTCAATTTAACATAATCAAAATTATTGATTTTGCATTTTGTAATTCTCTCTATCTCTTGTTTGGTTACAAATTCTTCCCTTCTCTAGAATTCTGACAGGTAAATTATTCCTTAGTGTCTCAAATTGCTTACAGTGTCAGCCTTTATTCCTAAATCATGAATGCATTGTAACTTTATGTTGGTATATGGGGTAAGATATTGGTCTATGCCCAATTTCTGCCATACTATTCCAATTTTACCAGCAGTTTTTGTGAAATAGTGAATTCTTAACCCAGAAGCTGGATTCTTTTGGCTTATCAAAGAGCAGATTGCTATAGACATTGACTACTGCATCTTGCGTACATAACCTATTCCCCTACAAAAGTAATTAAGCTGGGGCATTTTGCTTTTCTTCTCTTAAGTGCCTTTAATGATTCTGGCCTTTTTTTGAATGGAGCAGATACAGTGGAATCTTTTGGTCTTGGAGTATTTCTCATCACTGAGACAAGTAGGAGTCATTGATTTGTATATGATGTGATCCTGAGGATGGAAAACTTCCCCAGACTCAGCCCGGGTGAGGTCAGAGCCCTCAGGGCTTCAAACTGGATATAATTGAGGAGAGCTTGGCATTTGATTTTTGGGGCACACTCATGGAACGAGTGTTGAGACTTTGGGCAAGCTGCAAACTGCCCCCCCAGCTTTGAAACCCAGATGTTGGTACTGGTAACTATGTATTGTGATTTGAATCAGACAAGGTCTGTCTGTTGATGTTTGTAATTTCTGTTTGTATCTGCCTTGAAGTTCAGGTGGCTGATCTTTTCCCCTTGAACTGTGAATGATATTTGTATGTTTGATTAAACTGAGATTGTTAACCCCTCAAAGTTACTTTCTTTGGTAAAGCAGATCAAAGAAGCTGTGTTGGCAGCTTTCTGGGTGCTGGTTGTTGGTGGATCTTTTACCCCACAGCAGCTGTTAGCCAGATTGTTGAAACAAATGGCATAGTCATGGCAGGATCTGCAAATTAAAAGGAAAGTATGCAGTTTGGGGGTACTGAGATGGTGGTTGAATGTTTCCCAGTTACTGGGCTGCTCTTTGTACATGTGGTAGTTGTGGTTCTGTGGAGCCCTAGAGTCCTGAAGGAGAACAGGCCAGTGGCAGTGATGGGAGTGGTTTCCCAGGAGCCCAGAGCAAGGACTCTGGGAGATAATGTCACTTTCCCTCTCCCTACCCCACTAGCAATCCAGAGGCCAGAGGCCAGAACAGAGGCTGTGGGAGGAGAACAAGGTGAAACTTGGGGGAGGTGTGGATGGCAAGAGCAAGGGCTGGAGTTAATAAGCCTGGCTCCAGAGGACTGTGCTGAAAGGGTGAATGTCTTGAGATTATATTGAATATGGAGTTTTGAAACAGGAGTGGAGAATGGCCTTGGAGACTTGGATAATAGACTTCATGCAGATTTGACAGAAGGGGCTGGTGAGGAGAAAGAAGAAGTGGACAGTAGTTGCCAAAATATTGACCCACACAGAACAGAAGACTACTTGTATGAGAACTCTGGAAAAGTGAGAGCGGTGAGCTGCCTTCTAGCTGACTTTCATGAGGTGAGCACAAAGGCAGGGAACTACCTACATCGAGATTCTGGCAGAAGCCAGGCCCAACCAGCCAGAGCTGGACAACCAGAAACCCAAGAGCATGGAGTTCAGTACTGAGACAAGATGGAAACTTTGCAGCAAGGCACTGAGTGTGACTTTTTCTGCCTTCCCCTGAGACTGCTTGGGACCTAGGAGGGAGGGGTGGATTTGACTATGGTGGGTGGGAGGAAGTGCCTCAGACCCGCAAAGACCCCACCCTGTTGGCTTTGTTGCACAGCTGCCCCCCAGGACTCAGAAGCAGGGTGCTAGAGGAGTATGGGGAGAAGGACACATCCCCAAGAGAACTCTATTTAGACTTTGTGTTGGGACTTTAGCTATTTAAAGCATTTTGGTACCTGAGGGTGCCAGGAGGAAGCCTGCAACTGCTGTGTGGGGAGGACATACCCTCAAGAACTTTACTTGGACCCTCTGTATGGACTAAAGAGATTGGTTGGCTTTGACCTATGGGTGGATGTTGTATTGTAAACAAGTATTTTGGGAATGATATTTCCCTGAATGTGATTGCAATGTATAATGCTTCTATTTTTTTCCAAGATCCATGGCCATTTAATTTAGATTTTTGTTAGGCCATGGTCCCTGGAGGGGTGGATTATGTAACAGTAATTAAGGTGGGACATTTTGCTTTTCTTCTCTTAAGTGCCTTTAATGATTCTGGCTTTTGTTTGAATGGGGCAGATAAAGTGGGATCTTTTTGTCTTGGAGTATTTCTCAGCACTGAGTCATTGATTTGTATATGATGTGATCCTGTGGATGGAGAACTTTCCCAGACCCAGCATGGGTGAGGTCAAAGCCTTCAGGGCTCCAAACTGGATATAACTGAGGATAGCTTCACATTTGATTTTTGGGGCACACTCATGGAAGGAGTGTTGAGACTCTGGGCAAGCTGCAAACTGCCCCCCAGCTTTGAAACCCAGATGTTGGTACTGGTAACTATGTATTGTGATTTGAAGCAGACAAGGTCTGTCTGCTGATGTTTGTAATTTCTGTTTGTATCTGCCTTGAAGTTCAGGGGGCCGATCTCTTCCCACTGAACTGTGAATGATATTTGTATATTTGATTAAACTGAGATTGTTAGCCCCTTAAAGTTACTTTCCTTGGTAAAGCAGATCAAAGAATCTATGTTGGCAGCTTTCTGGGTGCTGGTTGTTGGTGAATCTTACACACCCACAGCAAATGCTAGCTGGATTGTTGAAACATCCCCTAATCCACCACTCTGTTTCTAAGCCAGTACCAAGTAGTTTGATGACAGCTGTTTTATAATGCAGTTTAATATCTGGTATGGCTAGGCTACCTTCCCTAGCATTTCTTTTCATTAATTCCCTTGATATCTTGGACTTTTTATTCTTCCAGATGAATTTTATTTTATTTTATCCAGTTCTGTAAAATAATTTTTGGTAGTTTGATTGATATGGCACTGAATAAGTAAATTAATTTAGGTAAAATTGTCATCTTATATTAGTTTGGAATAACCACAAGCAACTGATGTTTTTCCATTTATTTTGGATCTGCCTTTATTTGAGTGAAAAGTGTTTTGCAATTGTATTCATATAGTTTGTCTAGACTCCCACATATATTATAGTGTCTAGTGTGACTTTAAATGGAATTTCTCTTTCTATCTCTTGCTGTTGGGTTTTGTTAGTAATATATAGGAATGCTGAAGATTTTTGTGGGTTTATTTTGTATCCTGCAAGTTTGTTAAAGTTATTTATTATTTCAGATAGTTTTTTACTTGATTCTCTAGGATTCTCTAAATAAACCATCATATCATTTACAAAGAGTGATACCTTAGCTTCTTCTTTGCCTATTTTAATTCCTTCAATTTCTTCTTCTTCTCTTATTGCTAGAGCTAATATTTTTAGTACCAAATTGAATAGTAGAGGTGATAATAGACTTCCTTGTTTCACCCCAGATCTTATTGGCAATACATCTACATTATCCCCATTACATATAATGCTTGCTGATGGTTTTACGTAGATGCTACTTATAATTTTAAGCAAGACCTCATTTATTCCTATGCTTTCAAGTGTTTTTAATAGGAATGGGTGTTGTATTTTGTCAACAGCTTTTTCTGCATCTGTTGAGATAATTGTATGTTTTTTGCTAGTTTTGTTGTTGATATGATCGATTATTCCAAAAGTTTTCCTAATATTGAACCAGCCTGGCATTCCTGGAATAAATCCTACCTGGTTGTAGTATATTGTTCTCATGATAAGTTGCTGCAGTATTTTTGCTAATATGTTGTTTAACATTTTTGCATCAATATTCATTAGGGACATTGGCCTATAATTTGTTTCTCTGTTTTGACTCTTCCTGGTTTGGGTATTAGTACCATATTTGTGTCATAAAAAGAATTCAGGAGGACTCTTTCTTCACCTATTTTCCCAAATAGCCTATAAATTAATTAATTGTTTTTATTAATTATAATAATATATTATTATATTATATTATTTATAATAATATAAATATAATAAATAATATAATTAATTAATTGTTCTTTAAATGTTTGATAGAATTTCCATGTAAATCCATCTGGCCCTGGAGATTTTTTCCTAGGGAGTTTATTGACAGCTTTCTCAATTTCTTTTTTCTGAGATGGGGTTATTTAGCTATTTTCCTTCATCTTATGTTTACCTGGGCAATTTATATTTTTTGTAAATATTCATCCATGTCCTTAAGATTGTCAAATTTATGTGCATGCACTCAAGCAAAATAATTGCTATATATTGTTTTAATTTCTTATTCATTGGAGGAGAATTCACCCTTTTAATTTTTGATCCTGTTAATTTGGTTTTCTTCTTTCTTTTTAAAATTCAAATTGACCAAAGGTTTATTAATGCTATTGATTTTTTTTTCATAAAACCAGCTCTTAGTTTTATTTATTTGTTCAATAATTTTCTTGATTTCATTTTTTTAAATTTCTCTTTTCATTTTCAGTATTTCTAATTTGGTATTTAATTGAGGATTTTCAATTTGTTCATTTTTTTTTGATTTTTCAGTTGCATTATTCATTGATCTTTTTTCCCAGTTTATTTGTGTAAGCATTTAGAAATATAAAACTTACCCTAAGAACTGCTTTTGCTGCATCTCATAAGTTTTGGTATGTTGTTTCATATTGTCACTCTCTTGAGTTAAGTTATTAATTGTTTCCGCGATTTGCTCTTTGACCCATTCATTCTTTAATATTAAATCCTTGAGTTTCCAACTAATTTTTAGTTTATCTTTCCGTGGTCCTCTATTACAAATAATTTTTATTGGATCATGATCTGAGAAGGATTAATTGACTATTTCTGCTTTTCTACACTGTATCTTGAGGGGTTTATGTCCTAATACATGGTCTATTTTTGTGTATGTACCATGTACCACTGAGAAAAATGTATATTTCTTTCTATCTCCATTCAGTTTTCTCCAGAGGTCTATCATATTTGTCTTTTCTAAAATTCTGTTCAATTCTTTAACTTCTTTCTTATTTATTTTGGGGTTACATTTATCAAGTTCAGAGAGGGGAAGGTTGAGGTTCCCCACTAATATAGTTTTGTTGTCTATTTTTTTTCCTGTAACTCCTTAATTTGTACGCTATACCACTTGGTGCATACATGTTAAATAATGATATTGCTTCATTGTCTATGGTGCCTTTTAGCAGGATATCATTTCCTTCTTTATCTCTTTTAATTAGATCTGTCTTTGCTTTTTCTTTGTCTGGGGTTAGGATTGCTACTCCTGCTTTTTAATTTTTTTACTTCACCTGAAGCATAATATATTCTCCTCCAGCCTTTTGCTTTTACCCTGTGTGTCCTCCTGATTCAAGTGTGTTTCTCATAAACAACATATTGTAGGATTATGTATTAATCCATTCTGCTAACTGCCTCTGTTTTACGGGAGAATTCATCCCATTCACATTCACAGTTGTAATTACTGTCTGTGTCTTTTTCTCCATCTTATTCCCCTCTTTATGCTTTTATTTCTCCCTTACAGAACCCTTTCCCCTCCTCAAAAGAGTTTTGCATTTTACTACCTCCTTCCTCAATGTTCCCTCGTGTTTCAACAATCCAGCTAGCAGCTTCTGTGGGGGTGTAAGATCCACCAACAACCAGCATCCAGAAAGCTGCCAACAAAGATCCTTTTGATCTGCTTTACTTAAGGAAAGCAATGTTAAGGGGTTAATAATCTTACTTTAATCCAGCATACAAATATCATTTGCTTAGTTCAGGGGAAAAAAACCCAGCACCCTGAATTGCAGACCAAATACAATTCAACATCTAGGTGTACAGCCAGGGAGTTCATTATAATGGCTGGCCCAGAGTCACATTCCACTCCTGCTGTGGCTCAGAGCTCACAGAGGGAAAGCTAACCTCTGTGCTTATAGATTTAATCAAATTTGGTATTTAATTGAGGATTTTCAATTTGTTCATTTTCTAGATTTTTCAGTTGCATTATTCATTGATCTTCTTTTTTCCCAGTTTATTTGTGTAAGCATTTA
Organism: Phalanger gymnotis; assembly: GCA_028646595.1. Classification (NCBI taxonomy): domain Eukaryota; kingdom Metazoa; phylum Chordata; class Mammalia; order Diprotodontia; family Phalangeridae; genus Phalanger; species Phalanger gymnotis. The sequence goes on from CM053622.1 coordinate 116,084,576, forward strand.
GAAATATAAAACTTACCCTAAGAACTGCTTTTGCTGCAGGCCTGTTCAGGGCCTGGAAGGCCCTGACCTCACCCAGGCTTGCCTTGGAAAAGTTCCCCACACACAATATCATATCAGATACAAATCAATGGCTTCCAATTGTCTCAGTGCTGAGAAATACAAAAACAACCCATTTTATCTGCCCCATTAAACAAAGGCCAGAATCATTAAAGGTGAGCAGCAAAAAGTCCCACCTTAATTACTATTACACCTTCTTATTGACACCTCTCCCTTATCTTACCCTTTTCTCCTTGCTCTTCTAACCACCCTGCCTTTTTGTTCCCCTTTCTCATCCTACAGCCTATAGGACAAGTTTGATTTCTGTACTAATCAGGGTATGTTATTCCCTCCTTGAACCAAATCAAATCATAGTGAAGCTGCTCTTCTCTCTCCCTTCTTTCCCTCTTCTATGTTTTTATGCCTCTTCATGTTATGTAATTTACCCTTTTCTCCCTCCTCCTTACCTCTTCTCCTAGAACAATCTCTTTGCACCTCTTAATTATGTTTTTTTAATCATCACATCTGTTACTTTATATTGACACCCTCGGTCTATGCGTATCCCTCTCTCTCTCTCTCTCTCTCTCTCTCTCTCTCTATATATATATATATATATATATATATGTATATATAGTATGTATATATATATATATATGTGTGTGTGTGTGTCTGTGTGTGTGTGTGTGTGTAAAACAATATACTCCTATATAAGGGTGAAAACAATTTGCAATTTGCCCTGATTGGATTTTTTTCCCCTATTTACTTTTTTATGTCTCACTTGAGTTTTCAATTTGAAGATCAAATTTTCCATTGAGTTCTGGCCTTTTCATCAGGAAGGTGTGGAATTCCCTTATTTTATTGAATATCCATCACCTTGCCTGAAAAATTATGCTCAGTTCTGCTGGGTAGTTGATCCTTGTTTGGAGTCCAAGCTCCTTTGTCTTACAAAATATCATATTCCAATTCTTTCTGTCTTTTAATGTAGAAGCTGAAAGATCCTATATGATCCTGCAAATCGGTGGTTTTTCCAATGAGATGTTTCACATTGCCATCTATTTTTTCATTTTTTTTTATTGTTTCTTGATTGCTCATAAAGTCATTATTTTCCATTTCCTCCCTTCTAATTTTTAAGGTATTATTTTTTTGGTGAGCATTTGGACTTCTTTTTCCATTTGAGTAATTCTGCTTTTCAAGGCATTCATCTCCTTATTTTTTTTCTTTTGGGACTTCTTTTACCATTTGTACTCATCTGTTTTTTAAGGTGTTGTTTTCTTCAGTATTTTTATGGATCTTGTTTACCAGGCTGTTGACTCATTTGTCATGATTTTCTTGCACCATTCTCATTTCTTTTCCTAATTTTTCCCCTACTTCTTTTAGTCAGTTTTCAAAATCCTTTCTGAGCTCTTCCATAGCCTAAGACAAATTCATACTTTTCTCAGAGGCTTTGGACATAGGAGCTTTGGCTTTATTTCTTTCTTCTGAGTGTGTTTTGATCCTCTTTGTCATCATAGTAACTTTCAATAGTCAGAGTTTTTTTCTGTTGTTTACTCATTTTCCTGACCTATTAGCTGACTTTTAAGTCTTTGTGAAAGTAGGGTTCTACTTCCATCATAGAGATTGAACTGTCCCAAGCTTCAGGGATTTTGTGCAACTTTTTGCAAAGATACCTCTAGGAACCTGCAAATGTTCAGCTCTTCTAAGATAGATTTCTATACCCCATTGCCTATATATCTTATTTCCCAGTTGCATGTAAAACCAATTTAACATTTATTTTTAAAACTTTGAGTTACAGATTCTTGCCCAACTCATCATCATTGAGAAGGCAAGTAATTCAATATAGGTTATGCATGTATCATCATGCAAAACCCTTCTATAATAGTTATGTTGTGAAAGCACTGTATTGCTCTCCACCTCATCCCATCCCCCATTTATCCAGTTTTCTACTTTGACCCTCTCCTTTTTCAAAAGAGTTTGCTTCTGACTTCCTCCTCCCCAAATCTGTCCTCTCTTGTATTACCCTCCCCTTATCCTCTTCCCTCTAGTTTCCTGTAGGGTAAGATACCCAATTGAGTGTGTATTTTATTCCCTCCTCAAGCCAAATCCAATCAGAGTAAGGTTCACTAATTCCCTTTGCCTTCCCCTTGTTGCCCTCCACTGAAAGAGAAAAGGAAAGAGAGAGAGAGAGAGAGAGAGAGAGAGAGAGAGAGAGAGAGAGAGAGAGAGAGAGATTCCCTTCAACTACTCTAATACTGAGAAAAGGTCTCATGAGTCACAAATATCATCTTTCCATGTAGGATAATGAAGAGTTTAAATTCAGTAAGTTCCATAATTTCTGTTTCTTGTTTACCTTTCATGCTTCTCTAGATTCTTGCAACTGAAAGTCAAATTTTCTATTCAGCTCTGGTCATTTCTTTTTATTTTTTCTTTTTTAATTTAATTTATTTAATATATTTAGTTTTCAGCAATGATTTTCACAAGAGTTTGAATTACAAATTTTCTCTCCATTTCTACCCTCCCGCCCACTCCAAGATGGTGTATGTTCTGGTTGTCCCATTCCCCAGTCAGCCCTCCCATCTATCACCCCAATCCCCTCCCATCCCCCTTTCCCTTCTTCTCTTGTAGGGCAAGATAAATTTCTGTGCCCCATTGCCTGTGTACCTTATTTCCTAGTTGCAAGCAAAAACTTTTTTGTGTTGTTGTTTTTGAATGTCTGTGTTTAAAACTTTGAGTTCCAAATTCTCTCCCCTCTTCCCTACCCACCCCCTCTCCATAAGAAGGCAAGCCATTCAACAGAGGCCACATGGGTAACACTGTGTAAAACTCTTCCACAATACTCATGTTGTGAAAGATTAACTATGTTTTGCTTTTTCCTAACCTATCCTCCTTTATTGAATTTTCTCTCTTGACCCTGTCCCTTTCCAAAATTGTTTGTTTTTGATTACCTCTTCCCCCTGGCTGCCCACCCTTCCACATCCCCCCTTTTTATCTTCTTCCTCCTTCTTTCCTGTGGGGTAAGATACCCAGTTGAGTTTCTATGGTATTCCCTCCTCAGGTCAAATCCAATGAGAGCAAGATTTACTCATTCTTCCTCACCTGCCCCCTCTTCCCTTCCTAGAGAACCGCTTTTTCTTGCCACTTTTGTGCGAGATAATTTACCCCATTCTATCTCACCCTTTCTCCCTCTCTCAATATATTCCTCTCTTATCCCTTAATTTGATATTTTTTTAAGACATCATCCCTTCATATTCAACTCACACTGTGCCCTCTGTCAATATATATATATATACATATATATGCATATGTATATGCATATATATATACATATGTATATATCTACTACATATATATACACTCACACACACATATATATATACACACATATATAAACCTACATACATACATACATAGACACACACATATGTATATATATATATATATACACACACATATATATGCATATTCCTTTCAGCTACTATGATATTGAGGTCTCATGAATCATACACATCATCTTTCCATGTAGGAATGTAAACAAAACAGTTCAACTTTAGTAAGTCCCTTTTGATTTCTCTTTCTTGTTTACATTTTCATGCTTCTCTTGATTCTTGTGTGTGAAAGTCAAATTTTCTATTCAGCTCTGGCCTTTTCACTGAGAAAGGTTGAAAGTCCTCTATTTTGTTGAAAATCCATATTTTGCCTTGGAGCATGATACTCAGTTTTGCTGGGTAGGTGATTCTTGGTTTTAATCCTAACTCCATTGCCCTCCCAGAATATCGTATGCCAAGCCCTGCGGTCCCTTAATGTGGAAGTTGCTAGATCCTGTGTTATCCTGATTGTTTTTCCACAGTACTCAAATTGTTTCTTTCTGACTGGTTTCAGTATTTTCTCCTTGATCTGGGAGCTCTGGAATTTGGCGACAATGTTCCTAGGAACTTTTTTTGGAATCTTTTTGAGAAGGCGATCTGTGGATTCTTTCAATTTCTATGTTGCCCTCTGGCTCTAGAATATCAGGGCAGTTCTCCTTGATAATTTCTTGAAAGACAATATCTAAAGCTCTTTTTTTCTATCATGTCATTCAAGTAGTAGAATAATTTTTAAATTCTCTCTCCTGGATCTATTTTCTAGGTCAGTGGTTTTTCCAATGAGATATTTCACCTTGTCTTCCACTTTTTCATTCCTTTGGTTCTGTTTTATAATATCTTGATTTCTCAACAAGTCACAAGCTTCCATTTGCTCCAATCTAATTTTTAAGGTAGTATTTTTTTCAGTGGTCTTTTAGACCTCCTTTTCCATTTGGCTAATTCTGCCTTTCAAGGCATTCTTCTCCTCATTGGCTTTTTGGAGCTCTTTTGCCATTTGAGTTAGTCTGTTTTTTAAAGTGTTGTTTTCTTCAATATTTTTTTCAGTATTTTTGGGGTCTCTTTTAGCAATTCATTCACTTGTTTTTCATGGTTTTCTTGTGTCATTCTCATTTCTCATCCCAATTTTTCCTCTACTTCTCTAACTTTCTTTTCCAAATCATTTTGAGCTCTTCCCTGGCCTGAGACCAGTTCATGTTTTTCTTGGAGGCTTTTGGTGTAGGTCTGTAGTAGGAAGGCCGAATTTATGATCTCAAATATAATCATGTATATGTTTGAATGGTCCGAAATCGCAAGGTATGAGAGATTCTCTAAGGAGAAAACAACAAGAAATTTATTTAGGCCCCACCGCAGCAAAAACTTGAACCAGCCTCCCCATTCCAACATCTTGACAAAAAGACTCCAGGCCCAGAAAGTCCATTT
>CM053622.1:116089889-116105253 GCA_028646595.1 Phalanger gymnotis
AAGGCATCAAAAAATTTATTCAGGGCCCAGAGCAACAAATTAGCAAACCAACCTCCCCATTCCAGTATTGTGAACACAAGCCTCCAGGCCCAGTAGGCCCACCTCACAAGAGTAGCCAGGAGGCCACAGAAAAATAAGATGGCATAAATCATATTCACCTCTCGAACTTCTGGGTCCACACAGGGGTCGGCTCCGCTTCAGATTTTTTCCGGCTATAGTTTTCTCGCTTCTCCTCGAAGCCAAGCCTCTGGCGTTCTTAAGTCCCGCCTCAACGACTAGAGACCAGAGTCCAGAGACCCATTGGTTCCCGAATTGGCCCCTTTTAAGTCTTTAATCTACGCCCACAGGGGTTTCACACCTGATAGGGCTTTGGGCCTGGGCTTAGCATTTAACAGGTGAAAGTACTTTCACCATAAACAAAAGCCAAACTCCTCAAGGGCACCCGTTAAACTAAGCCCATTTTGCCTTACTGGCACACTTCCTCTTTCAAACAGACTCTTTTCTGTGGAGCTGAGTGAGCTGACAATTTTTCTAATTTTCTTCTCAGCTCCTCTATTTCTTGTTGCAGCCTCTGTCTCTTCTCCCTCTCTCCCACTTGTTTCTGAAACTGATCTGAATCAGGGTATAGAGAGTCTGAGTAAGACAGAGCTCTGGAATTTGGGGAGGAGGGTTGTGATCGTTCCAGAGTAGAACCAGAGAGGTAGAGGGTGTGGTCTAAATGGGCTGTAAACTGCCTGGGCTTTTTCTCAGAGAGGCCGGTGGCTTTAAGAGCCTCTCTGATAACATTATATAGAAAAAATGTGCTGGGTTCCAAGCCTCCAGGGTTTTCTGACTCTTAGCTCCTTAACTGGTCCCCTATGACTTTTCAAGACCCCAAAGTAAGGGGGTGGCTGTGTGGTCCAAGGGGGTGTTTTTTCCACTACTTTAAGAAAACCCTTGATAATCTGGGGGGTGATAGTACATCCCTGGTCCTTGGCTGGCTTATATATAATTCTTATGAATGCGGCCTGATCTGCGGCAGTCCTAAGGACTCTGCCCGCCTCATGATAAGGAAAATTCCTTACCTCACCAGCTTAAGCTGGGTTGCCCACTGAGACGGGATGGTGCTTCCTGCTGAGAAATTCGGATTTGTCCCAAGGCTGTGTGCTGCGCAATCTTCCCTTCTGCTCTTCTCCTTCCTCTCGTGAATTCGTCCCGAGACTGTGCTCCTTCCTCTCTCGAAGGAGGCACCTTGGGGATTGTGGGGGGTGCACGTGTGGCTCCACGTGGTGTCCCATGTTTGGACCTGAAGGAGGCACCTTGGGGATTGTGGGGGCTGCGCGTGTGGCTCCGCGCAGTGCCCCACGTTTGGGCGCCAATTGTTGTGGACTCTCTTTCCCCATACTCCCAGGCCTTTGTCCAGCAAAGGCCTGATCTCGCTGGCAATGAATGAGACTGGAAGCCAAGGTGGTGAATAGGTCCATTTAATAAAGTCAGTGACCAGATTTTATAGCCTTTATTACATAGTACTAGGACTGCCTTGGTCCGCCTACTGTCCGCCTACTCCCCTCCTATACTCCTCCTATTCTCCCCCCCTTTTCCTCCCGCGCTCTCCCCATGATTCACCTGTGAACAGGTAAATCCGGAAAAGAACCCTGCACCATGTTGCCAACAAGGGCGATACCCTTCCTCCAGACTCCATCTTGTTCCTCCCATACCTCAGAGCCCTGAGGTTTTCTCTTCTGGTTCTGGGCGCAGAGGTCCAATGATGTTTGGGGTCGGCTATAACTCATCCATTACAAATAGGTAGGGGCAGTGGTCTATTTGGTGGAGACTATAAGGAACTTGAATATTGGGGTTGGGGCAGCTTTATTAGGATTCCATCAATTTAATGTATTATTTGAAAGTTGTTTGGAAAGGAAGGTTAGGAGAACTCAACAAAGTGCTTTCTCTACTCTGCCACATTGGCTCTATCCCTAGAAGTCTGTCTATTGTGTGTCTATTGCTTCTATAGATGATGGTTACACTACTCTTCAATCCTAGTCTAGGATGCTACCCCAAAAACCTACAGGATACTCTCTCAGGCTATTACTATAATGTCTCTTTGCCTTTTATCTTTTTAACTATATTTTTCTGGATTTAGATTGTTCTTTCTTTGTTAGTGTTTAAGCCTTTGTGACTCAGTCTATTGATGCTGAGCCCAGAAGTTGGCATGATTGGCTGACTCCCTAAATTCAGGAATAATATTATGTGGGAACAATAACACATTTAATTAATATCAATCTTTTATCTAGTAGATGTCAGTAGTTTAGCAGATTAGCACCAATCATCCAGAAGAACTATGACGTAATAGAACCCAAGAATAGACAAGTTTTGATGACATCCAGAAGGGAAATGGAATATGTAATTTCCACACTCTATCTAACAGTGCTAAAAAAAAAAGAGGTCATCTCAAAGAGACAAATTCAGGGAATGAGTCCAAGGTGTCTTTTGTTATGTGAAGGTCTATGAAGACACACTATAAAATCTTTGAACTCCCAAGGGGAAATGGAATGAGAAGTAACCTCCAAATTGCCTATTGAGATTCTTGCAGATCAGAGTATTTCCAATCCAACTATTAGCATGCATCAACAAAAAGCCCTTCTTCCCACTGCAAGAATAAAGTGACGGTGGTATCTTTTACTTATACTTTTTACCTACTTTATTTGTTTTCTATATACTATGGATTAAATTATCATACTCATGTAAAATAGAGTTGTGTACACTGTCAAAGATTACAAGTCATTCATCTCAGGCAAATGTCTTCTAAGTCATGTCAATGAAACAACATTCTTATTTGAATCCATAGAAAAGAAAATATTATTTGTTCAATTTTTCTACTATAAAAACCTTATTAAAATACAAGTTAATTTAGAAAATAGAATGGGAACATATTTTAGAATGATATAAATATTTTTCTGTGGTGTATACTCAAAAGAAAAATAATTGAAGAAAAATTTCACTCTCGCTTGTCTACAAATTACTTTCATTTAGATAATAGTGATTTCCATAATTGAAAATGTTTCCAGGTTGTAACAGTTTTTTTTTTTGTGGAAGTCTGATGCTTCCAGGAAAATGCATGATTATTCAAACCGATCTGAGTAAGTGTCCTTATTAAGAATAAAATTTATCAAATTAAGTGATTCTTTCCTGAATGCTGTATAGTGAAGATTGGTGACATTATGTCTTCAGAAATAATTTTCTTTAATTAATTTTCTCAGTAACTGCCTGTGTGATAGCCAAGCTCCTAACAACCATGTTCCTGTGTCACTAGACTGATATAATTTTATATCCCCTTATATTTGCCTTGCAGTTCAATGCAACATCTTACTCTATCTCTGAATACTAAATTACAAAACCTATATATTGCCTGAAAATTCCAATAAAATGGTATTTTATAAAAGTAAAGTTTATCTTTAAAATATCGTAATCCCAACAGAGTTGGGAAAAAATATCTTAAGTTTTACTACTTTGACAAATGCTGCATAATTATTTTAAAATTTTGGCTATCATAGATGCCATCATATTAATCCAATAACCTCAATTATTGAATAATTTGAGATTCTGGAACAAATGCTCATTTTTATTTATGTGACTTTGGTGAAAACATTCACTAATTCCTCTAATTATCTTGTTGTTTTATTGTCTTATACTTTAAGTGGATTCAGAGCTCATTTTGGAATGGAGAGAACATATTTGAGAAAGGAGACTCTTATTTCTTCATTTTATAATGTTGATTTTATAGATTTATTCATTTACTTACTTCTTATCTCTTGCCTACTCCTTCCTCCTGAATCATGAAAAATAAAAGCAAAAGTAAACTTTCTCAATAAATATACATAGTTTACAAAAACAAATTCCCATACTGCTCATACACAAAAATGCATGTCATATTCTTCATATAACTCCAATACCTCTCTGGTAGGGTATGTGTAGTGTGACTCATCTCTTGTGATTCAGATTTGAAGTTTATTATTGAAGCAATAAAGTTCAAACTTCTTCATTGTCAGTCATTTATGTCATACCATTTTCATTTTAAAAATAATTCTTTTACATAAAGGTCTTCCCTGTTTCTTGGGAAATAGCCCACTTTGTCATGTTTTTCTGATACAATGATGTTTATTTGAGGTAGCTAGATAGTTCAGTGGACTGAGTGCTGGGCCTGGAGTCAGAAAGACCTGAGTTTAAATCTCACCATCTACACTTGGTAGTTGTGTGTCTCTCGGCAAGCAACAACTTCTATATTTCTCAATCTGCTGGAAAAGGAAATGACAAACCACTATGGAATCTTTTCCAGAGAAACTCCAAAGACAGTATGATCCACAGGGTCATGAAGAGTCACATATGAAAGAATGACTGAACAATAGCAATATTCCATTACATACAGTTACCACAATTTGTTTAGCCATTTTGCAATAGATGGGAATCTCCCAAAGTTTACAGCTTGGGGTGGTATGAAAAGAGCTGTTATAATTGTTTTTTAACATCCTGGTCCTTTTCATCTGTCTTTGCTTTTTTTTTTTTTTTTTAGAGATAGACTTTCCAGTGGTATAGCTGGGGCAAAGATAATGAAGTTTACCAACATTGGGAACATTGTTCTGAATTGCTTCTTCCTATAATACTTTGTTGTAATTTCCTTGTTGCCGAACTGTAAAGCACTCAGTACACAGTGCCCAACACATAGTAGGCACATAATAAATTCTCAGTTCTCTTTGTGCGCATGCACTTATAGACAATACATACATATATCTTACACACACATATGTAATCTCTAAGTGTATGCATCACACACAAAGATATTACATATGTTTATATGCAAATATTCATATACATTCACAGACAGCACAAATATATGACTCAAGACTATACACACACACACACACACACACACATATATATGTATACACACACACACAAATATAATGGAATTCTTGGAAAAGAGAAAAGGACTACTGAAGATTCTAGAAAATAGGAGATATTTGAGAATAAGTCTTTTCTGAATACATTCACATTTCAACTTTTTATCCCTCTTCAAACATCCCATGGATTCTCCTCCTCATACTCCCTCAGCAGAGAATCTTGTCTCATATTTTACAAAAAAAAAAAATTGAGGCCACAAGCCATGAACATTTTTTTGGCCCCTTTCTCATTTCCCATCACTCAGATACTTGTGCCACTTTCTTTCCCTTCTTCCTTGTTTCAAGTAATGAAGTGGCTTTAATCCTTAAGAAGACTAATTCCTTTACTGGCTGAAGAAATGCTGCTCTATCCCATCTCCTTCAACAGATTGTCACCCATGCCATTCTCATTTTCACATATTTTAAAATATATTTTGTTAATTTCATCAAATACTTCTCAATTACATGTAAAAATTTGACAATCTTATTTTGAATTCTGATTTCTAAATTCTCTCCCTCTTTCTCATTTATCCCCCTCCATGAGAAGGCAAACAATTTGAGATGGATTATTTGTTGACATCATGCAAAACATATGTATATATCATCCATGTTGTAAAAGAAAACAGAAACAATACAAAAAAAAGAAAGGTAAATAAATAAAAAAATATGCTTCAGACTGAATTCAGAGTTCATCAGTTCTCTCTTGGGAGGTGGATAGTATTTTTCATCATGGGTCTAATAGAATTTTGGGGGGTCATTGCCTTGATCAGTCTTTCTCATATAATCATTTTAATAATATTGCTGTTACTGCCTACTGTGTTCTCTTGGTTCTGCTCAATTTACTTTCCATGAGTTCATGTAAATCTAAGATTTTATAAAAAGTTTTTTTTATTTATTAATTAAAATATAAATAAATATATTTATATTAAATGTTATATTTTATATATTTTTATATTAAATTAAATGAACATATTTTGTTGAACTAATAACTAAAATAATATGTAAATATATTTATAAATATAAATATTTACAAATAAATAAATATTTACTTATTTGTTATAAAATATTTTATTTACTATTAGTTTTCAACATTCACTTTTATAAGATTATGACTTTTAAATATTCTCTCTCCCCTTCCCTTCCTCCCTCATCAAAACGGTATGCAATCTGATATAGGAATACATGTACAATCATATTAAATATATTTTCACATTAATCACAAGTAGCAGCAAGCATCCTAGCATATCCAAGATGGCCTACTAGCAAAGGTTCTTAGATCTGCTTTTAAAGGCAAACAGCTTTAAAGGGGTCAACAATCTTCTTTAATTACATTCACTAGTTCAGGGGATAAGTTAGCCCCCTGAACAGCAGAGAAAATACAGAGAAAATATAAGAAGAGAAATTAGCATAAAATCAACAAACAGGGCTCTAACTGCCAGATCGAAGCAATATTACTGTACATCTTATATACAATCAAGAGAGGCTTTACATCTGAGCAGTTGGGGAGCTCTGAACATATGGCTACTCAGTGTCTCAACCACGAAATCAAAAGATCCTTCTCATAAGTGAATTGCTCCCCCCAAGCCTCACCTCAGAATATGTATATATATATATATATATATATATATATATATATATGTGTGTGTGTGTGTGTGTGTGTGTGTGTGTGTGTGTGTGTGTGTGTTTGTCACACACACACACACAAACACTTCTGCACTTCTGGCTAATAGACTCAGAGCCAGAAGGCACCACAAGCCTCATGACTCAGTGTGTAATAAGCTTAGTACCAAAAGATATGAAAGCCTTCCTGCAAGTAAGCCTCCCCTAAGCAAGCTCCTTCTTAGGCTAGTCCCTCCTCCAATGGGCTCCATGTAAGGCCTACTTATGGGCAGAGAAGATCTTATTATGTTATTAACATTACACCATATTGTAAAAAAAAAATGAACCAAAGGGAAAAACCACAAAAAGGAAAAAAAAATGGAAAAATAGTATTCTTTGCCTGGAGTCAGACTCCACAGATCTTCCTCTGGATGTGCATAGTATTTTCCATCATTAACCTTTTCGAATCGTCTTAGATCATTGCATTGCTGAGAAGAACTAATTCTGTCAAAGTTCGTCATTCACAATGTTGCTGTTACTATGAACAATGTTCTGGTTCTGCTCACTTCACTCACCATCACTTCATGTAAGTCTTTCTAGGTTTTTCTAAAGTCTGTCTGCTCACCATTTCTTATGGAACAATAGTATTCTACTACATTCGTATATTACAACTGGTTCAGCTATTCCCTAATTGATGGGCATTGCCTCAATTTCCAATTCTTGGCCACCACAAAAAGAGCTGCCATAGCTATTTCTGTACATGCGTGTCTTTTTCTCATTTTTATGATGTCTTTGGGATACAAACCTAGAATTGGTATTCATTGTTGGATTAAAGAGTATGCACAGTTTTATAGCCCATTGGAGGATAGTTACGAATTACTCACCAGAACACTCTCTAGATCATTCTACAACTCCACCAACAATGCATTAGTGTTCCAACTTTCCCATGCTTTCTCCAACATTTATAATTTTCCTGTTTTGTCATGTGAGCCAATCTGATAAGTGTGATGTGGTACCTCAGAGTTGTTTTAATTTGCATTTCTGTAATCAATAGTTACTTAGACCATTTTTGTATGACTATAAATAGCTTTAATTTCTTCATATGAAAACTGCCTGTCATGGTAGGATCTGCATATTAAAAGGAAAGTATGGCATTTGGGGGTACTGTGGTGGTTGAATGTTTCCCAGTTTTTGGTTGCTCTTTGTCCTTGTGGTAGCTGTGGTTCTATGGAGCCCCAGGAGCAACAAAGACCTGAAGGAAAGCATGCTGGTGGAAGTGGGAGATAATCTGGAAGATAATCCCTCCTTCTCTCTCCCCATAGTAGTGACACTCTGGAAGAGACAGGCCGGAGCAAAGGCTGTGGGAGGAAAAGCCCCTGCATGGGGGAGGATTGGAAGGCCAGAGCAAGGGTTTGAGCTCATAAGCCTGGCTCCAGAGGACTATGCTGAAAGGATGAATATTTTGAGACTATATCATATGAGGAGTTTTGCAACAGGAGCAGAGAACTGCCTTCACACAGACTTCAGAGAAAAATTAGAAAATGACTTTCATGCAGATTTGGCAGGAGCAGCTGGTGAGGAGAAAGAAGTGGATGATGGCTGCTGACATATTGACCTAGACAGAGCAGAAGCCTGCCTGAATGGGAACTTTGGAAATGTGAGAATGGTGAGCTGCCTTTCAGGTGACTTTGGTGAGGTGAAGGCAAAGGTGGGGAACCACCTACATCAAGATTCCTGCAGAAGTCAGGTGAGGCCAGCCAGAGTTGAATGACCAAGAACCCAAGAGCTTGGAGTTCAGCCCTGGGGCAAGATGGAAACTTTGCCGCAAGGCACTGAGTGTGCCTTTTTGGTCCCTTCTGTTGGGACTGCTTGGGACCCAAGAGGGAGGAGTGGATTTGTTTATGGTGGGGTGGGAAGTGCCTTGGAACCCTAGGCACACCACCCTGTTGGCTTTATTGCCCAGCTGCCCCTCAGGACTTGGAAGTGGGGTGACTACATGTAGAGGACAGATCCCCAACAGAACTTTGGACTTTTTCTTTGAGTTGGGACTTTGGGTGCCAAGGGGAAGCCTGCAACCACAGTGTCAGAAGAAGGACATATCCCCAAGAGAACTTTATTTGGACTTTTTTGTTTGTTCATTTGCTTTGGGACTTTACTAACTAAAACATGCCCTTGCCTGAGGGTACTGAGAGGAAGCCTGCCAAGGCAGCATGTGTAAAAGGACACATGCTCAAGAAGTATTTTACTTGAACATTCTGATTGATTGTCACATGGTTAGGCTTGACTTGGGCTGAGTCGAAATGCACTTTTGGCGTATTTGGCCTCCTGTTGCTCCTAGCCACATTAATGGAAAAATTCTCATTTGTGTCAGTAGACTCTTGAGCAACAATTTGTTCTCCTGCAATCTGAGATTCACCACTTCACTGTGGCATAGGAATACCCCCATTTCTTTCATGTAATCTCAATCTTTCATATACTAACCGGTAGGCTGATAACATTATCCAGCTTTGCCTAGATAGTGATGTCCCTGACTGAATTCCAACCTCTTGTAAACACCTTTCCAAATCCCTAGGATCTCCTCTTTGTAGCCTTGGTTCCCAGTTTCACAGAGTCCAACTCCTTTAGCCCATTCCTTTGCTAGGGAGGAATAAAATGGATTCTCACATCCTGGGATATTCATCTCTTCCACTGAAGTTCTTCTGCTTCTAAATAGAGATCTTATACCTAGAGATCCCATCCATGTCACCAGATATAACATAAAGGTAGAATTCATTTCTTCCCATTTACTAATTGGGAAATGACTTCTATTGTTATAAATTTGACACAGTTCTCTATATATTTTAGAAATGTGACTTTTATCAGAGATACTGGCTATAAAAATTGTTTCCCAATTTTCTGCTTCTCTTCTAATCTTGGTTACATTGGCTTTATTTGTGCAAAACTTTTCAATTTAATGTAATCAAAATTATCCATGTTGCATTTCATAATGTTTTCTATCTCTTGTTTGTCATAAATTCTTCCATTCTCCATAGATCTGACAGGTAAGCTATTTCTTGTGTTCTTAATTTGTTTATAGTATCACTCTTTATGTCTAAATTCTGTACCTATTTTGATTTCATCTTGGTATACAGTGTAAGATCTAGGTCTATGTCTGGTTTCTGCCATACTGTTTTCCAGTTTTCCCAGAAGTTTTTGTCAATGGTGATTTGTTGTCAGAAGCTAGAATCTTTGGGTTTATCTAACAGGAGATAACTATAGTCATTAACTATTGTGTCTTGTGTACCTAACCTATTCCACTGATTCACCATTTTATTTCTTAAACAGTACCAAGTACTTTTGATGACTGCTGCTTTATAATACAATTTCAGCAAATCTAAGGTTTTTATGAAGCCAATTTGCTCATCATTTCTTATAAAATAATATTATTACATCACAATCATATACCAAAATGTATACAGCCATTCTGTAATTGATAGGTATCCCCTTGATTTCTAATTATTGACCACCATAAAAGGAGCTACTATAAATATTTTTTGTGCAAATAGGTCCTTTTATCTTTTATTTTATCTCTTTGGTTTTCACACCCAGCACTGGTATTGCTCAGTGAAAGGGCATGCACAGTTTTATAATTCTTTAACCATAATTACAATTTGTTCTCCAGAACTGTTGGACTAGTTTACAGCTCTAAGAATAATGCATTATTCTTATAATTTTTGACATTCCCTCTAGCATTTGTTATTTTTCTTTTCTGTCATATTAGGTAATCTTTAGTTGTGAAGTGGAGTTTCAGAGTTGTTTTAAATTGCATTTCTCTTATTAGTATTGATTCAGAGTTTTTTTTTTTTTAGGTGACTATTGATGGTTTTTTTTTCTTCTTTTTAAAACTGCCAGTTCATATGTTTTGACAAGCAGCTAGGGAGTGGCTCTTAATTTTATAAATATTATTCAGTTCCCTATATATTTGACAAATGGAGCCTTTATCAAAGACATTTGTTGTTATTTTTTCCTTAGTTTCCTGTTTTCTTTTTAATTTTGGCTACATTAGCTTTGTTTGTGCACAAGTTTTTTTTTTATTTCATATTATCAAAACCACCTCTTTATGTGATCCTCTCTATCACTTTTTGGTCATAAACACTTCCTGTTTCCATAGATATGACTGAATTTTTTTCCTGTCTCCCAAAATTTACTTGTGATATTAACCCTGTATGTCTAAATCATTTTTTTCAATCTCGACCTAATTTTGGTATATAGTATGGGATATCTGTCTATGCCTACTTTCTGCCAAGTTGTTTTCCAATTTTCTCAGAAATTTTTATCAAATGTTGAGTACTTACCCCATATGCTTGAATGCTTGGCTTTATCAAATACTTGATTACTATAGTCATTTACTACTGTGTATTGTATACCTAATCCATTACTCTCCTTGATCGCTCCATTTCTTAGCCAGTACCAGATTATTTTTGATGATAACTGCTTTGCAATATAGTTTGAAATCAACAACAGCCACTTTGCCTTCCTTAACATTCTTTTTCATTGATTCCCTTAATATTTTGCCCTTTTGTTCTTCCAGAAGAATTTAGTTATTACTTCTTCTAGATCTATAAAATTATTCTACAGCAGTTTGATTGGTATAGCCCTTTATAAGCACATTAACTTAGGTAGAATTTTCATTTTTATTTTACTGGTTTGGCCTACCCATGAGCAATTAAAATTTATCCATTTGGTTGTCTATCTCTATTTGCATGAAAAGTGTGTTATAGTTGTGTTCATATAATCTCTAGGTTTGTCTTGTCAGGTAAGCTCCAATGTATTTTATATAGTATACAGTTATTTTAAATGGAATTTCTCTTTTTATCCCTTGTTGTTTGACTTTTTTGGTAATATATAGAAATATTGCTGGTTTATGTTAGTTTATTTTATATCCTGCAATTTTATTCAAGTTGTTGATTGTTTCAACTCATCTTGTAGTTGGACTTCCTAAGCCTGTCTGTTGAATATTGCTGTTTGATCTGTTGATATTTTTTGTTTGTAATTTCTATTTGTATTTCCTCTGGAATCCAGGGTGCCAGATTTCCCCCCTGATTAAAGGGAATAATATATGTATGTTTGATTAAAGTGAGATTATTAACCCCTTAAAGTTGTGTTCCTTAGAAAAGCAGATCAAAGAACTTGTGCTGCCCATTCTTGTTGCTGGTATTGTTGGGTCTTATACCTCAGCAGCAGCTGCAAGCCACATTGTTGCTGCACCTTTGCTTAAACATCTTAGAGTTTAATTTTTAGGAATTCATTCAAAACTCATTTGTTAAAATTTAAATACCTTTTCAAGGACTCAGCACCCTGAATATGAATAGCATATTACATTTTTATATTGTTTACAATTTGAAAATTATTTTCTCATTCATCTCATTTGATTCTTGCTACCTGTTTCTGAAGTAAGCACTCATAGATATTCATCCATATTTTTGATCACTTATTCATTAATTCATCCATATATTCAGATAAATGCATGAATTTTTGGCTTTGCTTTTTGACCATGGAGATTACCATGGCAGAATTATTGATTGATGACTTAAATGTCTGTTTCTGAAGAAAGAAGCACATTGACATTTTCTGTAATCTGAAATCTCCCATTCAGATGTTTGTAGTCCCATTAGATTCAGTCTATAGGATAAATGATCCATTTCTTTTCCATTCACTCTGCCACATAAACTGCTTTGGGTCTTTTTTTTTTGCATGTTAGAGTACAGGTGGGTATTCTCACCTTCCTACACCCTGACTTTTTGCATAGTTCTGTACATGGGAGAATTCTATAAATTTGTTCAAATAAGTTTAATTTAACAATAATTTCAAGCACTTTTTATGGGTAGAGCACTCTGTAACACAATGAAAACACAAATTCAGAACTGAAAAAGTACCTGCTCTAAAATGCTTACATTCTAATGGTGGAGGGAGGGGGAAATTGGTTGAAAGGTATTAAAAGTGTACATAGACAATGAAATACAAAAGTTAATTTCTTCTTCTCATATCACTTTAACTTTATTTAGCATACCCAATCTCAATCCAATGTGTCATCAATTATATCAGTTAAAATAATAGCATATAACAAAAGTCAAGTGCAGAAGATAAGAGAATAAAAATAGAGAACAGGAAGGATAGGAAAACTTCTGGGAGAGCAGATCCGGAAGTTGAGACTTCCATCTTATGCTAGAGTGAAAGCAGAGTAAAGATTGGACAAAATAGATGATTTGGAAGGTTAAAGGATATAGAAGGCAAATTTCACTAAGAGTTAGCCCTGTTGGGAATATTTCTGAAAATGCTTTCAGTTCAACATCAGATCTGAACAATTCTTAAGCACGCCTATTAGATGGAAAAGAATGTTGTACATTGAAGGTAGAGGAAGTTAGATGGTCTATCTCACTGATAGACCACTCACTGATCTGCTACTGTTCTCTTCTTCTAATAACTTTCTCTCGCCCAACTTTTATTCAGTTATGTATAAAGTTAGGTGGACAAATAAGTATTGAAGTTGAAAAAAATTTGATTGTCTTTCATTGAAATGAAAATTCGAACTAAATGTTAATTAAAGATTTGAGAAAAAAAGAATGAAATGATTTGGCAGTCCCAAAGTTGAAAGTGTATACCATACTAATTATTCTCATGATATCTGTCACTGGTTACACAGCAACCACAAAAAAGGATATACAAAATTGTAGAAAAATGCATCAGAGGAAAAAGATTTTCTGCAGAATGAGCTAATTTTTAAGATGGAACATTCTGTTTGTTCTTATGGCTAAATGCCACAAAAATTCAAGTTTAATACTTTTTAAAATTTTATTTATTCCTTTTTATACACTTTAGGTTACAGAGTTTACAAATAGCTCCTTTCTACTCATTTAGAAGTTTTCAATTCATTTCAATAAGATCTGATTCCTCTAGATTTGGAAAAATGAAACCAAGATGCTTAACCAGTAATACTATAGTAATACCTAGTAATGCTGCACTTGCTTACTTCTGAGTGTCTTTCCAATGGAGATTCTGTGAGTCCAGGGAGCTTGGAGGAAAGGTAATTAAAATGCCTTCTCTCTCCTACACAAATATATATTTTCTCTTAAAAATGAGTATCTTTGGGCAGAGCCAAGATGGCAGCTGGAAAGCAGGGACTAGTGTGAGCTCCCTGCAAAGTCCCTCCAAAAACCTATTAAAAAATGGCTCTAGCCCAGGACAGCCTGGATGGTCTCTGGGTGGGGTATGTCCCACTTGGAGCTGGGAGTGGAGCAGAGCCCAACGTGGGCGGCATGGATCCACCAGACTGGGAGCCAGGTGGAGCGTGCCCTAGCACCCTGAATCAGAGAGCTGTGGCAGTTACCAGACTTCTCAACGCACAAACACCAAGGACAACAGAGTAGGTTAGTGGGAGAAACTGCTGGGGACTGGGATAGAGTTTGCAGTTTGGCCACTGCCCCAGGGGCAGTGGAGGTGGGGCAAATTTAGAACTACAGCTGCAGTTGCTTCTGGCCCCAGGCCCACATGGTGGGAGGAATTAAGTGGAGGATCACAGCAGGAGTGAAGAGCCTACTGAATATCTAAGTCCAGTCCAGGTTGGAGGTTCTTGGTGAAGGAGGAGTGTTGGTATGGCAGAGCTGGCACATCCCCCCAGGCTTGGAACATAGAACTCTTTAGTCTACAAGCAGTCATACCCTGCTGAAAAACTCAAGGGTCAAGTGAGTTGACTGGGAACATGGCCAGGCAGCGAAAATGCACCCAGATTCAGTCTCAGACTCTGGAAACCCTCTTTGGTGACAAAGAAGATCAAAACATACAGCCAAAATAAGTCAACAAAGTCAAAGAGCCTACATCAAAAGCCTCCAAGGAAAAAGATGAACTGGTCTCAGGCCATGGAAGAGCTTAAAAAGGATCTGGAAAGCAAGTTAGAGAAGTAGAGGAAAAATTGGGAAGAGAAGCAAGAAGGATGAGAGAAAACCATGAAAAACAAGTCAATGACTTGCTAAAGGACAGCCAAATATGTACTGAAAAATATACTGAAGAAAACAGCACCGTAAAAAATAGACTAACTCACATGGCAAAAAAGCTCCCAAAAGCCAATGAGGAGAAAAATACTTTGAAAGGCAGAATTACCCAAATGGAAAAGGAGGTCAAAAAGACCACTGAAGAAAATACTACCCTAAAAATTAGATTGGAGCAAGTGGAACCTAGTGACTTGATGAGAAATTAAGAAATTATAAAATAGAATGAAAGGAATGAAAAAATGGAAGACAATGTGAAATATCTCATTGGAAAAACCACTGACCTGGAAAATAGATCCAGGAGAGATAATTTCAAAATTATTGGACTACCTGAAAGACATGATCAAAAAAAGAGCTTTAGATATCATCTTTCAAGAAATTATCAAGGAGAACTGCCCTGATATTCAAGAGGCACAGGGCAAAATAGAAAGTGAAAGAATCCACAGATCACCTCCTATAAATCCCAAAAAGAAATCTCCTAGGAATATTGTGGCCAAATTCCAGAGCTCCCAGATCAAGGAGAAAATACTGCAAGCAGCCAGAAAGAAACAATTTGAGTATTGTGGAAACACAATCAGAATAACCCAAGATCTAGCAACTTCTACATTAAGAGATCAAAGGGCTTGGAATACTATATTCCAGAGGTCAGTGGAGCTAGGATTAAAACCAAGAATCACCTACCCAGCAAAACCGAGTATCATGCTCCAAGGAAAAATATGGATTTTCAATAAAATAGAAGACTTTCGAGTTTTCTCAGTGAAAAGACCAGAGCTGAATAGAAAATTTGACTTTCAAACACAAGAATCAAGAGAAGCATGAAAAAGT
>CM053622.1:116105753-116126624 GCA_028646595.1 Phalanger gymnotis
CCCCAGCTGGCCCCTCCTAAGTCACCAATCCACACCCACACAGGTTTCACACCTGACAGGGCCCTGGGCCTGGGGCTTAGCACTTAACAGCTGAAAGTACTTCCACTCAAAAGAAACAAAAGCCATGCTAATGAGACAATTTTACTTAGCAACACAGGGGGACTGGGATAGTAGTTGGATTTTTCCTCAGTTATTTGGTTTCTCTTCATACTTGTGGTGGCTATGGTTCTGTGGTGCCTCAGAAGCAGCAATTGCCTGAGGGAAAACAGGCACATAGCACTGACAGGAGTGGTTTCCCAGGTGCCTAGAGCAGGGCCCCTGGGAGATAACCTCTCCTTATCCCACTAGCACTCTGTAGGAGGCAGGCCAGAGTAGTAGCTGTGGGAGAAAAACAAACAGAGGCTTGGGGGAGGTGGGAATGGCCAGAGCCAGGATTCTAGTGGATTAGCCCAGGTCAGGACTGTGCTGAAGGTGTGAATACCAGCAAGAGTATTGTATTAAGAAGGCAGACTAGAGAGATAAGAACTTGGAATGCAACCCTGGAGCAAGAGTAGAGAGCTGTCTGTGTACAGACCCAGCAGGAGTGGAGAACTGCCTATGAGCCACCATGGTGAGGAGAGCACAAAAGCAGAGAGCTATTTGCATTGGGATTCAGGTCAAAGCCAGGAGCAGCTGGATCCTGGAGGAGGAGGAGGAACCATAGAGCTCAGAATTCAACCCTGGGGCAAGATAAAAACTTTGCAGCAAGGCACTATGTGTGCTTTTCTGCTGTGTCCCCCTGGGATGGTTTGGGACCTAGAAGGAGGGTGGAGTTGTCTATGGTGGGTGGGGGTAAGTGCCATGGACTCTCATGGACCCCACCCTGTTGGTTTTGTTTTCCAGCCAACCATCAGAACTTGGACGCAAGGGCTGGAGCAGAGTGGGGAAGAAACACTCCCAAGAGAACTTTATTTGAACTTTTTTGTTTGTATTGGGACTTTGCTCAGTGAAGCATGCCTGAATCTGAGAGTGCCAGGAGGAAGACTGAAATGACAACGTGGGGATCTAGCAAATTCTACATTACGGGACTGAAGGGCTTGGAATACGATATTTCAGGAAGGCAATGGAGCTACGATTAAAACCAAGAATCACCCACCCACCAAAACTGAGTATAATGGTCTAAGGCAAAATATGGATTTTCAACAAAATAGAGGACTTTCATGCTTTCTCAGTGAAAAGACCAGAGCTGAATAGAAAATTTGACTTTCAAACACAAGAATCAAGAGAAGCATTAAAAGATAAACAAGAAAGAGAAACCATAAGGGACTTACTAAAGTGGAACTGTTTTGTTTACATTCCTACATGGAAAGATGATGTGTATAATTCATAAGACATTTCTCAGTATTAGGGTAGTTGAACGGAATATAAATATGTGTACATATATACATCTACATATATACACACATACACACACAGAGGGCACAGGATCAGATGAATATGAAGAGATGATATCGAAAAACTAAAATAAAATCAAGGGAAGAGAGAAGAATATATTGAGAGAGGGAGAAAGGGAGAGATAGAATGGGGTACATTATCTTACATAAAAGTAGCAAGAAAAAGCAGTTCATTGGAAGGGAAGAGGGAGCCAGTGAGTGGGGATGAGTGAATTTTGCTCTCATCATATTTGACTTGACGATGGAATAGCTTGCACACTCAGTTGGGTATTTTGCCCTGCATGAGAGTGTGGGGAAGGGAATAGAGAATGGGGGGGGGGGAGGTGATGGAGAGGAGGGCAAATGTGGAGAAGTAATCAAGAGCAAACACTTTTGAAAGGGGACAAGTCGAGGGAGAGGGTTGAATAGAGAGGGACAGGACAGGATGGAAGGAAATATAGTTGGTCTTTCACAACATGACTATTTATGGGAGTTTTTTTTGCATAATGATACATGTGTGGCCTATGTTGAATTGCTTGCCTTTTTGGGGAGGGTGGATGGGGAAGGAAGTGGGGAGAGAATTTGGAACTCAAAGTTTTAAAAGCACATGCTCGAAAAAAGTTGTTTTTGTATGCAACCGGAAAATAGTTATTACAGGCAATGGGGCATAGAAATATCTTGCCCTGAAAGAAAGAGGAAAAGGGATGGGGGAGGGGAGTGGGGTAACAGAAGGGAGGTGTGACTGGGGAACTGGGGGATGATAATATATCCCATCTTGGAGTGGGGGAGGAGGGTAGAAATGGGGATAAAATTTGTAACTCAAAATTTTATGGAAGTCAGTGCTGAAAAGTTTAAAAAATAAATAATAAAGTATGCAATTAAAAAAATGGGAAAACTTGGAATAAGTGACTCCAGTTTCTTTGAAAAAAAAATAAGAGAAGAAAAAGAAATTGAATGAATTAGAATAGGCAAAGAAGAAACTAAGTTATCAGTCTTTGCAGATGATATGATGATTTGCATAGAGAATCCTAGAGAATCAAGTAAAAAACTACTTGAAATAAAAAAAAATAGCAAAGTTGCAGGATATAAAGTAAACCCACACAAATTCTCAGCAATCCTATATGTTATTAACAAAGTCCAACAGCAAGAGATAGGAAGAAAAATTTCATTTAAAGTTATTCTACACACTATAAAACATTTGGGAGTCTATCTACCAAGAAAAACCCAGGGCCTATACAAACACAGTTATGAAACATTGTTCACACAAATAAAGTCAGATCTAAATAAATGGAAAAACATTAGTTGCTCATGGTTAGGCTGAGTTAATATAATAAAAATTACAATTTTTCCCAAAGTAATTTATTTATTCAGTGCCACACCAGTCGAACTACCAAAAATAATTTTACAGAGCTGGATAGAATCCTATCTTAAAATAAACTCAAAATGGGTTCATGATTTAGGAATAAAGGCTGATACTATAGGCAATTTGGGAGAACAAGGCATAGTTTACCTCTCAGATTTGTGGGAAAAGGAAGAATTCATGACCCAACATGAGATAGAGAGCATCACAAAATGCAAAATGGATAATTTTGATTATGTTACATTGAAAAGTTTTTGTACAAACAAAACCAATGCAACAAACATTAGGTGGGAAACAGAATATTGGGAGAAAATCTTTACAACTTGTGTCTCTGATAAACACCTCAAATCTAAAATATACAGGGAAGTGAGCTAAATTTATAGGAATGCAAGTCATTCTTCAATTGAGAAATGGTCAAAGGATATGAACAGGTAGTTTCAGAGGAAGAAATTAAAGATATCTAGTCGTTTGAAAAAAAAAGCTCTAAATCACTATTAATCAGAGAAATACAAATCAAAACAACTCTTAGGTACCATATCTCTCCTGTCAGATTTGCTAACATGACAAAACAGGAAAATAATAAATGCTGGAGAGGATGTGGGAATATTGGAACATTGTTACATTGCTAGTGGAGTTGTGAACAGATCCAGCCATTCTGGAGAGTAATTCGGAGCTATGCCCAAATGGCTATAAAAATGTGCATACTCTTTCACCCTGAAATACCACTTCTAGGGAGGTATCCTAAAGAGATCACACAAGTGCGAAAAGGACCCATAAGTACAAAAATATTTATAGCAGCTCTTCTTGTGGTAGCAAAGAATTGGAAATCAAGAGGGGATGACTATCAATTGCAGAATGGCTAAACAAGTTGTGGTACATGAATGTAAAGGAATACTATTGTGCTAAAGGAAATGGGGAAGATACCGACTTCATAACGATCTGGGAAGAACTACATGATATGACGCTGAGTAAGAGGAGCAGAACCAGGAGAACATGGTACATAACCACACACATATTGATTCTGTGATGACTAACTTTGATAGACTTGGCTCTTCTGAGCAATACAAGGTTTAAAGACAGCCCCAAAGGTCGCATGATGGAAAGAGGTGTCTACATCCAGAGAAAGAACTATGGAGTCTGAATGCAGATTGAAGATTCTGTTCTCTTTTTTTCCTATATCTGTTTTTTGGTTTTGTTTCTTCTTTTTAATGATTCACTCCATTGATCTTGGTTCTTCTTTACGACTTGTCTGTTATGTAAATAATTGTTATGTGAAGGTATATGTAGAACATATATAAGATTCCATGCTGTCTTGGGGGGCGTGAGTGGGGATGGAGGGGAAGAAATTTTGGACTTCAAAAACCTATGGAACTGAGTGTTGTAAACTAAAAATTAAAAATAAAATAAAAAAATACTGTATGGCCACCTTACAAGTAAGTTATTATGTGATGGGATCACAAAGTATAGTGCCTCCATTTGTTCCAGGATCCATGGCCTTTTAGATTGTAAGGCCAAGGATCCTGGAGGGGTGAAATGTAATGGCAAGCAAAGTAAGACTTTTTAATGTTTTTTTTTTCATTTGGAGTGCTTCTCAGCACTAAGGAACCAAGTACCTTTGATTGATTGAATCAAGAATCTTTGATGACCTACTTAAGTCACAAGAAAGCCTAAGTCACATAAGTTTGAGTCACATGGCTGTGGCACCCTCTGACCCTGAAGAAGTGAATATATACTTTGAGGTTAGCATTTTGCTGTGTAGCTCATTCATTAGAAGAGTGTTCATGTGATTTGGCCAGACAAGACTCTGGGTAGCCATTAAGGAGCATCCCACCTTTGAAAACTGTGTACATATTGCTATGGACAGTTAGAAGCCTTATCTGCTGATTTGTGTTATTTGCTCTGTTTACATAATTTCTGCTCATAATTTTTGTTTGTGTTTTCTCTGAAATTCAGGGTGCTGACTTTTTCCCCTGAACTAAGTGAATTATATATATATATATATGTACATATATATATATATATATATATATATATATATTTAATTAAAGTGAGATTTTAAACCCCTTAAATTTGCTTTCCTTAGAAAAGCAGATTAAAGAACACGTGCTAGCAGTCTTCCAGTGTGCTAGTGTGGTTGGTCTTGCACTTCCACAGCAAGTGCAAGCAACATTGTTATTACAGCCACTTGCAAGAGTATCTGGGTAATTGCTGTCATGGAGCACAGAGATAAAAAAATTTTCCCAATTTAACATCAGCCATCCAGTGAATAGATGAATGGGGTAGAAAATAAACATTTATTAAGCTATGTTTCAGGCACCGTGGTAAGTGCTTTTCAGATGTGATCTCATTTGAACATCAGAACAGATAGAGCTGAAATGATTTGCCCAGGTTCACACAGCTAATCAGTGATGCCAATTTTAAACTCAGCACTTCTTCCTGACTATAGGATCAGTATTCCTCTGTGCCACCTAGCTGATATATGCTATTTAAGGCACTGTAGGGATATTAAATCATCATAGGTACTTGCAAATTACATTTCCAGATCACCATAGTTGTTAGCGTTCCTCTATGAAATTATCTTGACTTTTTGATGCACATATTTTATATGGATACTTCTGTACAGGTTATTTCCTCTTTAGTATATTTTAAAATCTTTGAAGGTATAGTTGATTTTTATTTTGTTTTTGTGTCTCTAGTGCCTAGCACATATGAAGCATTCAGCAGGCACTTTTTGAAATGAATTGATTGAACCTTGTTGGGGAGATAAGACATTGACATGGAGCTTATAAAAAGAGAACATATTAAAATGTGACATATGAAAAAGTGTTAAAATAATAGAAGTACATAAAAGTCTGAATTCTATACTAAGAAGTTGGGACTTGAAAGAAGAATAAAATCTGGATGATGGCCAGGTATTCCTTACAATGGGAAAGAGAGGAAAATGACCATGGTATGTGTGGTAGATAGCAAGTCTGATTTGGCTAGAGTGGACAATAATGCCAAAAATATAATAATATCAATAAAAATGACAATTTTACCTAAATTAATTTACTCATTTAGTGTCATATTAATCAAACTCCAAAAAAGTTATTTTATAGAGCTAGATAAAATAATAATGAAATTCATCTGGAAGAACAAAAGGTCTGGAATAACAAGAGAATTAATGAAAAGATATGCCAGGGATGGTGGCCTAGCCATATCAGATATTAAAATGTATTATAGAGCAGCAATCATCCAAACTGCTTGGTACTGGCTAAGAAATAGAGTGTTGGATCAGTGGAATAAGTTAGGTAACAAGATGTAGTAGCTAATGATTATACTAATCTATTCTTTGATAATCCAAAGAGTCTAGCTTTTCAGTTAAGAATTCACTATTTCACCAAAATTTCTGGGAAAACTGGAAAATAGATGGCAGAAACTGAGCATAGACCAATGTCTAACACTGTATACCAAAATAAAGTTAAAATGGGCTCATGATTTAAGAATAAAGGCTGATACTATAAGCAGTTTGTGAGAGCAAGGAATAGTTTCCCTATCAGATATATGGAGAAGGGAAGACTTTATGACCAAACAAGAGATAGACAGCATTACAAAATGCACAATTGATAATTTTGATTGTTAAATTGAAAAGTTTTTGTACAAAGCCAATACAGCAAAGATTAGGAGGGAAGCAGAAAACTGGAAAGAATTGTTACAACCGGTGTCTCTGATAAAGGCCTCATCTCTCAAATATACAGGGAACAGAGCCAAATTTGTAGGAATACAAGTCATTCCCCAATTGAGAAATGGCCAAAGGATATGAACAGGAAGTTTTCAGAGGAAGAAATTAAAGATATCTATAGTCATATGAAAAAATGCTCTAAATCACTATTGATTAAAAATATGAAAATCAAAACAATTCTTAGGTACCACATTTCTCCTGCTAGATTGGCCAACATGACAAAACAGGAAAATGCTAAATGCTGGAGAAGATGTGGGAAAATAGAAACATTGTTACATTGTTGGTGGAGTTGTGAACTGATCCAGCTATTCTGGAGAGCAATTTGGAATCATATCCAAAGGGCTATAAAAATGTGCATACCGGTATCTTGGACCCAGCAATACCACTTCTAGGGATGTACTCCAAA
The DNA here is from genome assembly GCA_028646595.1 of Phalanger gymnotis. NCBI lineage: Eukaryota > Metazoa > Chordata > Mammalia > Diprotodontia > Phalangeridae > Phalanger > Phalanger gymnotis. The sequence continues at coordinate 116,112,653 of CM053622.1, forward strand.
GAGATCACACAAGTGGTAAAAAGACCCATATATACAAAAATATTTATAGTAGCTCTTTTTGTGGTGGCAAAGAATTGGAAATCAAGGGGATGCCCATCAATTGGGGAGTGGCTAAATAAGTTGTGGTATATTCATGTAATGAAATACTATTATGCTATAAGAAACGAGGAGCGGACAGACTTCATAATAACTTGGAAAGAATCACATGATCTGATGGTGAGTGAGGGGAGCAGAACCAGGAGAAAATTATACATGATTAAAGACACACATGCTATCTGTCATGACTAACTTTGATAGACTTGACTCTTCTGAGCAATACAAGGTTCAAAGACACTTGCAAATGACTCATGACAGAAAACGCTGTCCACATCCAGAGAAAGATTTATGGAGTCTGAATGAAGACTGAGGAAATCTATTTGCTCTCCTTTTTTTCTTTCTTTTTTGTTTTTTTTTCTTTCTCATGATTCATTACATTGTTGATAATTCGTTACATCTTGAAAATCGTGTAAATAAAAAACTTTAATGTGAAGGTGTATGTAAAAACTATATTAGATTACATGCCATGGTGGGGAGAGGGAGAGGAGAGGGAGGGGGAGAAAATTTGGAACTCAAAAGGTTGTGGAATGGAGTGCTGTAAACTTAAAATAAAAAAAAAATTAAAAAAACCTGAGATATAATAATATCGTGTTGGTTTGCTCAGATGCTGGAGAGTTAGGCTGGGGGGGTTGGTATACAACTATCCATTCCATATCGTGACTTTCCCCATTGCAGTTTCAATATGTGATGGGTCAACATAAGAAACTAAATGGGAATTTTTTGGAAGTTTTGCAGAAGCCACAGATGAAACATGAAGGGCAACAGAAAACACAGAGCCTATCTCCAAATACTTAATGCAAATTTAATAATGAGATACTGTAAATACACCACAAAAGAAAAAGAAAAAAATAATACTTTTCTTATATGAAGTGAGGACCAAAACTTTTTATGTGGAATTTCGAGATTGTGGGGGCCCTGTGTCCCTAACCCTCATGATGAAGAAAGAAAACTATATTTCACAAGTTTACTTTATAATAATAAACAAAACACCAAGTTTTTCCTCTGAATTACATAGATACACTAGTCCCTTTTACTTCTGGTTGGTATTTTCTTGGCTTGTTTTTTAGTAACTCTCTAGGATTCCCCTTAGTTTAAATTACCCCAGATATTTTATTTGAGATGAATGCATCTCACAATCCTTGATATGCCAGATTGTGTTTTTTATAAAGACAGTATAGATGTTGCATTAACAAGAAAGTTGCAGGGGGTTAATTATGAAAAAAAAAAACAGTATCTGATTACATTGTAATACAGTGGTCCATTTAATCATCATCAGTGAGCTTTACTAGAATAGCCTGAAATCAAACAAAGCATAAACCTTCAATGAATGCTCATGGTGAAAGTAATATGTTTCACTGATTGGCACATAAGGACACCTTGTGTGTGTGTGTGTGTGTGTGTGTGTGTGTGTGTGTGCGCACGCGTGTGTGTGTGTGTGCATGTGTGTGTGTGAATTGTGAACCTACCTATTACAGCTAATGCAGAGACCTATTTCTAAAGATACTCAACTACTTAAAATCTTAAAGTTGGGAATAAGATATGTTTCTGAAATATGTAGGAGAGCAGAAGGTGAAATTTAAATATAATTTTTCATCTGCTCATGAACTAGAGGATTTTTTTAGGTTAGATGAAACATAGTACTTTATATATTGGGTGCAAGGTCAATCAGTATCTCTAGCTGATTTGGTCCTGGGCATAGAGTTTTTTTTGCTCAGACATGTGTTAGCAGAACTAGTAGGAGATCAGAGATGGAACAGGAATATTGGGCAAAAGATTTTGGGCATTTGTTGACTATTTTCCTTTGACACCTAATTTCTTCTGGCCCAAAATCAACAATGTTTTATCCTACAATAAACACTCTGGATGTAAAGATAGAAAGTAACCAGGAAAGTAAGAAATTTTCTGCATGGATACACTTGGCTTAATGGATATTTTTATCTAATTTTTAGAGTGTGTGACATAAGACAGAAAGAATTGATTCTTTGTGACATCAAGATGTAAGCCAACTCTTCTGCCTATGAGGGCATATCCCTTTTTTGAACAATTGTTGGAATGAGAGCCTAAGTTATACTGCTTTCTTCAAAAACTCATAATTTTATCAATGTGAGGACTTTCTCCACTGATGGAGCCCCTCCACCACATATTACTGTACAATCTATGTTATTTTTTTAGATAAAATATTCATTATTTGGTAGTTAATTTTTTGGGGGTATTCTTCACAGACCTATGGACCACTGCAGTACCATTTTTCTTTTCTTTTTTTTAACTTTTAAAGTTGTTTCTTATATTTTAATAACACTGTTATTTCTTAATGTATCCCCCTTCCTTTATGTCAGTAGCCATTTCTTGTAACAAAACAATTAATTCTAAAAAATCAACAAAGTTAACCAATGTAACAACTGAATTTTAAAGTTTGTTAAGGGGAGTAGAACCAAGATGGTAGAGTAGAAACAGGGTCCTACTTGAAATCTCTCCCCAAACCCCTCAGAATACCTCAAAATTGGCTCTAAAGAAATTCTAGAGCAGCAGAAGTCGCAAAATATTAGAGTGAAACAGATTTCCACCCCAAGACAATCCAGAAAGCCTGCAGGAAGGGTCTGTTGCACCAGGGTTGGAGCAGAGCATGGCCCAGCATGGGCTACACTAGAACCTATGGGGCTAGAACAAGCCTCAGAGCACTGAATTACTGGTAGCTGCTGCAGTTTCCAGACTTCTCAACCCATAAACAAATACAGCTATGAAGGTCAGTGGGAAAGGTCTATCACCAGGGTGAGAGGGGAGCATGGATGGTGGCAGCCACTACCACAGCCAAGCTGTATCTGGAGTGATCAGCCTACAGACAGTGGGTGAATCAAGCAGCTGACCTGGGTCACAGTCTTGTGTGGTGGTCCTAGAATGAGAAGGAGCACTGGTGTTGCAGAGTCACAGTTCCAAGGCAGAAAAGAGTACTTGTGGTTGCTTACAAACCAGAGCACAGGCAAGGACAGGAAGCACCTTTCCTTTGATCATACCACTTTGGAAGAACTGAAAATTTACAGGTCCCTAGAAATATCTCCGAAAATAGCTGCATAAAACCCCTGAAGCTTGGGGCAGTATACCCTCCACTTAAGAAAGAGCTCAAAGGTCAAGTAATTGGCTGGGAAAATGAGCAAGCAGAGGGGAAAAATAAGACTATGCAAGGTTATTTCCTTGGTGAAAAGGTTTTTTTTTTTTATGTCCGTGGTGACAAGGAAGATCAAAGCATACAACCAAAGGAAGACAACAAAGTCAAAGCTCCTATATCCAAAGCCTCCAAAAAATATGAAAAAAAAGTGTATGAAATGTTTACACTTATCCCCCACCCACACTTGTGCACCAAAGGAGAGAAGGAACATTTAAGAAATCTCTTCTGTAGTAGACGGGCCATTACATAAGGAGTGTTAAGTTTAGTAAGTTTAGATTCTTTTGTTCTATTTCTCTTGTTTAATATGTGTACACACACACACACACACACACACACACACACACACACACACACACACATATTCCGGGTTGATTAGCAAACCGAATTATGAAATGTGAGAAAGTCATGAATAAAACTGGGAAGTATTTAAAGAGTTATTTAAAGGATGAAGAGTGAAATATACACACACATACACACATATATGTGTATGTAACACATATATGTGTGTACATAAATACACATATATCTGTTTATATGCACATAAACATGTGTGCATACACACATCTGTGTGTATTTCATTCTTCATCACTTTAAATAATTCTCTAAATGCTTCACAGTTTGTTTTTTTTTTATTGCTCTCTCACATTTCATGCTTCAGCTGACTAATCTACCTGGAATTTTGCTCAATTACTTGGTTCCACTCACCCTAGAATATCCCTTCTCCATTCTGGCTCTTTTTCTCCCATTAATAATTTGTTCCCAGGGACATGCTTCATTCCTCTCCTGACTATGCTATCATTTTTCCCAGGCTTGACCATCATACTCCTGTGGACTTTGCCACTATGCTTCTGCATAGGTACTTTTATTCCCTCATGTTCAGTTCCACTTTACATTTTGTCTTCTCTCATTAGAATGTCAGGTTTTCAATGGTAGGAATTGTTTTCCTTTTCTTTTTTTTTTTGTATTTAAATCTCCATTGCACCTAGTCAACTCTGACTAAATTCTTGTTACCTGTTTGTTCTTGCTTTTCTGAATGCTTCATATTTCTTATTTCTAACTGAGCAGTAATGTCCCTTTATGTTTATAGACCTAAATTTGTTTAGTGATTCAATAATAATGGGTATCCATTTCATTTCTGTGCTGCTATGAGAAATTTGTATATAGAAGATCTTTCTGTCCTTGGGTTATATGCTGAACTTTAAGATATCTGGATATAAATATATATAATTCCAATTTTTTTTGGAAAATTTTGAACCAATTCAAAGCTCCAGCAACTGTGTAGCAATTTTCCTACCTTTCCATACTTGTTCCAGTATTGACCATTATGATCTTTTGTCTTCTTTGCCAAGGTGGGGATGTATTAGTATAAAGCATTATATCCTTAAATTTTTTCTAGTTTGGTAGAATCTAATACATGTCCAGTATTAGATCCAGATAGTAAGAAGATTTCGGAACAAAACTTCGATTGAGATTTAATAACTTTAGAAGATTCACCATGGTATTATAGATAGAGAGAGTTGTGGACTCAGTCAGGAAGATATGGCTTCAACTTCTGCATCAGATAGCACCCGCATCACCTTGGAAAAGTCAGGCCTCCAAATGCTTTTCTGCCTCACAGAAACATTTCTATCTCTTTAATAAGAGTGAATTAACCATGGTCTTATATTTTAGAGGCATGACTTACTTCATGAAAAGAAACTAAAATTCCTAATATGTGAAAATGAGAGACAGAGACAGACAGATGGATAAATTACAGACTGATTACATTATAAAAAGGTTTTCTGGGCATTTATATTGTATAGTTTATTAACTAATTGACCAGGAACCTGGGGGCCAGAGAAATTGTGTTAGCAAGCACTTCCAAGCAGAGATTAATCATAAATAAAGATTGAGCATCTTAAAAATTGTAATATATGTCATGGGGGACATACAATTTGAAAATTCAATTTACAACGTTTCTAAGGAATTTTTTGACTACATAAAGGAATGTTTGTCTGCCTGTAATATATGTGATAAAACTGTTGGAATATCCCTACAATTTAGTCTTAGTCTGAGCTAATAGGAAACCAATTAAAATTTAAAGTTTACATTTAAAGAGCATTTAAGTGTTGCATTGTACATTGTATATATTATCTCATTAGATCCTCATAATCATCTTGTTGGGTAGGTATAATTGTTACCACTGCCATTTTTCAGATGAGGAAATGGAAACTCAGAGAGGCTAAATTATTTGCTCTGGATAGCATAAGTAGTGTGTGATGATTCTATTCCTGTTAGGCTGTAAAACTATGTTATTCAAAACAAATTTTTGCCAAAAAAAATCAAGTATATTCTTTCATCTGTGAGGTTTATAAAGAATGTATAGGAATTTAAATTCACATCTTTTTTCACCGCAATTCCAGCTCTTTACATACTATTGTAAGCTGTTTCTTTGAACTAAATGCTATAGCCAGATGAGAACTAAGTAGTGGAACTAGGGAAGGAGGAAAAGAAAAAAAAAATGTAAGAAAAAGAAAAACAACAATGAGCAGATTTGTTGCAAGGTGAGCATGCATTAGCAGCATTTTAAACTTTTTGTTTTAGAACATACAATTCCCTCTACATTACAAAGAAATTTGTATTTATATTTATAAACAAATTTATTTTAATAGCATAAGTTACATTGGAGCAGGAAATTGCTGTAAGTATGTAAATCCCATACATTGGAATGGATTATCTTGCACATAGACACATCCATTTGCAGAATAAAAATGTACATAATTCATTAGAAACACTCCATTTAGGGATTAAAGTATATGATATAAGTAATTAAAGAAATGACTTCAATGCTTTGGTATACAATAGATGCCTCCACTACCTTTCCTTTCAAATCACTTTTACCCATCCACAGTCTTGCTTCTGGCCTCATCATTCAATTGAAATTTTCTCTTAAAGTTACCAGTGATTTCTTAATTACAACTAATGATCTTTTAAAAATTTTCATCCTTCTTGACCTCTCTGCAGCCTTTGATAGTATTAATCAACATCTTCTCTCAAGGTTTCTATAACACTGCACTGTCCATAGTATCCTCCAATTTGTCTGATTGCTCCTCCATGTTCACTGTTGGATCTTTTTCTAGGTCAAACCTATCAAAGGTAGCTGTCCCTCTGGGGTCTGTTATAGGACCTCTTCTCTTCTCTCTTTGTGCTATATCTCTTGGTAATCATATCTACTTCCAAAATTTCAATTATCTTCTCTGTTCTGATGATTCTTTGATTGGTTTCTCTAACCTTAGCTTCTTTTTTAACGCCCAGTCTCACATTTCCGACTGCCTATTAGGCATCTCAAACTAGATTTCCTATAGACTTCTTAAACTAAACATGTACAAAATTAAACCCATTGTTTTCACCTCCCTAAATCCCTGCCCCAAATTGTGAACTTCTTGTTTCCAATATCAGCATTCTCCCAGTCACACAGGCTCACAACTCATGTGTCATCCTAAATTCCTCACTCTCTCTTATCTCCCCATATCTAATCTGTTGCCAAGTTCTCTTGAACTTGTACTTTCATACTTTCTTTTGTATATGCTCACTTCTCTCCTCTGCCACTTCCACCACCCTGCTACAGGACCTCATCACATCATTTCTAGACTATTACAATAATTTGTGGATTATTCTCCCTGCTTCATGTCTCTCCCCACTCTATCTTATATTTAGCTGTTAAATTAATCTTCTGAAATCGCAGATCTGAACATTTCTCTCTTTTTTTTAATAAATTCCAGAGGTTCCATATTACTTTTAGGATCAAATGTAAAATTTTATTTGGCATGCAAAACTCTTTAGGATCTGGTCCCCTCTTACCTCTTCAGTTCCTTTACATTTCAATCACAGCCAGGTTCTCTTCAATCAAGTCACACTGCCCTCCTTGCTGTTCTTCACACGAAATGGTCCATTTCCTGACTCCACGCATTTTCTCTGATTGCCCCCCCCATACTTAGAATGTTCTTTCTTCATCTGACTTCCTTTTCCTCAAGTTTCAATTAAAATCCCATATTCAACAGGAAGCTTTTCTTTATCTCCCTTAATGCTAATGTCATCTCTCTTAATTTTTCCTACACATTTACCCTAAAATTGTTTCTATATTATTTTTTGAATGCCATCTCCCCAATTAGTCTGTGAGCTCCTTAAGAGGAGACCATCTTTTTCATTTCTTAATATCCCCAGTTATCTCAGTGTCTATCACAGGGGTGCAGAACCTGTGGCCTTAAGGCAACATGTGGCCTTCTAGTGACCTTTTGACTGAATCCAAATTTACAGAACAAAAACTTTGATTTTCATTAATACACTCGTTCATCTTTTATATTTTTATTTTATTTTTTAAATGAAAATATTTAAAATAGAAAAGAATAAATTGAGTTTCAATGAAATAATTCTCCCAGACTGACCAGCAAAATTAGAACATTAATAAGCCACAAAGGCTAAATTGACATGTACTTTTATATTGAGTATATTCTTAATGAAAATATGAGGAGGGAGGCATGCCTTAAGAAAGCATTTTCTACAGCAAGCTACATGCCTTTTAGTCACACAATAAGTATCAAAGTTGGGGTTTGAACCTAGGTCCTTTGACTCTAGAGTCAGTGCTTTATCTATTATACTACATTAGTCCTACGTGCCCCTTGTGGCTTCATCACAATCCTTTAGTAAATCTCTATATTATTTTCCACAGGAGGTGTTCTAATCCATTTCCTTTCACCTGATTCCTCTAACTCTACTCCAGCCCACAATATCAGCTTGTCATCTTGTTTCTTACTTTATTCAAGATATTCAGCTTTTCTGTAGCAAGTTTTCTATCTCCTTTAAAACCTCTACTCATATTCACCCATCTTCTCTTCCTTAGAAGCAATTTGAATAAAAAAGGTGTCTTTTTTTCCTCTTCAAATATAGCCCTCAACTAATATTCTTTACCCTATCCCCTCTTATTTATTTCAATGGACAGAGTAATGAGAGAAAGCTGCAGAGGCAAATGTACAGCTAATATAAAAAATTCTCCTGATAAATTGGAGCTACTCATAAGTGGAATAGACTGCCTGAGGTATTGGCTATTTCCTCTTTCTGTGAGTTTTTTTAAGCAAGTCCTAGATAATCTCTCTTCAGAAAGATTGTCAAAGGGATTCTTTTTAGAAGTATATTGGACATAATGGCCTCTGGACTCAACGATTTTGCATATTAAATCATTCTTTTAGAAAATTGATTGAAGAAAAGAAAACATGTTAGTCACTCTGTAAAATAAGTATTAATCTTTCCCTGACATCAATTTTATTTCTCATTGAATCAATTCATTTGTGTGTGGGAAGAGGTAGAAAGTTCATGTAAAACATGCCTAATATCAGTTTGGTCTAGTGGAAATCCTGTGGTGTACTTGGGGTCAGCATACTTGTGTATTTACCCAAGCTTCCTAACTTAGAAGACATGTGGTTTGAAGTAAACTTATTCAACCATTTGAAGCCCTGGTACTTTTATATGAAGAATCAGGATGATAACACTGGCCTTTTTCAATTCAAATGTTACTATGAGGATAGAATGAGATGTGGATCTGAAAGAATTTTGAAAACAAAAGGTTCTATGCAAGCATTATAGTATTATTATATTTTTTTATAAGACATAAGACATTTGCATGCATATCCAATGGACCATGATGCATGAGAATTACCAACAGACTGACACAAAGAGATGGGAGAGTTTCATTAATTTTTTTTGAAAATTTGAGTCTCTCTTTTGTGTGAGTCCATTTGTATTCCTTTCCTTCAGGTATATTTATCCTAAAAGGTTGCAAAAGTAAGTTAAAAATTGAAATTTCATTGTAATCAGCACAAGTTGATTATTCCCCTTTTGTGTACAAGTGAAGGTGACAAGCACTTCATAAACAAAGCTGAAACCAAAAATATCCCCAGACTATGTGAAATGACTGACTAAAGAACAAACAAAAAAACCCCATAATTTTAGTCATATAACTAAATACTATGCCAAGTTACAATCTTTCTATTCCTTCTTAGGAAGAGAAGTGAAGACCCCCTGAGTAAGATAAAGAAACTGTGAGCCAGGCATCTCCATGGTGACTCACATCTTTACTGTGAGACTTCAGAACACAAAGGTGGAACACCTGCCTGAATATCCCCATGCAATGGATAGTATCAGGGACAATACTTAGAGTGCTCCTTTTTGAAGGGAAAATCTTGAAGATTGCACATTAAGGAATATGGTACGTAAGTTTAAAAAAATAAAACAACTAATGTTCTTTTCGCAGAAGGATACAGATTCTAGTTTTAGTCCTACCTCTTCCTCATACAGTTACTTTGGACACTTCAGACACACAACTTTATCTTTCTCTGCCTCACTTTCCACATCTGCAGAATCTTTTTTTTTAAATCAAATCTTTGACTTTTGCAATTTTTAATTCTAAAAAAGCTTCTAGGTGGGTGGGGAATTGCTATGTGAAATATTCTCAGTGAAATGAAATCAGATTTAAAGAAGATTTTTGGAATAAATTTGTGCTTTTATAGGTAAAAGGGATGGAAATGTAGAAAATTGCAATTCATCTGCAGCTTTTAAACTTCTATAGTTGCCTACAACATTAAGAAGCTATAGCTAGCATGTGTGAGAGATATAACATGAACTCAGGTCTTTCTAACTTGAAGGCAGACCACTTATTGCTCCATCAGATGCAACAAAGCCAAGATTCAATTTCAAGTCTTTCAACTCCATACACAGCACTCATATTATGAGACTGCACTAGGTAAATAAGGATTTATTAAGCTCCTATTATGTGTTAAGCATTGTGTTTGGGACCAAGCTTACAAATAGTCAAAGGTGAGTCTCTGTCCTCAGGTAGCTCACAATCTCAGACTGGAAACAATAATCAAGTGAATATATAAAAACAGACTATATACAAGATAAATAGGGAATAATTAAGAGAGGGAAGACACTAAAATTAGGAAGAGTTGGGACAGGCTTCTTTCGGAATGTTAGATTTTAGATGGGATTTACAGGAAGACCAGGAAGCCATAAAACAAAGAAGAGATAAGCTAGCATTCTAGGAATGGAGAGAAACTGGAGAAAGTAACTTGAGTTGATCAAAGATATTTTTCTTTATTTTTCTTGGGGTTGTTATTTTTTTAGTATGTGTGTGTGTGTGTGTGTGTGTGTGTGTTTTCTTTCACAGAATAACTTACATGGAAATGTGTTTTACATGACTACACATACACAACTTATGTCAAATTCCTTGTCTTCTAATTGGGGAAGGGAGATAATTTGGAACTCAATATTTGAAAAAAAATAGAATGTTAAAATTGTTTCTACATGTTAGCAGGAAAAATAAATTTTTGAATAAGATTTAAAAATACTTTGAGCTGAGAGATGAAGTGTTTTGTTCTTGGAACAGGAAGGAGGCCAATGTCATTGGATCAAAGAATTACATTGTCTGGGAGTTAGAAGAAAGAAGACATTAAAGGAGAAGTGAGTTAGATTATGAAAAGCTTTAAGTGCCAAATAGAGGATCTTCTATTTGTTCCTAGAGGTAATAGGGATCCTTTATAGTTTATTGCATAGGGGAAGTAACATAGTCCAGCCAGTGCTTTAGGAAAGTCATTTTGATGACTGCATGGAGGATGGATTGGAATGAAGAGAAACTTGTGGCAGCTGGACCTACCAGCAGGCTATTTTAATAATACAAATGTGACAAGATAAAGACTTATATAAATGGCACAATAAAGCATACATTGCCCAAATTATTGGGTTTGTTGGTGTATTGAAAAACAGGGTGGGACTTTTATTGTCTTCTGTTTTGGAGTGGTTCTCAGCACCGAGGCAATCAAGTGTCTTTGAGTCTTGCCTTTGTTTGAATCAAGAGCCTTTGATTGGAAATAATATATATGATGTGGTGCCTGTGATTAAAAATCTCACCCACACCCTTTTGCTAAGTAGATGCTAAGCCTCAGACCTACACCCTTTTTCTAAGTAGGCCCTAAGCCCCAGGGTCCTAAACAGGGTATATATGGTCTGACGCTAGTATTTTGTTTTGGGGGCTCACTCATTGGAAGAGCTTTCATGTGATTTGGTCAGATGAGACTGGGTGGCCGCTAAGTATCCCCCTGGCTTTGAAAATCCAGATGCTCATGCTTCTCTCTCTGGTAACTGTATATGCATTGCTATGGCCTGACAGAAGCCTGTCTGTTGATTTGAGTTTATTTTCTCTCTTTATTTAATTTCTGTTCCTAAGTTCCATTTGTGTTTTTTCTGAAGTTCAGGGTTTCCCCCCTGACCTAAGTAAGTGATATGTATTTTAGATTTAAGTGAGATTGTAAACCCCTTAAAGTTGCTTTCTTTAGAAAAGCAGATCAAAGAACTTGTGCTAGCAGCCCTGCTATATGCTGATGTTATTTGTCTTACACCCACACAGCAATTGCTAGCAACATTGTTGTTACAGTTGGGAAGGTACTTTGTTTTTGTTGTTTAGTTGTTTCAGTTGAGTCTGAGTCTTCATAACCCCATGTTGGGTTACATTAGCAAAGATATTAGAGTTCATTTCCTTCTCTGGCTCATTTTACAGATGGGTAAACTGAGGCAAATAGGCTTTAGTGACATGCCCAGGGTCACACAGCTAGGAACTATCTGGAAGCAAATTTGAACTCATTTGCTTTGCAAGAGCAGCATATAGACGACCTATGATAACTCACTCAAGAGGTTATTCAAACATTTGGACATTAAAACCCAAATGCTTTTAATACAATTAGGAAAAATAGCTACCTACAAGACTTGAATGTAGAGAGATATTTTTCTCTTTTATATTCTATGTGGTTGTAGGTAAAAATCAGTACATATTTTAAAAATTCAATTTTAATTTATATTTGGAAAGTGCTAGTGACTTTTTCAAATATGTATGAAGTTGCCAATTAGATTTTCCCTATTCCCTGAGAGAGACACTAATTCTAAAGACAACACTACTCTGATTAAAAATGATCGAGGGCTATCCCTCTCAAGGTGTGGCACCCCTAAGTTCATTTAATTTATCCTTTTCAAAAAAAAGCCTCACTGCTCAAAGAGGGCCTTTTCTAATGGAAATGTTTTCCATGCAGAAACGTATGATTAAACAGTACATTTTTTATTCTTGTAAAACAAAGAAAGACTTAGAGAAATCATAAGGTTGAAAATAAATATAGACCCATGTGGCTACTCCTGGGTGAGAGTGAGACAGGGGAATGCATCCTAAATATTTAAAGCAGGGATTCTTAATCTTATGTGTGTGTGTGTGTGTGTGTGTGTCATGACATTTTTACTGGTCTAGTGAAGCCTATGGACATGTTCTATATAATATAGTTTTTAGTTTTATAGAATAAAGTTTTAAAATTTATAAAATAGAGCACCATTGATTACAAAGGAAACATTATATTGAAATATAGCTATTATATATTCACATATATACACATATGCATACATTTTATTCACAGGGTATGTAAATATATGTATATGGTAGACAAAACCTTTAATGCAGTTTAAACACACACATACACACACACACACACACACACACCACACACGTTACAAACCTCTGATATAAAGCATATGAAGCCTGCATTGAAACCTGCAACACTTTGAAGTGTTCCTGCACCAGATTCAATTGGCAAAACCTGGAGCATTCCAGAGACTGCCTACACCTAATTAAATCGGGAAATAAAATAAAAATATAACAATAGCACATATGTATGAGCATTTGTGTATATGTATGTATGTATATGTGTGCATGTGCATATGCATGTACATGTGTATATATGTGTGTATTGTGTGTATGTATGTATGTATTTATGTATTCATGTATGCATGTGTTTTTTTAAGTCAGTCTGGGCCCACGAAGTTTGTCATGTTCAATTTAGTGGCTCCTGTTTCTATTTTGAGTTTCACACTACTAGTCTAAAAGTTAGTGTTTCTGTAGGTAGGGTATACCTTAATTTCTATAGCATGATTTGAAAAATCTGGGCAAGTGCCTTTCCCTTTCTTACTGCCAACTTGGAAACTTAGAATTACACCATTAGAAGTTTTGTTCCTTTGGACTTTTAGGACTTTTCAGGCTTCAGGAGCTCTTATTAAAAGACTAATTTTGCAAATGGTAAGAGTTCAAGATATTAAAAGCTACTAACATCTTAAAGAAAACTAATGGGCAGTCAGAGGAAAATAAGATGAGACCCGAAGGGGGGCAAGGGAAGAAGGGTGCTAAAAGCACAGAGAAAATTATACCAATGAAAAAACGTGACTTAATAAATTTCAGGACAAATCAGGTTTATACACATTCCTTTCCCTTTCTTGAGGGATGACTCAACTTACACTTGATGTAAATGGCAAAAAGTGAGTGTATTCCCACTCAGGCACTTTTGGTAGCCTCTGCTGATTTTCAATGCATAACTATAAGTCTGAGAAGGCTTCGACACCTTCTTTTCTTTTTTTTTTAAATTTATTTTTAATATGTTTGGTTTTCAGCATTGATATTCACAGGCATCTGAATTACAAATTTTCTCCCCGTTTCCTCCCCACCCCCAACTCAAAGATGGTGTACACTCTGGTTGCCCTGTTCCCCAGTCTGCCCTCCCCTCCATCACTCCATTCCCCTCCCATCCCCCTTTCCCTTCCTTTCTCGTAGGGCAAGATAAATCTCTATGCCCCATTGCCTGTGCATCTTATTTT
>CM053622.1:116127124-116166862 GCA_028646595.1 Phalanger gymnotis
CTCAAATTGTTTCTTTCTGGCTGCTTGTAGTATTCTCTCTTTGACCTGGAAACTCTGGAACTTGGCGACAATATTCCTAGGAGATTTCTTTTTGGGATCTATTTGAGGAAGTGATCTGTGGATACTTTCAATTTCTATTTTGCCCTGTGACTCTAGAATATCAGGGCAGTTCTCCTTGATAATTTCTTGAAAGATGATATCTAGGCTCTTTTTTTGATCATGGCTTTCAGGCAGTCCAATAATTTTTAAATTCTCTCTCCTGGGTCTATTTTCCAGGTCAGTAGTTTTTCCAATGAGATATTTCATTTTTTTTTCCAATGAGATATTTCATTATTTTATATCCTACAACTTTGCTAAAGTTGTTTATTATTTCAAGTAGTTTTTTACTTGATTCTCTAGGATTCTCTAAGTAAATCATCATATCATCTGCAAAAAGTGATAATTTGATTTCTTCTTTGCCTATTCTAATTCCTTCAATTTCTTTTTTTTCTCTTATTGCTGAAGCTAACATTTCTAGTACCAAATTGAATAGTAAGGGTGATAATAGACATCCTTGTTTCACCACTGTAGTAGGAAGGCCGAATTTATAATCTCAAATATAATCATGTATATGTTTGAATGGTTAGAAATCACAAGGTATGAGAGATTCTCTGAGGAGAAAACAACAAGAAATTTATTTAGGCCCCACCACAGCAGAACCGTGAACCAGGCTCCCCATTCTAACATCTTGACAAAAAGACTCCAGCCCCAGAAAGCCCACCTCACAAGAGTAACCAGGAGGCCACAGAAAAACAAGATAGTATTTAGCCAAATCATTTTACTGGCCTCACGTTCCTGCTCGCACTCCTGGTCTACACACGGGTAAGCCCTGCTTCCGCAGCTTCCTGCCTCCGCAGCTTCTGGCTTCCGCAGCTTTCTGCTTCCGCTGAAACTGTCTCTTGGCTCACTTTTCCTCGCAGCTGAGCTTCTGGCATTCTCAAGCCCTGCCTCAACGACCAGAGACCATTGGTTCCCAAGCTGGCCCCTCCTAAGTCGCCAATCCACACCCACACAGGTTTCACACCTGACAGGGCCTTGGGCCTGGGGCTTAGCACTTAACAACTGAAAGTACTTCCACTCAAAAGAAACAAAAGCCATGCTGATGAGACAATTTTGCTTAACAACACAACCACTGATGTTATTGGGAATGCATCTAACTTATCCCCATTGCAAATAATGCTTGTTGATGGTTTTCAGGAGATGCTATTTATAATTTTGAGGAAGGCTCCATTTATTCCTATGTTTTCTAGTGTTTTTAATAGCAATGGGTGTTCTATTTTGTCAAAGGCTTTTTCTACATCTGTTGAGATGATTATATGGTTTCTGCTAGTTTTGTTGTTCATATGATCAATTATGCTAATAGTTTTCCTAATATTGAACCAGTCTTTCATTCCTGGAATAAAACCTACCTGGTCATAGTGTATTATTCTCATGATAATTTGTTGCAATCTTTCCTAATATTTTATTTAAAATTTTTGCCTCAATTTTCTTTACAGAAATTGTTCTATAATTTTCTTTCTCTGATTTGACTGTTCCTGATTTGGGTATTAGTACCATATTTGTGTCATAAAAAGAATTTGGTAGGACTTCTTCTTTTCCTATTTTCCCATATAGTCTACAAAGTATAGGAATTAGTTGTTCTTTAAATGTTTGATAGAATTGACATGTAAAACCATCTGGCCCTGGAGATTTTTTCCTAGGGAGTTCATTGATGACTTGCTCAATTTGTTTTTCTGAGATGGGGTTATTTAGAAATTTTAATTCCTTTTTTGTTAATGTGGGCAATTTATGTTTTTGTAGATATTCATCCACATCCCTAAGGTTGTCAAATTTATGGGCATAAAATTAAGCAAAACAATTTCTAATTATTATTTTGATTTCCTTTTCATTAAAAGTGAATTGACCCTTTTCATTTTTGATACTGGTATTTTGATATTCTTCTTTCTTCTTTTTAATCCAATTGACCAAAGGTTTATCAACTTTATTGGTTCTTTTGCAAAACCAGCTCTTTGTTTTATTTATTAATTCAATAGTTTTCTTGGTTTCAATTTTATTAATCTCTCCTTTGATTTTCAGTATTTCTAATTCGGTATTTAATTGGGGATTTTCAAGTTGTTCTTTTTCTAGCTTTTTCAGTTGCATGCCCATTTCACTGATCTCCTTTTTCTCTATTTTATTCATGTAAGCATTTAGAGATATAAAACTTCACCTAAGAACTGCTTTTGCTGCATCCCATAAGTTTTGGTATGTTGTCTCATTATTGTCATTCTCTTGAATGAAGTTACTAAATTATTTCTCTGATTTGTTCTTTGGCCCACTCATTCTTTAGAATTAGATTATTTAGTTGCCACTTAACTTTTAGCTTATTTTTACATGGTCCTGTGTTACAAATAATTTTTATTGCATTGTTATATGAAAAATATGCTTTGACTACTTCTGCCTTTCTGCACTGGAATGTGAGTTTTTTATGCCCTAATACATGGTCAATTTTTGAGTATGTGCCATGTACTGCTGAGAAGAAAATATATTCCTTTTTATCCTCATTCAGTTTTCTCCAGAGATCTATCATATCTGCCTTTTCTAAAATTCTGTTTACCTCCTTAACTTCTTTCTTATTTATTTTGAGGTTAGATTTATCAAGTTCAGAAAGGGGAAGGTTGAGGTCTCCCAAAATTATAGTTTTTCTGTCTATTTCTTTTCAATTTCTTTTTCCAATCAGATATTTCATATTTTTTTTCTATTTTTTCATTCTTTAGTTTTGTTTTACTACTTCTTGATGCCTCAAAGAGTCATTAGCTTCCACTTGCTCAACTCTAATTTTTAATGATTTGCTGTCTTCATTTTGCTTTTGATTCTCCTTTTCCAATTGGTTGATTTTACCTCTTAGGGTGTTATTTTCTCTATTTCTATTCTGAATCTCCATAGCCATTCCACCAATCTTATTCTTTAAGGGCTTGATTTCATCAGTGGATTTTTTTTCCATTTTTTCTTTTACCTCCCTAATTTGGTTTTTAAAATCCTCTTTTAGCTCTTCTAATAGTGCTTTTTGGGCTTGAGACCAGTTCTCATTCCCTTTTGAGGTATCAGATGTGGGTATAGTGTCATTGCTATCCTCTTTCAAATTGGTATTTTTATCATGCTTATCTCCTTAAAAAGAATCAATGGTCCTCAGTTTTTTTTGTGTGTCTTTCTTCATGTTGGTTAGCTTTTTCCTGCCTTTACAATAAATTTCTGCTTTTCGGGCTCAGGGATCTCTGTCCCAAGTTTCTTCTTCTGGGCACTGTGAGTCTAATCGCTCGCTTTGTGTATTATAGCCTTTAGTTTCCTGAGGTGTGTGGCAGGAGTTTGAGTTCCTGAAGTTTCCTCTTCCCCTGCTCTTCAGCAGTGTTCCTCTTCAGCAATGGTCTCAGCTGTTTGTTGTTTGTGCTGTTGTCTGCCACTTCCCCTGGTGGTGCAAAGTATGTGAGAGATCCTAATGTAGACCCCTGCTGGCTCTGCCCCTCTGGGACTCAGGAACTCCCACTGCACGGGCACTAAAGCCCAATGTCTGTCTCTTCTATTCCAGCATTTTTTTCCCAAGGAATTCTCTGGGTCAGGGATGGAGAACAATATATTCTACTCCAGCCTTTTACCTTTACCCTGTTCATATCCTCCTGTTTCAAATGTGTTTCTTTTAAACAACTTATCGTAGGATTATGGTTTTTTTTTTTCCATTCTGCTATCTGCTTCCATTATATGGGAGAGTTCATCCTATTCACATTCACAGTTATGATTACTATGTGTCTTTTTCTCCATCCTATTTCCCCCTGTTTATCCTTTTATTTCTCTCTTTCATCTTCGACTCAACAGAGTTTTCCTTTGGACTGCCATGTTCCTCAGTTTACACTCCCTCCCTCTTGTTTCCCCTCCCTTATCTTACTGTTTTCCCCTTGTTGTTTCTTCCCTCCCTTCTGACTACCCGCCTCCCTTTTTTCTCCCTTCCCTCGTACTGCCTGTAGGACAAATTAGATTTTTATACTTATCAGGGTATGTTATTCTCTTCTTGAACCAAATCCTATGACAACAAAGCTCAAGTACTGCTTTTCTCCCTCCCTGCTTTCCGTCTACTACAATATGTTTTTGTGCCTCTTCATGTGATGTAATTTACCCTGTTGTACTATGTCCTTAACTCTTCTCCCTGAACTATCCCTTTACATCTCTTAATTATATTTTTATCATTATATCTGTTATTTTATACTGATATCCACAGTCTATGAATATTCCTTTCAATTACCATAAGTATATTATTCTCAAGATTGACATATATTATATACATATATACATATGTATATATATATATGACAAAATAATCATATGTAAGGATTTAAATAATTAGCCTTATTGATTAATTGGATTTTCTTTCCCTATTTATCTTTTCATGTCTCTCTTGAGTTTTGTATTTGGAGATCAAAATTTCCATTGAGTTCTGGCCTTTTCATGAGGAAGATCTAGAATTGTCTTTTTTCATTGAATGTCCATTTCCTTGCCTGGAAAAATTACGTTCAATTTTGCTGGGTAGTTGATCCTTCGTTGTAGTTCAAGCTCCTTTGAGTTTTGGAATGTCATATTCCAATTTTTTCTGTCATTTAATGTAGAATCTGAAAGATCCTGCATGATACTCATATTTGAATTGTTTCTTTCTAACTGGTTGCAGTATTTTCACCTTGCTTTGGTAGTTCTGGAATTTTCTCTAGTATTTCTTGGAGTTTTCAATTTGGAATCTTTGTCAGGGGGTGATAGATGGATTCTTTCAATGACAATTTTACCCTCTGGTTCTAGGAACTCTGGGCAATTTTCCCTAAGGATTTCATGGAAGATACTGCACAGGCTCTTTTTGCATCATAGCTTTCAGGTAGACCAATATTATCTAGGTCAGTTGTTTTTCCAAACTGATATTTCATATTTCTTCTATTTTTCATTCCTTAGGTTTTGTTTGACTGATTCTTGATGTCTCATAGAGTCATTCACTTATACTTGCCCAATTCTAATTTTTAATGTTTTGTTTTCTTCCTTTGTCTTTTCTATCTCCTTTTCCATTTGGTTGATTTTACTTTTCAATGAGACATTTTCTCCATTTATATTCTGATTTTCCTTAACCATTTCCTTGATTTTACCTTTTAAAGATTTGTTTGCCTCATTGAATTTTTCTTTTGCATTTTTTCTTTTACCTCCCTAATTTGGTTTTTAAAGTCCTCCTTCAGTTCTTCCAGGAAAGCCTTTTGGGCTGGAGACCAGTTCACTTTTCCTTTTGAGGTTTCAGATGTGGGTGCAGTGGACATGCTGTCCTCTTCCAAATTGGTATTTCGGTCTTCCCTGTCTCCATAATACAAAACAATCGTCTTTGGCTTCTTAGAATGTTTTTTCATGGTGTTTTTTTTCCTCCTGGCTTCTAAAGTGGATCTCTGTTTCTGAGGCTTGGGAGGCTCTGTCCTGAGTTTCTTGTTTTGTAATGTATGAGTCTACTCACTAGCTTTATGTTCTATGGCCTCTGGTTTCATGAGGTGTGGGAGACTGGTGGTCTGGCTGCTGGAAGTGTCTTCTTCCTAGGACTGTTCCGCATTATGGGTGGTCTCACCTCTTGTCTGTGCTGGTGTCTGCCACTTTCCTTGGTTTTGCACAGCCACATCAAGGGTCCTGGCATTGACATTAGTTAGCTTCACCCTCTGGGACTCATTTACTCTCCTTGTTCTGCTTAGGTGAGTGCTGCTGGGACACATCTCTTCATGCACATGTCTTCCACCACCACCGTGCACCACAGAAAAGGACCCTGTCCTCCACTTCTCTCTCTACTGAAGCCCGCTTTGTGGCTCCTCTGTTTCTCCTGGGGTATTGTTTTCAGGGTTTATCCAAGGAAGGGATAAGAGCTGTTTTACCTGTACATCATGGCTCCCAGAAGTTCAAGAAGGCATGTTTCAAACCTTTAGACTGTGGTTTGGAGGCTTCCAGGATACCTGCTCCCACGGCAAAGGCTCTGAGCTATGACAGACTCCTATCCTGGGTAAGAAAGTTACATTCTAAATAAAGTCAGATCTAAATAAAGTGAAAAATATCGGTTGCTCATGGTTAGGTGGAGCCAATATAATAAAATGACAATTTTATCTAAATTAATTTATTTATTCAGTGCCATACCTATTAAACTACCAAAAATTATTTAACAGAGATGGATAAAATAAAAACAAAATTCATCTGGAACAACAAGAGGTCTAGGATATCTAGGGAATTAATGATAAGAAATGCTAGGGAAGGTGGCCTAGCCATACCAGATTTTTTTTTTTATCTTTACAGAATGAATTTCTTTTTTTTTAAACATCTGCTTTTAAAACTTTGAGTTCCAAATTCTGTCCCCTCTTCCCTCCCCATCCATCCTCCCTAAGAAGGCAAGTAATTCCACAGAGGCCATATGTGTATCGTTATGCAAAACCCTTCCACAATACTCATGTTGTGAAAGACTAACTATATTTTGCCCCTTCCTATCCTATCCCTCTTTATTCAGTTTTCTCCCTTGACCCTGTCCCTTTTCAGAAGTGTTTGCTTTTGATTACCTCCTCCCCTATCTGCCCTCCCTTCTATCATCCCCTGTTTTTTATCTCCTTCCTCCTTCTTTCCTGTGGGGTAAAATGCCCAATTGAGTATGTATGTTATTCCCTCCTCAGGTCAATTCCGATGAAAGCAAGATTCCTTCATTCCTCCTCACCTGCCACCTCTTAACTTCCAAAGAACTGCTTTGTCTTGCCACTTTTATGTGAGATAATATACCCCATTCTATCTCTCCATTTCTCCCTCTCTCAATATATTCAACTCTCATCCCTTAGTTTTATTTTATTTTTTTTTGATATCATCCCTTCATATTCCACTCACCCTGTGCCCTCAGTCTATTTATGTATGTATATTCCATTCAGTTACCCTAATTCCGAGGTCTCAGGAATTATACACATCATCTTTCCATGTAGGAATATAAACAAAACAGTTCAACTCTAGTAAGTCTTTTATGATTTCTCTTCCTTGTTTACATTTTCATGCTTCTCTTAATTCTTGTGTTTGGAAGTCAAATTTTCTATTCACCTCTGGTCTTTTTAATGAGAAAGCTTTAAAGTCCTCTATTTTATTGAAAACTCATATTTTCCCTCATAGCATTATACTCAGTTTTGCTGGGTAGGTGATTCTTGGTTTTAATCCTAGCTCCATTGACCTCTGGAATATCACATTCCAAGCCCTTTCATCCCTTAATGTAGAAGCTGCTACATCCTATGTTATCCTGATTGTGTTTCCACAATACTCAAATTGTTTCTTTCTGGCGGCTTGCAGTATTCTTGATCAGGGAATTCTGGAATTTGGAGACAATATTCCTAGGAGTTTTCTTTTTGGGATGTTTTTCAGGAGGCAATTGATGGATTCTTCAATTTCTATTTTACCCTCTGGCTCTAGAATATCAGGGAAGTTCTCCTTGATAATTTCTTGAAAGATGATATCTAGGCTCTTTTTTTGATCATGGCTTTCAGGTAGTCCAATAATTTTGAAATTATCTGTCTTGGATCTATTTTCCAGGTCAGTAGTTTTTCCAATGAGATATTTCACATTGTCTTCCATTTCTTCATTCCTTTGGTATTGTTTTATAACATCTTGATTTCTCATAAAGTCTCTAGCTTCCACTTGCTCCAATCTAATTTTTAAGGTAGTATTTTCTTCAGGGGTCTTTTGGACCTCCTTTTCCATTTGGCTAATTCTGCCTTTCAAGGAATTCTTCTCCTCATTCACTTTTTGGAGCTCCTTTGCCATTTGAATTACTCTATATTTTAAAATGTTGTTTTCTTCAGTATTTTTTGGGTCTCCTTTAGCAAGTCCTTGACTTTTTTTCATGGTTTTCTCATATCACTCTCATTTCTCTTCCCAATTTTTCCTCTACTTCTCTAACTTGCTTTTCCAAATCCTTTTTGAGCTCTTCCATGGCCTGAGACCAGTTCGGAGGCTTTTGATGTAGGCTCTTTGACTTTGTTGATTTTTTCTGGCTGTACGCTTTGGCTGTCTTTGTCACCAAAGAAAGATTCCAAAGTCTGAATCTGAATCTGAGTCCATTTTCACTGCCTGGCCATGCTCCCAGCCAACTACTTGATTCTTGAGCTTTTCACCTTGGTATGACTGCTTGTAGAGTAGAGAGTACTTTATCCCATGCTTAAGGGTCTGTGCTATTGTTTTCAGAGCTACTTCTACACAGCAAGCTCTGCCACACCTTTGCTCTTCCTCCCGCAAGAGCCACCCAGCTGGATCACAACTCAGCTCTAAGCAGGCTCTGCACTCCTGCTCTGATCTGCCACTTAATTCCTCCCACCAGCTATAGTTCTGGGAGTAGCCTCAGAGCTGTACCACCTCAGCTACCTCTATGGTGGTGGCCAACAGTGAACTCCTTCCACTCTGTCCTCACAGATTTTCCCACTAACCTTCTCTGTTGTCTTTGGTATATGTGGGTTGAGAAGTCTGGTAACTGCCACAGCTCATTGATGCAGGGGACTGTGGCCTGTTCTGCCTGGCTCCCAGTGTGGTTGGTCTGGGTTGGGCTCTGCTCCACTCCGCTCCCAGCATGGTGTAATAGACCTTCCCCAGAGACCAGCCAGGCTGTTCTGGGAAGGAGTCCTGCCTCCCTGTGCTCTTTCGTGGGTTCTGCAATTGTAGAATTTGTTGAGAGCCATTTTTATAGGTGTTTGGTGCATCCTGGGGTAGAGCTTTAGGCTAGTCTCTTCCAGCTGCCGTTTTGTCCCTGCCCTATTCCCCATACCAGATGTTAAACTGTACTATAAAGCAGCATTCATCAAAACTACCTGGTACTGGCTAAGAAACAGATTTGTGGATCAGTGGAATAGGTTAGGTACATAAGATGCAGTAGTCAATGATTATAGCAATCTGCACTTTGATAAACCCAAAGAATCCAGCTTCTGGACTAATAATTCCCCATTTCTTAAGAAATGCTGGGAAAATTGGAAAATGGTTGAGCAGAAACTGGGCATAGACCAATATCTTACACCGTATACCAAAGTAAAGTCAAAATGGGTTCATGATTTAGGAATAAAGGCTGATACTATAATCAATTTGCAAAAGCAAGGGATAGTTTACTTATAAGATATATGGGAAAAGGAAGAATTCATGACACAAGAAGAGATAGAGAACATTACAAAATGCAAAATGGATAATTTTGATTATGTTAAATTGAAAGGTTTTTGTATAAAAATGCCAATGTGACAAAGATTAGGAGGGTAGCAGAAAATTAGGAGAAAAATCTTTATGACTAGTGTCTCTGATAAAGGCCTCATCTCTAAAATATCCAGGGAACTGAGCCAAATTTATAGGAATAGAAGTCATTCCCCAATTGATAAATGATCAAAGGAAATGAACAGGCAGTTTTCAGAGGAAGAAATTAAAGATATCTATAAGCATATGAAAAAATTCTCTAAATCACTACTCTTTAGAGAAATGCAAATCAAAACAACTCTTAGGTACCACATCTCTCCTGTCAGATTGGCTAACATGACAAAACAGGTAAATGACAAATGCCAGAGAAGATGTGGGAAAACTGGAACATAGTTACTTTGCTGGTGGAGTTGTGAACTGATCCAGTCATTCTGGAGATGAATTTGGAGCTACGCCTAAGGGGCTATGTAACTGTTCATAGCCTTTGACCCAGCAATACCACTTCTAGGGTTGTATCCCAAAGAGATCACACTAGTGGGAAAAGGATGCGTATGTACAGAAATATTTATAGCAACTCTTTTTGTAGTAGCAAAGAATTGGAAATCAAGGGGATGCCCATCAATTTGAGAATGGCTGAACAAGTAGTGGTATATGAATGTACTGGAATACTACTGTTTTATAAAAAATGGGGATGATATGGACTTCATAATAACCTGGAAAATCCTATGCAATATGTTGCTGAGTGAGTGGAGCAGAACTAGGAGAATATTATACACAACCACAGATATATGGATGCTGTGATGACTAATCTCGATAGACTTAGCTCTTCTCAGCAACATAACTTTCAAAGATAACTCTAAAGGACTCATGAGGGAGAGAGATATCTATATCCAGAGAAAGAACTATAGAGACTGAATGCATATTTAGGCAAACTGTTTGCTCTCACTTTTTTTTCCTCTCTTTTTTTTTTGGTTTTGTTTCTTCTTTCTCATGATTCATTCCATTGGTAATAATTCTTCTTTACAGCTTGACTATTGTGTAAATAAGTTCAATGTGAAGTTATATATAGAAGATATATC
Organism: Phalanger gymnotis; assembly: GCA_028646595.1. Lineage (NCBI taxonomy): Eukaryota > Metazoa > Chordata > Mammalia > Diprotodontia > Phalangeridae > Phalanger > Phalanger gymnotis. The sequence continues at coordinate 116,137,462 of CM053622.1, forward strand.
AGATTCCATGCCATCTTGGGAAGGAAGAGGTGAGGTGGGGGAAGAAAATCTGAACCTCAAGATCGTGAGGAACAGAGTGTTGTAAACTAAAAATAAAAACAGTTTAATTAAAAAAATAAAATTACATTCTATTTAAAATAACTACAGATGGCAGGAAAACAACACTTGGGAATCTATCAAGCAAGAAAATTGAATTGATTTGATTTGTTAATGGATTTTATTTTGTAATTATTTGTATTTATACTTTATTTTATTCTGTATGTTGTTTAACTAAATATTGTCTTTCTTTGTTTGCATTAAGAAAATCAAAGGTTCAGAAGTTCAGCCTTCATTTCTGAGTCAAGTTGGTCCATAAACACCTCAATTTAAAGAAATATATTATTTCTACATATCTTACTGCCCATGCACAATTAAAAGAGACCTGCTTAAAAAAATAAAAAGAAAAAAAGAAAAGAAAAGAAAAGAGACCTGCTATCTTTTTTTTTTCTCTTTTTTTCTTGGAGGTGGGAAGGCAGGGTAATTGAGGTCAAGTGACTTGCCCAAGGTCACACAGCTAGTAAGTGTGTCTGGTGTCTGAGGTTAAATTTGAACTCAGGTCCTCCTAATTTCAGGGCTGTTGCTCTACTCACTGCACCACCTAGCTGCCCCTGAGACCTTCTATCTTACTTGGGGCAGCTAAGTGTCTTAGTGCCATGCCAAAAATCTGGAAGACTCACCTTCCTGAGTTCAAATCTGTACCCTTGGCAAAACCATGTTTGTCTCAGTTTCCTCCTCTATAAAATGATTTGGAGAAATAAATGACAATGTACTCCAATTAGCTTTACCAATAAAACCCCAAATAGGGTCGTGAAAAGTTGGAAACTACTGAAAAGTACTGAATAATAACAACAACAATAAAGTTATCATACTAATGAGCCTTACATATCCATGTGCGTTTACGTTAGATCTATTATGTAGCCAGCATGCCTTGCAAAATGCCTGTAGGCTCCTCAATGTCTGTTATCTCTGTTCTAACAAGCCTTGCATGTTGCAATTGGACTCTATAAATCAAGCAGCATTCCTTAAGATGAGGAGGCATTGTTCCTACCCCCACATCCCTGATTTTTAGTTAATCATATTGTCCCCCACTACCATAATGCTACTATCATGTTATTTTCTTTAGTGTTTGTAATCAATGATATCTCATTTCTTGCCTATGATGTCCTTCCTATGAAGTCCCATTTTTTGTTCTGTGCTACAAAGAAAAACTATACAAAGGCAAGCTCACCTCAACTCATAGTTTTAGCATTTCTAAGGATGGTAAGATCCTATTCACTAGTAAATTCATGCTTTAATAACGAATTAATCATGATTAAAGGTTTGAACCTCAGTTTACCATAATTTCAATTATGACACAAGACATACACAGGAATTATATGAACATAATTACAGAATACTTTTCACACACAAAAAAACCACATCTAAACAACTGGAAAAATATTGGCTATTTACATGTGGACTGAGCTGATATAAAATACATTACCATGCTGCCTTAATTAATTTGCCTATTCATATCAAAGTACCAAAGATTTATTTTATAGGATTAAAAAAATTGTCAAGATTTTCTAGAAGAATGAAATGTAAAAAATAATCAAAGGATTCAATGAAAAGAAGTAAAGGAATATAGATTAACATTACCAAATCTTAAACTATATTGCAAGGAAGTAATCATTAAAACAATCTGGCATTGGGGCGGAGCCAAGATGGCCACATGAAAACAGCGTCTTACCAGAGCTCTCTCACAAATTCTGCCAGATTCCTATAAAAAAGTGAATTTGAGCAGATTTGAGAGAGTTAGAAACCGCGAGAAGTCTGAGTGGTGCAAATTTCCCAGCCAGGAGAGTCTGAAAGGCCAAAGGAACAAATCTGTGGGCTAGGAGAGTGCTTGGTGTGCGGAGCCAATACAGATGGGACCAAAGTGGAAGTGGCTGGCCGGGAAACCCATATGGTAGACAGGCTGAGAGGAAGCTGGGCACCCAAAACCAGTGGAGATCCCCAGGCCTCCCAACACAGGACGGCACTCTGTGGAAGCCACGAGAAGCAGCGCAATGCCACTGACCATGAGATACCAACTCCAGAGGCTTGCAGCCCAAGGTATGAAATGCGGCTTCTTGAACTAGCAGGTGACATAATGGCCAGGTAAATGGCTCTAATCCCTCCCCTCCCCACCCAGAGAATTCCTGGGTGGGGGGAACACACAAAATAAAATGCTGGAATAAAAGAGACAGAAGTGGGGCTTCGGTGGCAGAGTAGTTGGAGTACCTGAGTCCCAGAGGAGCAGAGCCAGCAGGGGTCAACACCAGGAGCCCAGATATACTCTTGCTCCCCTAGAGGAAGTGCTAGTCACCCAGCTCAAATAACAAAGAGCTGAGACCATTGCTGAAGAGCAACAGTACTGGAGGACAACCCCGGGGGAATAGGAGATTTGGGGCAGCCAGACCCCCTCCCCGACACCTCAGGAAACTGAAGGCTATAATTCACAAAGCCAACAATGAGACTCACAATCCCCAGAATAAGAAAGCTGGGACAGTGAGCCATGAACCCCAAAAGCAGAAATTTATTGTAAAGCCAGGAAAAGGCTAACCAACATGAAGAACACAAAAATACTGAGGACCATTGATTCTTTTTATGGAGACAGGCAGGATCAAAATATCAATTTGGAAGAGGATAACAATGACATTATATCCACATCTGATACCTCAAAAGGTAATGTGAACTGGTCTCCAGCCCAAAAAGCATTACTGGAAGAGCTAAAGGAGGATTTTAAAAACCAAATTAGAGAGGTAAAAGAAAAAATGGGAAAAAATGGGAAAAAAAGTCCACTGACAAAATCAATTCCCTAAAGAATAAGATTGGCAAAATGGCTACAGAGATTCAGAATCTAAATAGAGAAAATGACACCCTGAGAGTTAATATCAACCAACTGGAAAAAGAGACTGAAAAGCAAAATGAAGACAGTAACTCATTAAAAATTAGAGTTGAGCAAGTGGAAATCCATGATGAAAAAAAGAGCCTTGACAGTATCTTCAAAGAAATTATCAAAGACAACTGCCCAGAGGTCCCAGAACCAAAGAGCAAAATAGTCATTGAAAGAATTCACCGATCATCCCCTGAAAGAGATCCCAAACTGAAAACTCCAAGAAATATTATAGCCAAATTTCAGAATTACAAAATCAAGGGAAAAAAATACTACAAGCAGCCAAAAAGAAACAATTCAAATATTGTGGAACTACAGTCAGGATCACTCAAGATCTTTCAGCTTCCACTTTAAAAGACAGGAGAAACTGGAATATGACATTCTGAAGGGCAAAGGAGCTGGGACTACAACCAAGGATCAACTACCCAGCAAAATTAAGCATAATTTTTCAGGGAAGGAGATGGACATTCCATGAAATAAAAGATTTCCAGACCTTCGTGATGAAAAGGCCAGAACTCAATGGAAAATTTGATTTCCAAATACAAAACTCAAGAGAGACATAAAAAGATAAACAGGGGGAAAAACCCTCACAAACCTAATTAATCAATAAGGGCAAATTATTTGCGTATTTATATAGAATTACATCATCTTATGTATGTTTTATATGTATACATATACATATGTCAATCTTCAGAATAGTACAGCTATTATGACAATTGAAAGGGATACACATAGACTGTGAATGTCTATATAAAATAATTGATATAAGGATAAAAAAAATAATTAAGAGATATAAAGGGAGGGCTTTGAGAGATGAGGCAAGGAGGTGGTAGAAAAGGGTAAATTACACCAACTGAAAAGGCACAAAAACACATTTTAGTAGAGGGAAAAAAGGGAGTGAGAAGTGTAATATTTGATCTTTACTGTCATCTGATCTGGTTCAAGAAGGGAATAACATACCCTGAGAAGTATAGAAGTCTAACTTGTCCTACAAGAAGTAGGAGGGGAAAGGGGGAAAAAGGCAGGGGGGTGGTCAGAAGGGAGGGGAGAAGTAGCAAGTGGGATATGGTAAGACAAGGGAGGAGGATAAGGACAAGGACAAGAGGGAGGATAAACTGAGGAAGGCGGCAGTCAAAAGCAAAACTTTGTTGAGGAGTGGAAGGGGAAAGGGAAAAATAAAAGCATAAACAGGAGAGAGGAATTAGGATGGAAAAAAGACACAGATAGAAATCATAACTGTGAATGTGAATGGGATGAACTCTCCCATAAAATGGAAGCAGATAGCAGAATGGATTAAAAACAATAATCATACAATATGTTGTTTACAAGAAGCACATTTGAAACAGGAGGATAAACACAGGGTAAAGGTAAAAGGCTGGAGTAAAATATATTAGGCCTCAGCTAAAGTAAAACAAGCAGGTGTAGCAATCCTAATCTCAGACAAAGCAAAAGTAAAGACAGATTTAATTAAAAGAGATAAGGAAGGACATTACATCCTGCTAAAAGGCACCATAAATAATGAAACAATATCATTGTTTAACATTTATGCACCAAGTAGTATGCCATGCAGATTCTTAGAGGAGAGGTTAAGGGATTTACATGAAGAAATAGACAGCAAAACTATAATATTGGTAGATCTCAACCTTCCCCTTTCTGAACTTGATAAATCTATTCTCAAAATAAATAAGAAATAAGTTAAGGAGGTAAACAGAATTTTAGAAAAGGCAGATATGATATACCTCTGGAGAAAACTAAATATGGATAAAAAGGAATATACTTTCTTCTCAGCGTTACATGGCACATACTCAAAAATTGACCACGTACTAGGGCATAAAAACCTCATGATCCAGTGCAGAAATGCAGAAGTAATCAAAGCATACTTTTCAGATCATGATGCAATAAGAATTATTTGTAACAAAGAACCGTGGAAAAATAAGCTAAAAATTAATTGGAAACGAAATAATCTAATTCTAAAGAATGAGTGGGCCAAAGAACGAATCAGAGAAACAATTAATAACTTCATTCAAGAGAATGACAATAATGAGACAACATACCAAAACTTATGGGATGCAGCAAAAGCAGTTCTTAGGGGAAGTTTTATATCTCTAAATGCTTACATGAATAAAATAGGGAAAAAGGAGATCAATGATTTGGGAATGCAACTGTAAAAGCTAGAAAAAGAACAAATTGAAAATCTCCAATTAAATACTAAATTAGAAATACTGAAAATCAAAAGAGAGATTAATAAAATTGAAATCAAGAAAACTATTGAATCAATAAATAAAACAAAGAGCTGGTTTTATGAAAAAAAACAATAAAATTGATAAACCTTTGGTCAATTTGATTAAAAAAAAGAAAGACAAAAATCAAATTACCTGCATCAAAAATGAAAAGGGGGAGTTCACCTCTAATGAAGAGGAAATCAAAACAATAATTTGGAATTATTTTGACCAATTGTATGCCCATAAATTTGAGAATCTTAAAGAAACAGATGAATATTTACAACAATATAAACTTCCCAGTTTAACAGAAGAGAAAGTAAAATACCTAAAGAATGCCATCTCAGAAAAAGAAATTGAGTGAGACATCAATGAAACCCCTAGAAAAATGTCCAAGGAGAGATGGATGGACATGTGAATTCTATCAAACATTTAAAGAATAATTAATTCCCATGCTTTATAGACTATTTGGGAAAATAGTTGAAGACGGAGTCCTTCCAAATTCTTTTTATGATACCAATATGGTAATAATACCTAAACCAGGAAGAGTCAAAACACATAAAGAAAATTTTAGGCCAATTTCCCTAATGAATATTGATGCAAAAATTGTAAATAAAATATTAGAAAAAAAGATTGAAGCAACATATCACAAGAATAACATAACATGACCAGGTAGGATTTATTCCATGAATGCAAGACTGGTTCAATATCAGGAAAACTATCAGCATAATTGATCACATCAATAACAAAACTAGCAGAAACCATATTATTATCTCAATAGATTCAGAAAAAGCTTTTGAGAAAATACAATACCCATTCCTATTAAAAACACTAGAAAGCATAGGAATAAATGTAGTTTTCCTTAAAATTATAAGTACCATCTACCTGAAACCATCAGCAATCATTATATGTAATGGGGATAAGCTAGATGCTTTCCCAATAAGATTAGGGGTGAAACAATGATTTCCATTATCCCCCCATTATTCAGTTTCATAGTAGAAATGTTAGCTTTAGCAATAAAAGAAGAAAAAGAAATTGAAGGAATTAGAATAGACAAAGAAGAAACTAAGTTATCACTCTTTGCAGATGATATGATGATTTACTTAGAGAGTCCTAGAGAATCAAGTAAAAAACTACTTGAAATAATAAAAAAAAAATTAGCAAAGTTGCAGGGCATAAAATAAACCCACATAAATGCTTGGCATTCCTGTGTATTACTAACAAAGCCCAACAGAAAGTTATAGAAAAAGAAATTCCATTTCAACTTACTGTAGACACTATAAAATATTTGGGAGTCTGCCTGACAAGATAAACCCAAGTCCTAAATGGACACAATTACAAAACACTTTTCACACAAATAAAGTAAGATCTAAATAAATGGAAAAAACGTCCTTTGCTCATGGTTAGGCCAAGCTAATATTATAAAAATGGCAATTTTACCTAAATCAATTTACTTATTCAGTGCAATACCAATCAACCTACCAAAAAATTTTGCAGACATGGAAAAAATAATAACAAAATTCATCTGGAAGAACAAAAAGTCCAGAGTATCAAGGGAATTAATGAAAAGAAATGCTGGGGAATGTGGCCTAGCCATACCAGATATTAAACTGTATTATAAAGCATCATCAACAAAACTAAGCTAAGAAACAGAGTTGTGCATCAGTGGAATTGGTTAGGTACAGAAGATTCAGTAGTCAATGACCATAATAATCTACTCTTTGATAAACCTAAAAAATCCAGCTTCTGGGTTAAAAATTCCTGTTTCACACAAACTGCTTTGAAAACTGGAAAACTATGTGGTAGAAACTGGGCATAGACCAATATCTTATACTGTATACCAAAATAAAGTCAAAATGGGTTCATGACTTAGCAATAAAGGCTGATATTATAAGCAATTTTGGAGAGCAAGGAATAGTTTATCTGTCAGATTCATGGGAAAGGGAAGAATTCATGATGAAAGAAGAGATAGAGAGGGTTACAAAATGCAAAATGCATAATTTTTATTATGTAAAATTGAAAAGTTTTGTATAAAAAAGCCAATGCTACAAAGATTAGGAGGCAAGCAGAAAATTGGGAAAGAATCTTTACAATCCGTGTCTCTGATAAAGGTTTCATATCTAAAATATGCAGGAAATTGAGCCAAATTTATAGGAATACAAGTCATTCCCCAACTGAGAAATGGTCAAAGGATATGAGCAGGCACTTCTCAAAAGAAGAAATTAAAGATATCAATAGTCATATGAAAAATGCTCTCAATCATTATTTATTGAGGAATGCAAATCAAAACAACTCTTAGGTACCTCTTCTCTCCTGTCAGATTGGCTAACATGACAAAACGGGAAATTGATAAATGCTGGAGAGGATGTGGGAAATTTGGAACACTGTTACATTGTTTGTGGAGTTGTGAACTGATCCAGCCATTCTAGAGAGCAATTTGGAATTATACTCAAAATTCTTTAAAATTGTGCATCCCCTTTGACCCCACAACACCACTTCTATGGCTATATCCCAAAGAGATCACCCAAATGGAAAATGAACCAATATGTATAAAAATAATTTTATTACAACTCTTTTTGTGGTGGCAACAAATTGGAAATCAAGGAGGTGCCCATCATTCAGGGAATGGCTAAACAAATTGTGATATATGGATGTAATGGAATACTTTTGTGCTATAAGAAATGAGGAGCAGACTGAATTCGTTACAACCTGGAAAGACTTAAATGAACTGATGCTGAGTGAGGGGAGAGGAACAAGGGGATCATTATACACCATTACAGACACATGATATGTGTAAGGACTAATTTTGATGGACTTGGTCTTCCCATTAATGCAAGGTTCAAAGACAGCTCCTAAAGACTCATAATGGAAAAAATCATGTACAAACAGAGAAAGAAATAGGGAATCTGAATGGAGATTGAGGCAGACTATTTGCTCTCTTTTTTTTCCTTCTTTCTTTTATTTTGTTATTTTCAGACATGGTCACCATATTGATTTTTTTTTTTTTGGCTTAAACATGTTTATTTATCATAGGGGATGATTATTTTGTCTTTTTTCTTTTTTGTTCTTCTTTTTTCTTTTTAATTTACAACACTCGGTTCTACATAATTTTGAGTTCCAGATTTTCTTCCCTCTCTCCCCCCATTCCTCCCCAAGATGGCATGGAATCCCATATAACTTCTGCGTATAACTTCGCATTGAATTAATGTATGCACTATTCAAGTTATGGAGAAGAATTGTGATCCATGAAATGAATCATGAGGAAGCAGAAACAGGACCAAAAGGAAAAAAAAACAAACCCAAAAACAAAAACAAAAGAGAGAAAAAGAAAAAAAAGGGGGGAGGGGATGGCTAGCATGAAATGTGCTTCACTCTGCATTCATACTTCACAGTTCTTTCTCTGGATGTAGATAGCATTCTCCATCGTGAGTCCTTTGGAGTTGTCTTTGTACCTTGTGTTGCTGAGAAGAGCAAAGCCTGTCAGGGTTGGTCCTCACAGAATCCATATATCTGTGGTTGTGTATAATGTTCTCCTGGTTCTGCTCCCCTCACTCAGCATTATGTTGTGTAGGTTTTTCCAGGTTGTTATGAAGTCCATATCAACCCCATTTCTTATAGCACAATAGTATTCCATTACCTTCATATACCACAGCTTGTTCAGCCATTCCCCAATTGATGGGCATCTCTTTGATTTCCAATTCTTAGCTACCACGAAAAGAGCCGCTATAAATATTTTTGTACATATGGGTCCTTTTCCCACTTCTGTGATCTCTTTGGGATACAGCACTAGAAGTGGTATTGTTGGGTCAAAGGGTATGAACATTTTTCATAGCCTTTTGGGCATAGTTCCAAATAGCTCTCCAAAATGGCTGGATCTGTTCGAAACTCTACCAGCAATGTAACAATGTTCCAATTTTCCCACATCCTCTCCAGCATTTATCATTTTCCTGTTTTGTCATTTTAGCCAATCTGACAGGAGAAAGATGGTATCTAAGAGTTCTTTTCATTTGCATTTCTCTAATCAGTAGTGATTTCGAGCATTTTTTCCAATGCCTATAGATATCTTTAATTTCTTCCTCTGAAAACTGACTGTTCATATCCTTTGGTCATTTCTCAATTGGGGAATGAATTGTATTTCTATATATTTGGATCAATTCCCTGTATATTTTAGAAATGGGGCCTTTATCAGAGACATTAATTGTAAAGATTTTCTCCTGATTTTCTGCTTCCCTCCTAATCTTTGTTGCATTGGGTTTTTTTGTAAAGAAACATTTCGATTTAACATAAAATTATCCATTTTGCATTTTGTAATGCTCTCTATCTCTTGTTGGGTCATGAATTCTTATCTTTTCCATAAATCTGATAAGTAAACTATTCCTTGCTCTCCCAAATTAATTATGGTATCAGCATTTACTCCTAAATCATGAATGCATTTTGACTTTATTTTGGTATATGGTGTAAGATACTGGTCTATGCCCAGTTTCTGCCCTACCGTTTTCCAATTTTCCCAACAGTTTTTGTGAAATAATGAATTATTAGCCCAGAAGGTGGCCTCTTTGGGTTTATCAAAGAGTAGATTGCTATAGTTGTTGATTTCTCCATCTTGTGCTCCTATCCTCTTCCACTGATCTACAACTCTGTTTCTTACCTGGTACCATGTAGTTTTGATGACTGCTGCTCTGTAGTACAGTTTAATATCTGGTATGGCTTGGCCATCTTCTCTAGCATTTCTTTTCATCAATACCCTAGGTATTCTAGATGTCTTGTTCTTCCAGATGAATTTTGTTATTATTTTATCCAGCTCTGTAAAATAAGTTTTTGGTAGTTCAATTGGTATGGCACTGAACAGATAGATTAATTTACGTAAAATTGTCATTTTTATTATATTAGCTCTGCCTAACCATGAGCAACTGATATTTTTCCATTCATTTAGATCTGACTTTATTCTCGTGAAAAGTTTTTCACAATTACGTTTATATTGTCCCTGGGTTTGTCTTGGCAGATAGACTCCCAAATATTTTATGGTGTCTACAGTAACTTTGAATGGAATTTCTCTTTTTATCTCTTGCTGTTGGGCTTTGTTAGTAATGTATAGGAATGCTGAGGATTTATGTGGGTTTATTTTATATCCTACAATTTTGCGAAAGTTGTTAATTATTTCAAGTAGTTTTTTACTTGATTCTCTAGGATTCTCTAAGTAAATCATCATATCATCTGCAAAAAGCAATAATTTAGCTTCTTCTTTGCCTATTCTAATTTCTTCAATTTCTTTTTCTTCTCTTATTGCTACAGCTAACGTTTCTACTGCCAAAGTGAATAGTAGGGGTGATAATGGACATCCTTGTTTCACCCCTGATCTTATTGTGAATGCATCTAGCTTATTCCCTTTACAAATAATGCTTGTGGATAGTCTTAGGTAGATGCTATTTATAATTTTAAGGAAGGCTCCGTTTATTCCTATGATTTCTAGAGTTTTTAATAGGAATGGGTGTTGTATTTTGTCAAAGATTTTTCTGCATCTATTCAGATGATCATATGGTTTCTGCTGGTTTTGTTGTTGATATGGTCAATTATGCTAATGGTTTTCCTAATATTGAACCAGTCTTGCATTCCTGGAATAAATCCTACCTGGTTATAGACTCTTATTCTCGTGATAAGTTGCTGCAACTTTTTTGATAATATTTTATTTAAAAATTTTGCATCAATATTCATTAGGGAAGTTGGTCAGTAATTTACTTTCTCTTTTTTGACTCTACCTGGTTTGGTTATTAGTACCATATTTGTGTCATAAAAAGAATTTGGTAGGACTCCTTCTTCACCTATTTTCCCAAATTGTCTACAAAGTATAGGCATTAGTTGTTCTTTAAATGTTTGATAGAATTGATGTGTAAAACCATCTGGCCCTGTAGATTTTTTCCTAGGGAGTTCATTGATGGCTTGTTCAATTTCTTTTCCTGAGATGGAGTTATTTAGAAATTTTACTTCCTTTTCTGTTAACCTGGGCAATTTATGTTTTTGTAGATATTCATCCATACATATCTCTAAATTTGCCAAATTTATGGCCATACAATTGGTCAAAATAATTCCTAATTATAGTTTTGATTTCCTCTTCATTAGAGGTGAACTCAACCTGTTCATTTTTGATACAGGTAATTAGATTTTCTTCTTTCTTTTTTTTAAATCAAATTGAGGAAAAGTTTATCAATTTTATTGGTTTTTTTTCATAAAACCAGCTCTTTATTTTATTCATTAATTCAATAGTTTTCTCTTGATTTCAATTTTATTAATCTCTCCTTTAATTTTCAGTATTTCTAATTTGGTATTTAATTGGCGATTTGCAATTTGTTCTGCAAAGCAGCAGTCATCAAAACTAGGTGGTACTGGCTAAGAAACAGTGTGGTGGATCAGTGGAATAGGACAGGTACACAAGACACAGTGGTCAACGACTATAGCAAACTACCCTTTGATAAACCCAAAGAGGCCAGCTTCTGGACTGATAATTCACTATTTCATAAAACCTGCTGGGAAAATTGGAAAATGGTAGGGCAGAAACTGGTCATAGACCAATATCTTACACCATATACCAAAATAAAGTCAAAATGGGTTCATGATTTAGGAATAAAGACTGATACTATAAGCAACTTGGGAGAGCAAGGAATAGTTTACCTATCAGATTTATGGAAAAGAAGAGAATTCACGACACAACAAGGGATAGAGAGAATAACATCATGCAAAATGGATAATTTTGATTATGTTAAATTGAGATGTTTTTGTATTAAAGAAGCCAATGCAACAAAGATTAGGAGGGAAGCAGAAAATTGGGAGAAAATCTTTTTAACTAGTGTCTCTGATAAAGGCCTCGTCTCTAACATATCCAGGAAACTGAGTCAAAATTACAGGAACATAAGTCATTCTCCAGTTGAGAAATGGTCAAAGGATATGAACAGGCAGTTTTCAGATGAAGAAATTAAAAATATCTGTAGGCTGATGAAAAAAATGATCGAAATCACTACTGATTAGAGAAATGCAATTCAGAACAACTCTTAGATATCACATCTCCTGTCATATTAGTTAAAATGATAAACAGGACAATGATAAATGGAGGTGAGAATGTGAGAAAATTGGAACATTGTTACATTGCTGGTGGAGTTTTGAACAGATCCAGCCATTTTGGAGAGCAATTTGTAACTATGCCCAACAGGCTATAAAATGTGCATACCCTTTGACCCAGCAATACCACTTCTAGGGTTGTATCCCAAAGAGATCACACAAGTGGGAAAAGGACCCATATGTACAAAAATATTTATAGCAGCTCTTTTTGTAGTAGCAAAGAATTGGAAATCAATGGGATGCCCATCAATTGGGGAATGGCTGAACAAGTTTTGGTATATGAAGTTAATGGAATACTACTGTGGTATAAGAAATGGGGAAGACACAGATTTCATAATAACCTGGAAAACCCTACACAATATAATGCTGAGTGAGGGGAGCAGAACCAAGAGAACATTATATACAACCACAGATATATGGATTCTGTGATGACTAACCCTGATAGACTTTGCTCTTCTCAGCAATACAAGGTGCAAAGACAACTCCAAAGGACTCATGATGGAGAGAGCTATTTACATCCAGAGAAATTACTATGGAGTCTAAATGCAGATTGGTGGATACTTCATATTCACCTTTTTTCCCTTTTTTTTCCTCTTTTGTTTTTGTCTTTTTTTTTTTGGTTTTGTTTCTTCTTTCTCATGATTCATTCCATTGGTCATAATTCTTATTTACAAGTTGAGTATTGTGTAAATAAATTCAATGTGAAGTTATATGTAGAAGATATGTAGGATTCCCTGCCATCTTGGGGAAGGAGGCTTGGGGGGGGGAAGAAAATCTGGAACTCAAAGTTATGTGGAACTGAGTGCTGTAAACTAAAAATAAAACATCTTAATAAAAAAAAAAAGTAGAAGCATCAAGTCAGTCTGGGAAGGGGTTTGAAGCCAAATTATGGGTGGATTTTATTGCCAACTAAAGGTATTTATGCTTTCCTGTCAGTAATGGAACCACTGAATATTTCTACATGAGAAGATCTAACCTGTCTATTAAGGAACATTTCTTGGCATCTATGTGGATAATGGAGTAGAGAGGAGAGAGAGAAAGACTGTAGGCAGTGGTATCAAGCAGCAAGTCTTAGCAATTGTCCTAATGAGTAATTTTTCCTAGTAAGTGATGGATCTATGTTATGAGTTGGCCTCAGATTCAGGAACATCGAAGTTTAAGGGTGTAATGACAAGTAAAGTGGGACATTTTGCTGGTTTTTTTTTTTTTGGAGTGCTTCTCAGCACTAAGGTAATCAAGTGCCTTTGATTGAGGCTTGTTTTTGATTGTCTTTGATGGGCTGCTTAAGCCACAAGAAAGCCTAAGTGACATGAGTTTGAGTCACATGGTTGTGATGCCATCTCACCCTGAAGAACAGTATATATACTCTGAGGTTAGCATTTTGCTTTAGGGGGCTCACTCATTGGAAGTGTGTTCATGTGATTTGGCCTTACAAGACTCTGGGTAGCTGTTAAGGAACCTCACCCCCAAGCTTTGAAAACTCATATGTTGTTGCTTCTCTCTCTGGCAACTATGTATTTATTGCTATGGACAGACATTTAGAAGCCCTGCCTGCTGTTTTGTGTTATTTGTTCTGTTTACATAATTTCTACTTGTAATTTCTGTTTGTGTGTTCACTGAAGTTTAGGGTGCTGACTTTTTCCCCTCAAGTAAATGAATCATATGTGTATGTTTAATTAAAGTGAGATTTTAAATCCCTTAAAGTTCATTTCCTTAGAAAAGCAAGTCAAGAGTCTGTGCTAGCAGCACTCCTGTGTGCTAGTGTTATTGGCCTTACACCTCCACAGCCTCTGTAACCAACATTAATTGATACAAAGGCTCAACTCCTGCTCATACTTATTATCTCACCTTCTCTAAGCTGGCAAACTCTCAGTGTTACAGACAACTCTTTTTGGTCATAAATTGCAGAATGGTTGTGGATATTGGGAGTTCTCCAAATAGAAGAAATCACAGATATGATTTTTACAAATCAACGCAAAACAAAATACATACATACACAAAACTTTGCCATAGATTTCACCACATAATTTAAAATGAAAGTTCAAAAATATTCCATTCTTATGGACAATAGCTTGTATTTTCACAATGCTTAAGACATATTATCTCGTTCGATGCTCACAATAACCTTGTGAGTCATTTGCTGTTATTTTGTTTATTTTAAAGATTAGAAAGGATAAGTATGGACCCAGAGTCAAGGGCCACATAACTAACAAATGGCAAGGGGTGTGGGCAGGGGCTTAATCAAACCAATTCTTTCTTCCTCCAAATATAGCATTCTATCTACTATTGCTTCCCTAAGTCATATGCTATACATTTTGGATTTTTTCTCCCACTAGAAGTGAGATTTTTGCTTCTGGAACCCAAACTTATTTTTCCTTTTCTACCCCCAACTTGGTAAACCACATATTTCTGAGGATCATGCCTTTACTGGAATCTGCCCTGCCCTACCACACCCTTTTTACTTCCAGCTCTACTTTCTTTTCCCTCATGAAAAGTAAGGTCTTTGAGGGAAGGAACTGTCTTCATTTCTCATTGTTTTTTGCTTGTTTTTCATGCTTGTTTGTTTTTTCTACCCAGTACTTGGATCAGTGTCTGACACATAATTAGCACTTAATAAATGATTTTTCATTCATTAATCAAGTTATATCTCTCATGAAAATGAAGAATAAAAAATGTTAGTAATCTAGATGGAAAAAAGCAAAAGTTCAAACTCTTAGTCATCCAGTCAGAAGTGAGTTTTGCTTCAGTTTAATTATGTAATGGGTTTTTGTGCAAGTGATACTGCTTCCCGTGAAAAGTTGATTAAGCACCTTTTCTATGCAGAGCACCATGGTAGGCATTTAAAGAGAGACAAACTTTATTAAACACTTTGTTACCATTCTCTCTTAGAAGTTATTCTAGTGGATATATGTATATATAAATATGTGTATATGTATATGTATATAAACACATATCCTTAATTTGGTTGAAAAGAGAGAAGAGAGGAGAGAGAGAAATATATATATCCTCTCTCTGGTAAGGTAAATGATTCATATTTTCTCAAGGTAGCAGGATTTTATGAGCTGTTTTTGTAAAGTTGGGAAGGGGGTGGGAATTGGGAGGGTAAGCCAACAGAATTTAACCAATATCATTTGATCCCTTCTAATGCACAACTAGGGGACCAAGTCTATTGTATTACTGGTACTTTAAGAATCTTTAGAAGAAAGATTGAATGCTTAGCTCAATGCCTAGTATATACTAGCTGTACTTAACAATGTTAACTGATTGATTGATTTGGTATTTTGAGAGAAATCCAAATTTTGGTAAAATTTCACAAAAAGTGTTATATTTTGGTTTGAAAACAAAAATCAATTAAGCTTCCTAAAATAATAGCTTCCGATACTTTTAAGTTTGAATTAAATGGCACTAAAATCTAGGTATGGAACAACTTCACATTATGGAAAAGACATGCAGTTTCCCAAAGCTTAAAAAAATATACCTTTTACATGTAGCAAGGAAGGAAGGAAGGAAATATTTAAGAAGTGCCTAATGCATGCTATGCTAATTACTTTACAAATATTGTACAACAATCCTGAGAGGTGGGCATTATCGTCTCAATTTTATTGTTAAGGAAACTGAGACAGACCAAAGTTAAGTGACTTTCCTGGTCACACACCTAGTTAGGGCCTAAGTTTGGATTTGTACTTTGTCTTCCCGATTCCAGTCTTTGCACTCTATTTTTCAGCTACCTACTTTCCCCCCCTCATTTTGATCTAAATATGAAATTTCCTGGGTGTAAAGAAATCCAGGTGAAGTAATTCCTTTTACCACTGCAGATAGAACAAACAATGTATTCATTAAACACCTCTTATATGGCATGCCCTGTGCTAGGCACTGGTGAAACAAAGATAAAAGTTAAACATCCCACAGCCTCGAAGAGCTTACATTCTGTTTGGGGAAATAACATATTTACAAATGTAGATACAAAATGTATATACAATTTTAAAAATAATTTATTTTGGGTTGATAAAGGGAGTCACTAATTTGGCAGAATGAAGAAAGTTTTTTTTTTAATTTCTTCAACTTAATGCTTTAGGGAATCTCCCAGAAGCACTTAAAGATTAAATGAGTTCTCAAGGTATTTCTTAAGAGGCACAATTTTAACTCGTCTATTTACTCTGAATCTGTTTCTTTATGTCACTGTGCCACATAGCCTCACAAAGTATAGATCAATGTAAATATTGAGAGACATAATTCATGATATTTCTATATCTGTACCTATACCTATCCTTGCATCTATACCTATACAAACTCCATCTTGTTCTCAATTTATATTTCTATCTATACTTATATTAATATCTGTTTCTATCCATATCTGGTAAGTAAAAGAAAAAAAAAGCAAGTAACCAATAAGCTGTTGAGATCTAGTGCCCAAGGACGCTTCCTGCTTGAGTACCAAAATAAATTAAGAAGATGACCTGGAGATTAATCAGTTTTCTTTTAATTATCTAAGTGATAATAAGACTGTAAAACAAAAATCAAGAACATCCTTTGTTTATTCTATGCTCAGTAACAAAAAAAATGTGCCATAATGTGCTTTGAAGAAGGCAAACAAAAACAACGGTAGCAGAATCAAAATGATCTAATCCATAAAATGTATTTACCACATTCTAGCACTAATCTTTCTGTTTTCCACTTTTCCCAAACACAAATTTTGTAAAATAGTATAAATGCATCTGTCAGAATTGTATCAGTTGGAAATGCATCAGTAACCTGAAAGTTATGTGCTGTTAGTGTAAAGATGAATGAAATCTCTGAACACTTTAATGATTAAGGAACCCTAAAACCTTTAGAGTTGGCTGAAGTGCTAGGTAATGTACACCTGGGATCATTAATCTAGGTAATGAGAAAGCTGGATGCATCGTGCTGCTACAATAGAGTCTACAAAACTTTGTATTGTGTAAGTTTTTGTAATAAAACTCAATTTTAACCATTTTATTGACATTTCAGAGGGTTGCTGCTATTTTCTCCACTATAGTTGTATATGTGTTCAATGGCAAACAATACAGAATGCAATAAAAACAACCTATTTTAGTGATATTAAAATTTATTATACATTGCTGGATCTGTGATATCATTGATATGGGTATTCCTTCCACTAATACTGGTTATGAGACTTATTCTTTGTAATTTTACAGGTTGTCCAATAAATTCTGAATGAAGGATCCACCTAAAATGTTGAAGGCAAGGATTTTTAATACTTTCTGAAAGCTGTACAACACTTTGGCTATCTAGTATTCATCAATCTCACTACAAGATTGACATACCTCTTTTTCTAGGCATATGTGTCTTCGATAATATCTCAATGACGATATAGAATCACAAAATTGGATAATTGGAAAAAATATACTATCTGTCATCTAGCAGCCAGAACAGAACTCAGCAGTCATCTCTTCAAATATGGAGAGAATTACTGTTCTATAATCCTATTCACACCCAAAATGTGTCTTTCTATTAAACTTCGGGGCATTAGAAATTTAGATCATTGGGATGCCATGATTTTCTTTGGTTTATAGTAAGCAGATCAGGAAGAAAACTGGTACTTGAAAGATGAGTTTGTGTGTCAGAAAGCAGTTTGGGATCATTTAACATGTGACATAGCTTCCCAATTTCAATCCAGCTTGCCCTATTCAACCATGTGTCCAATTTATTGTTTAATGGCAATGCTTTTGAATGTTAATATCAAGTAAGGTGTACAAAATACATACCTATGTTCACTCTACCAACGTGTCATTAAAATGCCTAGCCTAGAGTCCACTTGGAAGAGATATTGATACCCAGTAGAAAAACAATCAAAGGATATGAATAAGAAATTCCTATGGAAAAAAAAATAAACTAATAATCACATAAAAATATTCTCCAAACCACCAGTAACAAAAGTACTGCAAATTCGAATTATCTGCAGCTGAACAGATTGACAAAGGGGAACAAAAAAGATTAATAACAATTGGTGGAATAATTATGGGGAAATGGATACTAATGAATAATTAGTGGGTAGCTAAAGAACAGTTGGTGCAATTGTTAAATATTCTAATCATTTTCAAAATCCGTTTGTAGCTTTAACCACAAATGGACTGAACTATGTACAGCATTTAACTCAGTGACACCATTATCAGGTTTATACCCCAAAAGATGGAAGACAAACAGAAAGGAAATATATGTACAAAAATACTTACAGAAATACTTTTTATTGTAGGAAAAAAAAACTGAAAAATAAAGGAAGTGATCAATTGAGCAATGACTAAATTATATTAACTTGGTACAATATTGTTTACTATAGAAAACTGAAAAAGGATCAAGTCAGAAAAATATGAGAAGATAAATGAACTGATTTAGAGCAAAGTGAGCAGAATTAGAGAACAATATTACAGTTACACCAATATTGTAAAGAAAAAAATTGAAAGACATAAAAATTCTGATCAATGTAATGAAAAATCATTATTCCAGTGAACTAATGACACACCATACTACTACCTATTTCCTAGCAGAGAAGTGAATTTTACTTAAGAATGGCAGACAAGGGACTTATAATTAAGAAAGCAGAGAAGTGATTGACTTCTGATGAAGAATGGGGAAAATTTTTCTAATGTGGACAAAATATGGATTTTTTTTCTTGTTTATGTTTGTTTCTCATAAGGGAAGATTTTTAATTTTTGAGGACAGAGTGGTGGGAAGAGAAAGTGGTACATCTTCCGTGAAAAAAGATAGAAAATAAGGCAATTAAATACGTACAAGAGAAAAATAAGAAAGGTCTGAAGCAAAAAATGAGTAGCCAATTTTGAAGCTAGCATATTGAATTAACTATGTGCTTTTAAAAAGAAGCAAACTTTTTTTTAACAGAGATTTTCAGTTTTGGGAATATTTTTATTTAATATTTTTTCTCCAACTGCATGTAAAAACAATTTTGACATTTTTTTTTAATTTTAAGTTCCAAATTTCTTCCTCTCTCCCCTGCCCTTTCCTTGAGAAGGCAAGAAATTTGATACGGTTTATACCTGTGCAGTCATGCAAAGCATGTTTCCATATTGGTCATGCTGTAAAAGAAAACACATAGCACTAATAAAAATTAAAAAATTGAAAAATGAAGAAACTGTATTAAAAAGTATGTGTTCATCTGTAGTCAGCTTATCAATTCTTTCTCTGCAGATAGATAGCATTTTTTATAATAAGTCCTTCAGGATTCTCTTGGGCCGTTGTATTGGTGAGAGTAGCTAAGTCATTCCCAGTTGATCCTTGTACAATATTGCTGTTACTGTGTACAATGTTCTTCTGATTGCACTCAACTCTATTTTTTTTTAGGTGTTACTAAGAACATAATATCTAAAAAATAGGGGTGTGAAAAAAGAATTCACTAAGAGAAGGGGAAAGGGAAAGGTAGGATGGGGAAAATTTTCCCACATAAAGTAATTCTTTTTCTCAGCCATTTTTTTTGATATTATTCTATCATATTCAACTTACACCTATGTGTACTAATACTCTAATAAAGTCCTTAGGACTTAGAATTTTCATCTACTCATATAGAAATGCACACAGTTTAACTTTATTGAATCCCTCACAATATTTTTTTTCCTATTTTTCTTTTTATGCTTCTCTTGAGTTTTCCTTTTGAATGTAAAATTTTCAATTCAACTCTGGTCTTTTTATCAATAATGCTTAAAATTGCTCTATTTTATTGAATGTCCATTTATTGTTCTGAAAGATTATACTTGGTTTTGCTGGGTAGGTAATTCTTGGTTGTAATCCTTGCTCCTTTGCAATCTGAAATATTATATTCCAAGTCCTGTGATCCCTCAACGTAGAAGCTGCTAACTTTTCTATGATCACGATTGTGGTTTGTAACAACAATGCTGCTTGCAGCTGCTGTAGAGGTGTAGGGCCAATAAAACCAGCACACAGCAGGGCTGCTAGCACAGGTTCTTTGATCCGCTTTTCTAAGGAAAGCAATTTTAAGAGATTTACAATCTCACTTTAATTAAACATACATATATCATTCACTTATTTCAGGGGAAAAGACAGCACCCTGAAGATCAGAAAAAACACAAACAGAAATTACAAGCAGAAATTATGTAAACACAGCAAAGGACACAAATCAGTACACAGGGCTTCTGGCTGTCCATAGTAATACATACATAGTTACCAGAGAGAGAAACATCAACATCTGGGTTTTCAGAGCTGGAGTAATCCTTAACAGCTACCCAGAGTCTTGTCTGGTCGAATCACACAAACACTCTTCCAGTGAGTGAATCCCCGAAAGCAAAATGCTAATGTCAGAGTGTATATATATGTATGTATACATACATACATGCATACATGCATACATATGTATATACATGCGTGTGTGTATATATACGTATATATACATATATACATACATGCACATGTACATATATACATATATATATACATACACACACATGTACATATATATGTATATATACTTCTTCAGAGTTACCCCACAAAGGGCATCACAACCATGTGACTCAAATTCATGTGACTTAGACTTTCTTGTCACTTAAGCAAGTCATCAAAGACTCTTGATTCAGTCAAAGGCAAGACTCAATCAATGGTGCTTGATTACCTTAGTTCTGAGAAGCACTCCAAAAGGAAAAAAAAAAACCCAGCAAATAGTCAAACTTTGCTTGCCATTACATGGTTCTATGGCATTTGAATGACTTCTTTCTGTCTCCTTGCAGTATTTTATTCTTGACCTTGGACCTCTAAATTTGACTATACTATTCCTGGGAGTTTCCATTTCTTTTAGGATGTAATCTGTGGATTCTCTCAATTTCTATTTTACCTTCTCATTCTAGGATATTAGGGAAGATTTCTTGATAATTACTTGAAATGCGATATGTGGGCTTTTTTGTTGATGATGACTTTCATGGAGTTCAATAATTCTTAAATTATCTCTTCGGTATCTATTTTCCAAGTCAGTTGTTTTACCAATGACATGTTTCATATTTTTTTTCTATTTTTCAATTTTGTTTTATTGTTTTTTGGTTTCTCATTAGCTTCAACTTGGCTAATTCTAATTTTTAAAGAAATATTTTCTTTTTTATTAATTGATATATATGTATATATATATATACATATATACATATATATATATATATACATATATATATATATATTCCCTTTAAAGCTAATGTGTACTTTATCATGGAATCACAAGCAAACTTGTGATTCTAAAGAAATATTTTCTTCAGTGTGTTTTTGTCCCTCCTTTTCTATTTGGCAATTTTGTTTTTAAGGAGTTCTTTTCAGTGTATTTGTGTCCCTTTATTTGGCTTATTTTGTTTTAAAAGGGCAATTTTCTTCAGTATTTTTGTGCTTCTTTTACCAATGTGTGGACTCTTTTTTCATGATTTTCACACATCACTATCATTTTTTTCAATTTTTCTTCTGCTTCTCTTATTTAATTTTTAAAATATTTTTTGAACTCTTACAGGAATTTTTTTTAAGTCTTTCACCAATTCACAATTTCTTTGGATGTATCACCTTTAACTTTGTTATCCTCTTCTTAATTTGTTTTTTAATCTTCCCTGTCACCATAGTACCTTTCTATAATCAGGATTGTTTTTGTTTATTTGTTCATTTTCCAGCCTATTTCTTCACTTTTTAACTCTATGTCAAAGTGGGATTGTGCTGCCAGGGTGAAAAGGAAACTGTCCTAAATTTCAGCCATTTCATACTATTATTCTGAGAAGTAGTTCTGGGGGTCTACAAATTTTCAATTCCTCCAAGGTTATATGATTTAAGGAGAGGTGTGTTTATTGTTCTCTTGGTCCATGCTCTGGTCTGTGAGTGACAAAAAACACTGTTTTCCACCCTGGAACAGTGGCAAGGGTGGCAAAGTCTTTTGTGATACTGCTACTTTTCACTCTGGGACTGCCACCCAGGACAGGAAATGGGCAATGCAACAGAGTCCTGGAAGATCAGGGACCCCTGTAATCTCCTTTTGACCAAAGTGTGATTGCCTTAACATCTGTGTGCTCAGAGTCATGAAATTGCTGTTGTAACTGCTGAATTAATCATGCCCAGGGACTGCTGCCGGTTTGCCAGGGCAAGGTCTGCACTGGCATAGCTTGTGTTGCTGGTACAACAGACCTATCCTGTTGATCTTCTAAGTTGTCTTGGACTGGAAAATTGCTCCACCTAACCCATTTGTGACTTCTATCACTTCAGAATTAATTTCAAAGAGTTATTTAAAGTTGTTTGGAAACGAGTTTGGGAGAACCCAGCAAAGTCCCTGCCTTTTCTCTGTCATCTCTGAGATTATGAATTTTGCGTGTAAATTAATTATTTTGTTCTTTTTATTTATACTTGAGAATTTTCAGATTAATTGATGTTTTGAGTGAAAAAATAAATGTATTAATAAAAATCAATAAAAGAAAGATTCCATATAGATAAAGATCCCCTACAGATGTTCTGGTTTGCTAATGACATTTTACTGATGGTTTCAAGCCTGGGATTCTTATAGTGTCTTCCCAATAACTAATAATCATGGCAATTTAAAATATATTCGCATACGAATCACTCAGTTCAGTAGGCAATCCAATGAGTTAATATAACCTTATGAAATATTAGTTGGCTAAATATATGTTTTGTCTATGTATATTTTTGAACAGTTATATGTGTCACAAATTATTAAGATTTGCCCAATAAATTATTTTGCAATAGGGTTTAGTATTCTGAGATGGCTATGCTATGTAGTGAAGAATACTATATGATTTTAAGTCAATTTCTAAATGGCCTAAGAAATGGACAAGAAATTAATTAAAGTATTTTTGAAGGTCTGGAAACTTTTGATGATAGGTTTATATTTCTTTTTATAGTCCCCTGTATCATCTAACACTATGCATGTAGATGTGTATGTATTTCATTATACATATTGACACACTATTGTTTTTTTTTTATGATTGGCTTCTGTCTGTATAATCTGATATCCATTGCCAATTAAAGCTGGGACCTAAACTTTAAATAAGTCTAATTCATATAATTTCTATATAACATGCTCATCTAGGGACCAGAATTTCTGAGATTTTATTACAACATTTGGCTATATATATATATATATATATATATATATATATATATATATATATATACATATATATAATTTACACACAACTGTAAAGACCAAATGTTTTGGCTCATCCAATTCAACTACAGGACTGAAAGGAGAAAATTTTTGTACCTAAAGTGTTCTTTCCTAATCTTTTCCAATTCTAAATTTAAGCCTCTGCTTTCTGAAATCCTATACATTGTTGAAGTCCCAGCTCACATATTACTACCTTCTTGAAGTCCACTCTAATGCTTGTAATTGTAAATTATTTCCCTGTTATCCCTTAGTCATTTTCTTATAATTTTCTATGTATGAATTATGCACTATTTTCTATTATAATCATTTGATTATAGCTTACTTTTTCACTGCATTATAAACACCTTGAAAGTAGAAATCATGTGTTATTTATTTTGCACTCTTTCCCATTTCACAGCATAAAACTCTGCATATAATTCAGCAATTGAAAATCACTGGTAACATCAATGATTTGCTCACTCTTTCTACTCAAGAAAGTTACAAGTTTCTCATGCAATAGTAGATAATCTTCACATATTCATAAAGTTTCTGATTGGAAGAGAACTCAAAGATCATTTACATTTAGTTCAACTCTTACCAAAACAATGCATTCCATTTATACTATGTCAAAATTCTTATCTCACTTAACTTTTAAGAACTCTGGTGACTGGGAACTCATTACCTTCCAATATAATTTATTTCATTTTTATTTAAAAGCGTAAAATCCATTCTTAGCACAGGCCATAGAAAAAATGAAATGGCAAAGATTTGGTCTGTGAGGCATACCTACCCAATCATGTTTAACAGCCAAGCTTTTTCCTTATATTGACAAAAATCCATCTCTACAGCTAGTACCTATTGTTCACAATTCTTCCGTATCAAAATCTTTGACAGTACTTCAAAATGATGGGCATACTTATTAAATCTTTTCTATTCAGGTTATGAGAAAAGCTTTCTTGTAGGCCAAAGTGTTAAGCCTTCTGGCAACTTTTGTTCTTTTACCCATCTTAACCAACCTGTTAGAAGAATGAGAACCCTGAAGTTCCACTTGCTACCATTATGCTTATTTCACCTCAAATTTGTTAGGGACCAGGAATTTGGTGAGTTTTAGATCATAATTGTTAAACTCTTGGAAAGTGAACCCCATTCAATAACTCCAGAATTTTCCTTGAAAGAGATTTAATGAATAAACCCAGCATATAAGCTATTTGGAAATGTGTTAAACTCCAAATATACAAATGTAATATAAATTGACATAGCAAACTCATGTACTAGTAATGGGATTATTAAATTCAATAATTAAAATATGAATATATCAAAATTATTTCTGTTTAAAGTGGAATTTTTAGCAATGATATATTCTTATCTAATCTATCATACATATCTATGCCAGCAAGGAAAGTAACAATGGAACAGCAATAATAACTGACATATTTGTATATGAGGAGGTGATTAGCAAAATTGGGTGAGAAAAGGTTAAGAGGAGAAATTATCTCAGGAAAATGGGAAGTGAAAAGGAGGACTTATACAGATGAAGTAGGTGAAGAGAAAGGGCTAGTAATATTAGAATCTCACTGTGCTGAAGAGGAAATAATATATACATCTGAAGAGCTTTAGAAAACTTCTAAACTCCTAGAAAAGTGAGGCAAGTGGGGAATAGGGTGGGGGGGGGACTTGCAGAAGGGTGGTGTGGGTAAAATAAGAAAAAACAGGGTAAGGAGAGAAGATAAATTTATAGGAATATGGCAAAAAGCGAAGCTGAAAAGGAAAATAGTGTATGCAAATAATTTGACATAAACCACTATCTTATACCATTTACCAAGATAAGGTAAAAATGGAAACATAACTTAGATATAACCAGAAACTTTACAAGAAAGCTATAAGAACACAGAACATATTATTTTTCAGACTTATGGATAGGTAAACAATTTATCAACAAACAAGAGATAGAAATCAATGTTAGGAGTACAATGGATAATTTGATTACATGAAATTTCAAAAAAAAATTGTACAAATAAAAAAATTGTTGCCAAGATCAGAAAGAAAGCAGAAAATTGGGGGAGGAAAAATCATAGATATTTCATCAGATAAAGGTCTCATATCTAAAATATATAAAGAACATTGACAAAGATATAAGAATATAAGTCATCTCTCAATTGATAAATGGTCACATGATACAAAAAGGGAGTTTTCTGATGAAGAAATCAAAATAACATAACCTTATAAAAATGTTCTAAATCACTGATTATAGTAATGCAAACTAAAACAACCTTGAGATGTCATTTTAAACCTACTAGATTCACTTAAATGATATAAGGGGAAAGTGATAAATGTTGGAGGGGATGTGGAAAAAGTGGGAAACTAATTCTTTGTTGGTGGAATTATGGAATGATCCAACCATTTTGAAGAGCAGTCTGGAAATATGCCCAAAGAGTTATTAAAATTTCTACACACTTTGATCCAGCAATACCACAGCCTAGTGTTTTTCTGAAGATAATTAAGGAAAGGGGAAAAGAACCTATATGTTCTAGAATATTTAAAGTAGCTTTCTTTGTAGTGACAAAGAACTGGAAATTCTATGTATGTCCATCATGTGAGGAATAGCTCAACAAGATGTGGTATATTGCTGTGATAGAATACTGATGTTCTGTAGGAAATGGTGAGCTCAATGATTTTAGAAAAAAAAACATGGAAGGACTTGCACAAAATAATGAAGAGTGAAATGAGCAGAACTAAAAGACCATTGTGTACAGTAGCAATAATACTGTTTTAAAAACAATTTTGAGCAAACGGCTTATCTATAATGGACATGTGAAGAAAGATACTATCTGCATCTAGAAAAGGATCTGATGAAAAGAAGTATGCATAGACTTCCAGGAGCCAAGATGGCCAATTAAGCAGTAAATCACTAAAACTCTTCCAAATTCTCCTCCAAAAAAACACAAAATAATGCCACAAAACAAATCCTGGTATAAAAGAACCAACAAAAAAGATGAGGTGAAACAATATTTTAGCACAAGAAACTTGGAAAAGATGCAAGAATGGTATGCCTCACTCAAGTAAAAGGGAAGCATATTCTAGGACAGGAAGCATCCCATCAAGCCAGCAGCAAGCCTCATCTGAGCAAACCAGTGGGCGATCCAGAATCTCACTATGGCAGAGCAGGCAAACACTACAACCAGGACCCCCCAGTGAACCTAGCATAGCCAGGAGAACTCACAGACTTTAGCACTAAGAACCACCACAAGCTTCAGTTTATCTAGAAGCAAATAAACATCCTCCATCCAAATAAGCTCCATCCAAATAAGCATACAATGACCAGACCTCCATATGCTACAGTGTAACCCACTGGAAATGCAAAAACCGCACACTCCGGAAAATACCACTTAGACTCCAGCTCATGCCATCAGCACATGCCAGAAAATACCACTTGGACCCCAGCTCAACAGCAAGTATGCTGCCGGATACCTAAGGCCTCCAGCAGCAACAGTAACTTCCCGCATCACCCCCTTAGGATACCACTACACATGAAGGTACCCTGTGAGTCTCAGGGCAATATCAGTATAGCAAGAGTTAAGCAGAGACAGTGTCCCTTGCACCTGGGAATAAAAGCTCAAATTTAAAAGAAAGTAAAATTGGGAGTAGGAGGGAGAGTGAAAAAACAATAAAAATGATTCGAACCATAAAAAATTATTATGGTGACAGAGAAGACCAAGACACAAACTCAGAAGAGGAAAATAATGTTAAAGTGCCTATGGGCGAAACCATGAAAGAAAAATGAGAAATGGTCTCAAGCCCAGAAAGAACTCATAGAAGAGCTCAAAAAGGAGCATAAAATCATGTAAGAGAGATAGAAGAAAAATGGGGAAAATAAATTAGAGTGATCATAAAATAAGGAAAAGGACCCACACATACAAAAAATATTTATAGCAGCCCTTTTTTGTGGTGGAAAAGAATGGGAAATTGAAGGGATTCCCAACAACTGAGGAATGACTGAAGAATTTTTGGGATATGAATGTAATGAAATATTATTATTCCATAAGAAATGATGATGAGGAGAATTTCAGAAAGACCTGGAAAACTTGCATGAACTGAAGCTGAGTGAACTTAGCAGAACCAGAAGAAAGAATTTGGACACAGAAACAGCAACATTGTGCAATGATCAACCTTGATAAAATTAGCTCTTCTTAGCAAGGCAATGATCTAAGTAAATTCCAAAAGACCCATGATGGAAAATGCTATCCAAATACAAAGAAAGAACTATGACGTCTGAACACAAAGCATACCATTTTCTCTGTTTACTTATTTTTCTTTCCCATGATTTTCCCCTTTTGTTCTTATTCTTGTTTTACAACATCACTAATGTGGAAATATGTGTAATATCACTGTATATGTATAACCTATATAAGATTTCATTATATCTTGAAGAGGAGGGAGATTAGGGAGGGGGAAAAATTTAGAATTCAAAATCTTATAAAAGTGAAGTCTGAAAACTATAAATGAATAAATGAATGAATATTTTTAAAAGACTACAATGAGGGGGGAGGGGAGAAAGAACAAAGTAAAAAATTCATAGCAGAGAACAAAAAGAAACTTAGAAGGAAACAAAGAAAAGATAGACAACTCTGAACACAACATATAATATTCACTGTATAGACTTTCTTGAAATAGAAGTTTATCGTTCTGTATTTTGAATCCTCTCTCATGTTCTGATATGCATATGGCAATGCTACCCCCCCCTTCTTATTACTTCAGTTTTAGTATTTAAGTTTGTAACTTTTTTGTTTACTTTGTATATAGGTTTAAATTTTTTTTTTGAAAATTACCAAAAAGGAGTGCAATTAGCCAAATGGAGAAGAAAATACAAAAGCTCATTGAGGAAAACAATACTTTAAAAGTTAAATTTTGGCAAGTGGAAACTAATTACTCTATGAGACATCATGCATCAGTCAAGCAAATTTGAAAGAATGGAAAAATGGAAGACACTTCAAAATACCTCATAGGAAAAGCAACCTACCTAGAAAATAGATTTAGGAGAGAATCAGAGTCACTGGACTACCATAAAGTGAAAATCAAAAGGAGGACCTTGACAGCATCTTTCAAGAAATTATCAAGGACAACTGCATTGACGTCCTTCAACTAGAGGGGAAAAATCTCAAGAAAGTGATACCAAAATAAAAACTCCTTGGAACATTATAGTCAAATTTCAGAACTATGAGATGAGGGGAAACATTACTCTAAGTGATGGGAAATAAATAATTCAAATATTAGAGAGGCAGAACCATGATTACATAGGACTTGGAAGCTGCAACATTAAAGAAAAGGTCATGAAACATGATATTCCAGAAGTCACAGGAACTAGGACTACACCCAAGAATCACTTACCCAGAAAAATTAATATATCATGGGAGAAAATGGCTATTCAATGAAATAGAAAGATTTCAAGTTTTTGTAAGTGGAAGATCAGAATTAAACCAAAAATTTGACCTCCAATATCAAGACCCAAGGGAAGCATAAACAGATAAAAAGGAAAAAGAAAACACAAGGGATTCAATAGAGCTAAAGTATTTATATCACTACATGGGAAGATGATACCTCTAATTCTGTTTTCCCTTTAGTAGCATTTTTTTTCTTTTTTTTTAATTAACATCTTTAGTTTTCAGCATTAATTTTCACATGCGTTTGAATTACAGATTTTTCTCCCCATTTCCACCCCCCCCACTCCAAGATGGCGTACACTCTGGTTGCCCCATTCCCTAGTCTGCCCTTCTCTCTGTCCCCCCAATCCCCTTCCATCCTCCCCTCCCCCACTTTCTTGTAGGGCAAGATAAATCTCTATGCCCCGTTGCCTGTGCATCTTATTTTCTAGGTACATGAAAAAAAAAACTTTTTTACTTCTGAACATCTATTTTTTTAAAACCTTGAGTTCCAAATTCTCTCCCCTCTTCCCTTCCCATCCACCCTCCCTAAGAAGTCAAGTAATTCAACATGAGCCAC
>CM053622.1:116167362-116183236 GCA_028646595.1 Phalanger gymnotis
GGCTGGGGGCTGGGAGTTCTGTTCGGGACAGACCTTACCCCGAGACCATCCAGGCAGACCTGGGCTGGAGTCCTGCTTCCCTCTGCCCCTTTGTGGGTTCTGTAGTTCTAGAATTGGTTCAGAGCCATTTTTTCATAGGTTTTTGGAGGGACTTGGAGGGGAGCTCACGCCAGTTACTGCTTTCCAGTCGCCATCTTCTTTAGTGGCATTTTTTTCCAATTATATGTAAATATAGTTTTAAACATTCATTTTTGTGAAATTTTCAGTTCCAAATTTTTCTACATCTCTTCCTCCTTTTTCCCCTCCAAAAGAAAATAATCAATCTGATCTAAGTTATACATGTATGATCATGATAAACATAAATCTACATTAGTCATGTTGTGAGAGAAGAATAAGAACAACAGGGGGAAAAAAACAGAAGAAATGGGGGAAAAAGAGAAAATAGTGTTTTTTCTATCTGCATTCAGACTCCGTAATTCTTCCTCTGAAAGTGATTGACATTTTTCAGTCTTTGGAATTATCTCAGATCATTGTATTGCTGAGAAGAGCTACTTCTGTCATAGTTAACCATCACACAATGTCGCTGTTACTGAGTGCAATGTTCTCCAGTTCTGCTCACTTCACTCGGCATTAATTCATGTAAGTCTTTCCAGGTTTTTCTAAAATCCACCTGCTCATCGTTTCTTATAGAACAATAGTGTTCCATTACATTCATATACCACAACTTGTTAAGACATTCCAAAATTGATGCACACTCCCTCAACTTCCAATTCGGTGCCACCACAAAAAGAGCTACTCTAAATATTTTTGTATATGTGCGTTCTTTTCCCTTTTTATGATCTCTTTGGGATACAGATCTAGTAGTCCTATTGATGGATCAAAGAGTATATACAGTTTTATAGCCCCTTAGGGATAGTTCCAAATTGCTCCCTAGAATGGTTGGATCAGTTCACAACTCCCCCAAACAGTGCATCAGTGTTCCAAGGTTCTCACATTTCAACATTTGTCATTTTCTTTATCTGTCATATTAGCCAATCTGATAGGTGCAAGTTAGTATCTAAGAGTTACTTAATTTCACATTTCTCTAATCAATAGTGATTTAGAGTATTTTTTTTTCATATGGCTATAGGTAGCTTTAATTTCTTCTGAAAATTGCTTATTCATAACCTTTTACCATTTATCAACTGCTGAATGACTTGTATTCTTATAAATTTGACTAGATTCTCTACATATTTGAGAACTGAGACCTTTGTCAGAAAAACACTGGTGGTAAAAAAAGCTTCCCAGCTTTCTGTTTTTCTTCTAATCTTGGTTGCTTTGGTTTTATTTATGCAAAACCTTTTTAATTTAATGTAACCAAAATAATTAATTTTTCATTTCATAATGTTCTTGGTCATAAATTCTTCCCTTTTCCATAAATGTGACAGATAAACTATTCCTTGCTCTCCTAATTTGCTTGATACTTGTAATTCTTAAAAAAACAGTATTACTACTACTATAGATAGGAGGAACATACATAGACAGAGGTTATTGGTATAAGATGGATTTGAGGGAATTATATAAAAATTAAAAGAAGAGAAAGAAGAGTACAGTGGGCGAAATGAAAGGGAGAGGTAGAAGTGGGTAAATTATTTCACATGGAGAGGGGGATATACCTTTTTAACAGTGGAGGCCAAGATGGGAGGGTAAGTGACAGGTATTGCATGAACCCTATTCCCATCAGTATTGGTTCAAAGAGGGAATAACATATGTAATCAGTTGAATATAGAAATCTACCTTATCTGACAGGGAAGTAGGAGGGGAAGAGATCAAGTAAATGGTGGTGTTGTGACTTACAGAAAGGAGGGTGAATGGAGGGTGGTAGTAGATAGAAGCAAACACTAGGCAGAATGGAAAAGGTGAAAAGAGAGAGATGACAAACAGGAGGAGGAATAGGATGGAAGGAAGTATGTAGGTAATAATCATTACTGTGAATGTTAATGGTATGAATTCTTCCATAAAACCTAAGCATAAAGCAGAGTAGATCAATAGCTACACTATACACTATAGTCAATGGACATAATAGCATAGTGTTCAATTAAACCAAGGACCACAGCTTTTGGGATAACAACCCACTATTTGACAAAAACTAGTGGGAAACCTGGAATACAATAAGACACAAATGAATTATAGACCAACATCTCAAAGAGTGTAACCAAGATATGGCCAAAATGGGTGCAGAAGAACAAGAAATAGTCTACCTTTCAGATCTATGGGGAGGGGAAGAATTTATTACTAAAAAAAGATATAATTGAAACATATAAAATGATTTCTGTTATGTTAAATTAGAAAAGGGTTTTGCAGAAACAAATCCAGTGCAACCAAGACTAGAAGGAAAGCAAAAAAGTTGAGAAACAATTTTTGCAGTCAGTGTCTCTGATAAAGCCTCATTTCTAAAATATATAGAGAATTGAGTCAAATTTATAAGAGTAAAAGTCGTTCCTCAATTGATAAATGGTCAAAGGATGCGATCAGGAAGTTTTCAGGTGAGGAAATTAAAGCTATCTATAGTCATATGAAAACATACTCTAAATGACTACTGATTAGAGAAATGCAAATCAAAACAACTCTAAGGTGCCACATCACATCTGTAAGATTAGCTTATACAAGAAAAGAAGTAAAATGTTAAATGTTGGAGAGGATGTGGGAAAACAGGGACACTAATGCACTGTTGGTGGAGTTGTGAATTGATCTGAAAATTCTGGAGAGAAATTGGGAAATATGCCCAAAGGGCAACCAAAATGTGCATACCTTTTGATCAAATAATATCATTATTAGGTCTATAACCCAAGGAGAACATAAAAAAGGGAGAAAATGACCTACAGGTGTAAAATATATTAACAGCAGCTGTTTTTGTGGTGGCAAAATATTGGAAATTATGGAAGATGCACATCGACTGGGGAATGGCTGAATAAACTGTGGTATATGAATGTGATGGAATGTTATTTTGCAATAAGAAATGATGAACAGGCAGATTGCAGAAAAACCTAGAAAGACTTTTATAAACTAATGCAAAGTGAAATGAGCAGAACTAGGAAAACATTGTACACAGTGTCGACAACACTGGGTGATGACCAACTATGACTCATCTGTTCTCAGCAACACAATGATCCAACACAAGTCAAAGAACTCATAAAGGCAAATGCTATCCATATCCAGACAAAGAACTGATAGACTCTGAATGCTGATCAAAGCATATTTTCTCACCATCTTTATTTTTCTCATTTTTTATATTGCTCCAGTATTCTTTTACAATTGTGACTAATATGGAAATATTTTTACACACTAGTACATGAATGGACTATATCAAACTGCTTACCATTTTCAGAATAAGGGAGGGGAGGAGGGAAAAATTTGGAATTCAAAATTTTGTAAAAACGAATACTAAAAATTTTTTGATATATAACTGGGGAAAAGATAAAAAATAAAAAGGAAAAAAATAAACCTTAACATATATGGGATTTTTATCTAACTCTGTGTGTGTAATTATGTAATTGTATATAGAAATAGCAACCTATAAAAAGAAATGTGTATGTTAGATAAATTTTACATATATGTGTATACATATATATATATATATGAGTGCGTATAGGTATATATGCATGTATAAGTATATGTATACACACACCTAGTTGGTTCTAATGGTAGCCATCTTTAGAGTGGGAGGTAGATATTTACATAATAATTTGGTTGTATATTTGAAAGAGGTAGCAAGTCATGTAGAATAGATCCGCTGTTTCATGTGCAATCATCTTTTTTATTACACTGTGTTATGGGAATTCTTGTTGTATTCCATACATTAAAAAAATAAAAAGTAAAAAAAAAATGACCTATTTCAATTAGGATAATACAGGCTTTCAAGCTATTAACAATGAAAGATTGAGTGAAATTAAAGGAGAAGAGCACAATTAATGTGCGGCCATGAATCCTCTCCTCTGCTCATTTAAAGTGCCCACTAAATTCATAGCAGTTGCTAATCTACATTAGCTGTGGGGTTTTCTTGATTGAAAGTTTTTAAAGTGTACTACACAGTATAGAACTGAGCACTGTGCCATGTGGTGGGGAGACAGACAAAAACTGAATAGCCACTACACTCAAGGTGTTTACCTTCTTCAAGGGGAAGTACACAACAGGATTATGCTCCTCCCTTTTACCCTGGGAAGAAAGAAAATGGAGTGTCAAAGACAAGAGGCTACTTTCTAGTTCCCAAGAACCAGATGAGTGAAGGCAAGGATCTTAGCTTGTGTCCTAGAACCTAGAGAGAAGGAAGAATGGAAATATTCAAAATACCCCAAAATACTATTCTTACTACTGGTCTAATCAGATCATGTTTTTCTAATTACCTTCCTCCAAACTCTCCCCATAGGTTCTGTCTTCAAAGGTAAGACATGGCTATCAATACAGAAAGTACTTCCAGTGAAAAGATCTGTTTTGAAAAAACAGAGTCTGATCTCATGATTACGAACAGAATTCCTCAATCCAATATCCATGATTTCTTATTAAAGATAGGAAGTTATCCTCTTAATCCAGCAGATATATGTGATGTAACTGCACTAGAAGGTCCTTTGAAAAGTAGAGCATAGTCATTCTACCTCCTTCTGCCTACACAAATATTTAGAATATGTTAGAGGTCAAATATATTGTTACCAATGATAGATCCGAAGAGGTCTTTTGTAACAATTATAATTTGTGAATTACTGGAAGGAACACTTGATGTGGAGTCAGAACTGCATTCAAATTGCAGCTCTGTAAATTATTGTTTGGTGAACTTAGATATTTTAAGTAATTTCTGTAAAATGAGAGGGCTGGACTTGTCTGATAGTTGTCTAAATTCACAATGTTTGTAAAGAATAGAGACCAAACCAAACCCAATCTAGATGGCATAGGCCAAAATGCAATTTTATTAATAACCCTTATTTTCATAACTTTACCTTCAGCATTATTTGTCTCTTGATCAATGAAAATTTGGTTAAAAGTTTCAATTTTTTTTTTATTTTGCTGGGATATCTTCTCTATCCATTCATCAGGTCACAGTGGCATATCAAAAAGTCTCAGTTATAACTATGCAGTTTTATGTGTTTCTTTGTAATAAGATCATTACTTCATTTAATAATCAAAAATCTCTCTATGTGAGTATCAATGTCTGAAACAATATGCACTATTTCTGCCACTTTTCATTTTTGTCTTCTGTGAATGACTATATATTTCTATTGATTTCCTTTTCCATGTATCTCAAATATATATATTCAATCTTACTAAATTGACCATGCATATGTGAACAACTTTCTCCCTTAACTTCCATTTCAACTAAAATCTTTTATGTTTTAAATCTCTAAGAATGTGTGTGTACATACACACACGTATATAAGTATATTTGCATATGTATAGTATATATGCATATTTATTTATGTCCATCTATATTGCTATGTCTCTATTTATAAATGCTCACTAGATGCATTTTATCTCTAGCCAAGTGCCTATCATATCAGGTTCTTAAACCCTAGACCAAGAAATCAGGAAATACTTTTCAAGGCCATCCTTTAAACTTTTTACAAAGTGAAGTATGCCATTTTAAACAGGGTTAGATTTGGTATCAGGAAGATCTGAATCTTCCTCATTAAAACATTAATAATTTTTTTACACAGGATAAGTTCTTAAACTAAGATTCAATTTTCTCTAGCACTAAAACTAGAATCCTACGAAATATTATTGACTGATGATGATATCCAAAATGCCTGCCTTATAGTGCTAATATGAGGCTCAAGTGACGTAATTTATGTAAGGCATGTCACAGTCTCTACAACAGAATATCTATCAGATTTTATTATTTTTGTTGCCAGTGTCCACTTGTGAATTCTATAAGTCTCTTCTGAAGTTTTATTTTTTTTTAATTTTTTCCCATTAATTTGTTTTTATTTTCAACATTCATTTCCACAAGATTTTGAGTTCCAAATTTTCTCCCCATCTCTCTCCTTCCCCCACCTGAAAAGAGTATTCATTATAATTACCCCTTCTCCCAATATGCCCTCCCTTCTATCACAACTCCTCCTTTCCTTATCCCCTTACTCAGTATTTTCTTGTAGGGCAAGATACATTTCTGCATTCCATTGTCTGTGTATCTTATTTCTCAGATGCATGTAAAAACAATTTTATCTTTCATTTTTAAAACTTTGAGCTCTGTATTATCTCCCTTCCTCCCTTCCCAACAACCCTCATTGAGAAGACAAGCAATTCAATATAGGTTATACATAGGTATTCTTGCAAAACACTTCCATAATAGTCAGGTTGTGAAAGACTAACTATATTTCCTTTTATCCCATCCTGCCCCCTATTCATTCTATTCTCTCCTTTGACCCTGTCTGTCCTTAAAAGTGTTTGCTTCTGATTAACCCCTCCACTCATTTGCCCTCTCTTCTATCATCCAACCCCTTATCCCCTTGCTCCCTACTTTCCTATAGGATAAAATAGATTTTCATACCCAATGGATTGTATATGTTATTCCTTCCTTAAGCCAAATCCTATGAGAATAAGGCTCTCTCATTCCCTCTCACCTCCACCCATTTACCCTCCACTGTAAAAGCTTTTTTGTGTTTCTTTGTTTTTAAATCATTATTTATTTTTTTAATATTTTTCATTTTAAGCATTGACTTCCACAAGAGTTCGAATTACAAATTTTCTCCCCATTTCCATGTAAAACCCTTCCACAAAACTCATGTTGTGAAAGACTAACTTTATTTTGCTCCTTCCTATCCTATCCCACTTTGTTCAATTTTTGCCCTTGACCCCATTCTTTTGCAAAAGTGTTTGCTTTTGATTATCTCCTCCCCTGCTCTGCCCTCCCTTCTATAATCCCCAATTTTTATCTCCTTCCTCCTTCTTTCCTGTGGGGTAAGATGCCCGACTGAGTGTGTATGTTATTCCCTCCTCAGGTCAAATCTGATGAGAGCAAGATTCATTCATTCCCTCTCACCTGCTCCCTCATCCCTTCCAACACACTGCTTTTTCTTGCCACTTTTATGTGAGATAATTTACCCCATTCTATCTCTCTCTTTCTCCCTCTCTCAATATATTCCTCTCTTATCCCTTAATTTGATTTTGGTTTTTTTAGATATCATCCCTTCTTATTCAACTCATCCTGTGCCCTCTGTCTATATATATATGTATGTATATATATATATATATATATGTGTGTGTATATGTATATACACATATATATGTATGTATGTATTTATGTATGTATGTATATTCCCTTCAACTACTCTAATACTGAGGTCTCATGAACTACACACATCACCCCCCCCCCATGCAGGAATGTAAACAAAACAGTTGAAGTTTATTAAGGCCCTTATGATTTCTCTTTTTTGTTTATCTTTTCATGCGTCTTTTGATTCTTGTGTTTGAAAGTCAAATTTTCTATTAAGCCCTGGTCTTTTCACTGAGAGAACTTGAAACTACTCTATTTTATTGAAAGTCTGTATTTTGCCTTGGAGCATTATACTTGGTTTTCCTGGGTAGGTGATTCTTGGTTTTAATCCTAGCTCCACTGACCTCCAGAATATACAGTTTCAAGCCCTTGGATTGCTTAATGGTGAAGCTGCTAGATCTTGTGTTATCTTGATTGTGTTTTCACAATACTCAAATTTTTCTTTCTGGCTGCTTCTAGTATTTTCTCCTTTATCTGGGAGTTCTGGAATTTGTCGACAATATTCCTAGGTGATCCATGGATTCTTTCAATTTTTACTTTAGAATACTCTAGAATATCAGAGCAATTCTCCTTGATAATTACTTGAAAGATGATATCTAGGCTCTTTTTTGATCATGGCTTTCAGGTAGTCCAATAGTTTTTAAATTATCTCTCCTGCATCTATTTTCCAGGTCAGTGCTTTTTCCAATGAGATAGTTCACATTGTCCTCCACTTTTTCATTCCTTTGGTTTTGTTTTATAATATCTTGATTTCTCATCAAGTCACTAGCTTTCACTTGCTCCAATCTAATTTTTAGGGTAATATTTTCTTCAGTGGTCTTTTGGAGCTCCTTTTCCATTTGACTACTTCTGCCTTTCAAGGCATTCTTCTTCTCATTGGCTTTTTGGAGCTCTTTGGCCATTTGAGTTAGTCTATTTTTTAAGGTGTCATTTTCTTCAGTATTTTTGGGCCTCCTTTAGCAAGTCATTTGTTTGTTTTTCATGGTTTTCTCACATCGTTCTCATTTCTCTTCCCTTTTCCCTCTGCTTCTCTAATCTGCTTTTCCAAATCCTTTTTGAGCAACTCCATGGCCTGAGACCTGTTCTTGTTTTTCTTGGAACCTTTTGATGTAGGCTCTTCCACTTTGTTGACTTTTTCTGGCTGTATGTTTTGGTCTTCTTTGTCAACAAAGAAAGATTCCTAGTCTGAGTCTGAATCTGAGAGCATTTTTGCTGCTTATTCATGTTCCCAACCAACTACTTGAGCCTTGAGCTTTTTGTTGGGGTATGACTGCTTGTAGAGTAAAGAGTACTTTGTGCCAAGCTTGAGGGGCTGTGCTTGTTGTTTTCAGAGCTATTTCTACACAGCAACTCTGCCACACCAGTACTCCTTCTCCCCCAAGTACCACCAACCTTGACTTCAACTCAGATCTAAGCAGGCTCTGCACTCCTGCTCTGATCCCCTATTAAATTCCTCCCAAGTGGGCCTGGGGTTGGAATCAATTGCAGCTGTAGCTCTGGAAGCAGTCTCAGAGCTGCCCCACCTTAGCGCCCCCGAACTGTGAACTTTCACTTTGTCCCAGCTGTTTCTCCCAGTAGCCTTCTCTGTTGTTTTTGGTGTGTGTGAGTTGAGCAGTCTGATAACTGCCACAATTCACTAATTCAGGGTGCTATGGCCTGTTCCACCCATCTCCTGGCCTGGTTGGTCCTGGCATTGTCCACATTGGCCTCTGCTCCACTGTGGTCCCAGCATGGTTTGATAGACCTTACCCAGTGACCATCCTTTGTTGGAACCCAGCTTCCCTCAGCTATTTTGTGGGGTCTGCTGTTCTAGAATTTGTTCAGAGCCATTTTTTATAGGTGTTTAGAGGGTCCTGGAGGAAAGCTTTAGCCACGTCCCTGCTTTCCAGCCACCATTTTGGCTCCACCCTCCTTTTCTTGTTTCTTTTGTGTGAGATAATTTACCCAATTCTACCTCTCCTTTTGTCCACCCAATATATTCCTCTCTACTCCTTAGTTTCATTTTTTAGATATCTTCACTTCATATTCAACTCATCTCTCTCTCACTCTCTCTCTCTCCATATACAAATATATATATATAAACACACACACACATATATATGTATCTTTTCCCACCAACTACTCTAATAATGACAAAAGTGTCTTGAGTTATAGTTATAAATATCAACATTCCATGTAGGAATGTAAACAGTTCAAATTTAATAAGTCCCTTATGATTTCTCTTTCATATTTACCTTTTCATACTTCTCTTGATTCTTGTATTTGATAGTCTAATTTTCTATTCAGCTCTGGTGTTTTCATCAAGAATGCTTGAAAATCCTTTATTTCAACAAGTGTCCAATTTTTCCCCTGAAGGATTGTACTCAGTTTTCCTGGGTAGGTGATTCTTGGTTTTAATCCTTGCTTCTTTGACCTCCAGAACATTCCAAGCACTTCAGTCCCTTAATGTGGAAGTTGCTAAATCTTTTGTTATCCTGGTGGTATTTTCTTAAATTCTTTCTTTTTGGCTGCTTGTAATAGTTTCTCCTTGACCTGGGAACTCTGGAATTTGTCTACAATATTCTTGGGAGTTTTTATTTTGGGATCTCTTTTAGGAGGTGATTTCCATTTCCCCCCACCTGTTCAAGAATATCAGGGCAGTTTTCCTTGATAATTTCTTGATAGATCAGGTCTAGGCTCTTTTTTTGAGGATGACTTTTAAAGAGTCCAATAATTTTTAAATGATCCCTCCTGGGTCTATTTTTCAGGTTAGTGTTTTTCCAATGAAGTTTTTAACATCGTCTTCTATTTTTATTCTTTTGGTTCTGTTTTATAATTTCTTCATTTCATATAAAGTCATTAGCTTCCATTTCCTCCATTCTACTTTTTAAGAAATTATTTTCTTCAGTTAGCTTTTGGGCCTCCTTTTCCATATGGCCAATTCTTCTTTTTAAGGCATTCTTCCTTCATTGCCTTTTCTGACCTCTTTTGCCTTTTGTCTTTAGTCTATTTTTTAACATGCTGTTTTCTTCAGCATTTTGGGGGGTCTTCTTCAGCAAGCTTTTGACTCATTTTTCATGATTTTCTTGCATCATTCCCATTTATCTTCCCAGTTTTTCCTTTAATTCTCTTACTTGATTTTCAAAATTATTTTTGAACACATCCATGGCCTGTGATCAATTCATATTTTTCTTGGAGTCTTTGGAGGTAGGAGCTTTGACTTTGTTGTATTCTTCTGGTTGTATGTCAGATCTTCCTTGTCAACAAGGTAAGATTCTATAGACTGATGTTTTGCACTGTTTGCTCATTTTCCCAGTCAATTACTCTAATTCTTAGCTCTTTGTCAAGGTAGGAATCTGCTTGCAGTGTGTATGGGTGTGTACTGTCCCAAGCTTCAGCAGTTTTGTGCAGCTGTTTTCTGGGACATTTCTATGGACCAATAAATTTTCAGGTCTTCCAAGGTAGTATGATCAAAGGAGAGGTGTTACTCTTCCTCCCCCCAGCACTACTCTTTGCTCCAGTGCTCCTCCTTGGAGGATACCACCCAGGACTGTGACCCCGAACAAAGCATGGGTAAAGCAAGAGAATCCTGCCTCAGCACATCAAAGAGATAACTGCAATCCTGCTCTGATCTGCAGTTCAATGCCCCCACTGTCTGTGGGCTGAGAGATCCAGAAGCAACCACAGCCCCAGCTACTGCCCTGGCACTAGGCTGAACCTTGCTCTTCTCTTACTCATCAGACAGACTTTTCCTACTGAACTTCAAAGTTGTCTTTGGTGTTTGTGCATTTCGAAGTACGGAAACCACCACAGCTACCAGTGATTTAGTGCCCTGAGACCTGCTTCAGCCCCATCTGTAACTGTATGGCCCATGCTAGACAACACTCTCCTCTCAGTCTGATGCAATAGACCTTTCCTGTCAGCCTTCTTGGTTGTCTTAGGCTGGAAATTTGTTTCACTTTGTCATGTTGTGGGTTTGCTGCTCTAGAATTTATTGTTTTGTTTCTATTTTTCTTGTTTTTGTTTTGTTTTGCCCAGGATTGCATAGAATCATTCAGTCAGTTTGTCAATTTGCATTTATTAAAATCAGTAGAAATAGACATCAAGTATCAAGTTTGTCAACTGTGGTCAGGTTCTTCATTATATCTCAAACATAGGAGTCTAGGGAAGGTGGGGAATAAGCATTTATCTTAAGCTTCCTATGTATCAGGGTATGTGCTAAGTGTTTTAAAAATGTTACCTTATTTGATCTCACATATACTCTTGGAAGACTACATACCTAGTTATTTTCTATATGTGGTCAAACACCATATAGCCTCAGCTCTTTAGCCCTGAGCAAGAAGTCATCTTTGGACTGTCATGATTACTAGATATTCTCTTTCCTAAAGTCAGCTGTTTATTCTTATCATTATCTCATGGGAGTAGAGGAAACAACTTTTTCCCTAATCTTGAGCTCTACCACCTAATGATAAAAAAATTCAAACTAATTATGCAGTTCCCTAAGTTTGGTGGTCTTTTTCTTTGTTGTCTAGTCCACAGTTTTCCACTGTTCAACTTTCTGTCCCAGGTTTTGATAACCTCTCCCGCTTCAGATATTTTCCCCCATGTTCCCTGTACCTTCCCAACAGAATGATATATTTGTGCATACAGATACTATTTTTATTTTGTCTTTGTATCAATAATATCTAAAGAGATGCAATTCTTTAGCCTTTTTGGTCCTTTTTAGTGTAGCCAAATTTGAGATTATTTTGAAACAAATTGAACAGATGACAGTAAGTGCTGTAGATGTGAAGACACCATTTTTTAAATTCTATATTATAGTCTTCATTTCTTTCCTTTCTTCAGTAAACATTTTGCATAAAACTGCCCAATTCAGCCCAAACATACATAGAAAAAAAATCAGCTTTTATTTTTATGTTTAATGTAGACAGATGAGAAATCTGAGTTTCTTAACTTGGGTGTATGATTCATCTAATGAATAATTGGTCAAATTTTGATTTCTTGACTTGATCCAATCAGTTTAGAAACACAAACTATTTATACATAGTCAATGTGTTTTGTTTTGTTTTTCATCTGGGATGACTAAGGTATGTGTGATGCAGAGACAAAAGAGTTAAGGAGACAACATATTGAGAAGCACTTCAGCCCCTTGAACCTAGGATTCTTTGATTTTTGCCGAAGAATATTTCCTATAATTTCTTGTGTATAACTTTAAACTTTTTTGAAACCATGAAGGACTATGACTAGAATATTAAATAAGACAGACAATCATGTTAAAATTTGATATCTTTATATAAGAAAGAATAAAAGATATGTTACCTAGAAATCGATTGCAAATCTTTAACATAGCATGTCAGCTTAAAATAGCTTCCTTTCATTCTATTTCTCCATGCCCTTTGTTTTATTAGAAAATGTATTCTTTATCCACACCAGGCCCTCAGATATCTACAATACTCAAAAATTTCTCAGATTTTCCTTCTTTCTTAATCTCAATATTTTAGCTAACCATTTCAATTCTGTCTTATTCTCTACTCTTTTGTCACATGTTCCTTGATCCTATTTCTTTTTTTGTGTATTTCCCCAATTATATATAAAACAATTTTAATATTCATTTTAAAAATTGAGTTCCAAATCTTGTCTTTGCTCCCATCTTCTCTCTCCCTAACACAGCAAGCAATTGGATATAAGTTATACATGTGCAGTCAGGCAAAACATATTTCCATATTAGTCGTGTTTTGAAAGAAAATATAGAACAAAAAAACAGAAAAAATAATGAAAGTTTAAAAAAGAATGCTTCATTCTGCATTCAGACTCATATCACTTCTCTCTCTGTAGGTGGATAGCATTTTTCATCATAAGTTCTTTGAAATTGATTTGGATCATTGTATTGCTGAGAATAGATAGCTAAGGCATTCACATTTATATTTGTGTTAATGTGTATGATATTCTTCTGGTTCTGCTCAATTCATTTTTTATCAGTTCATTTAAATCCTTCCAGCATTTTTTTGTAAAACATCCTTCTCATCATTTCTTATAGCAATTCCCCAATTGGTGGGCATTTCCTCAATTTCCAGTTCTTTGTGATCACAAAAAGAGCTGCCATAAATATTTTTGTAAATGTAGATCATTTTCCTTTTTAAAAATATCTTTGCAATACATAACTAGCATTGCTATTATTTGGGTAAAAGAGTATATAAGGTTTTATAGCCTTATGGTTCCAAATTGTTTCACCACTCTATCAACAGTGTGTTAATGTCCCAATTTTCCCACATCACCTTCAACATTTGCCATTTTCCTTTTATATCATATTAGCCAATCTAATAGACATGAGGGTAGTATCTCACTGTTGTTTAATTTTCATTTCTCTATTCAGTAGTAAATTAGAGTATTTTCATGTAATTATAGATAATCTGATTTCTGTGTTTGAAAACTGCCTGTTTATGTCTTTTGACCATTTGTTAATTGGAGAATGATTTTATTCTTATAGATTTGATACCATTCTCCATATACTTGAGAACTGAAGTCTTTTTCAGATAAACTAGCAGTAAGATTTTTTTCACAGTTATGATTAGTAATGGGTAAGCACATCTTTATAGCCCTTTGGGCATAGTTCCAAATTACTCTCCAGAATGGCTGCATCAATTTACAACTCCACCAACAATGTAACAGTGTTCCAATTTTGCCACATCCTCTCCAGCATTTATCATTTTCCTGTTTTCTCATGTTGACCAATCTGATAGAAGAAATATGGAAACTAAAAATTGTTTTGACTTGCATTTATCTGATTAATAGCCACTGAGAGCATTTTTACATATGAATATAGATATCTTTAATTTCTTCCTCTGAAAACTGCCTGTTAATATCCTTTGACCATTTCTCAATTAGGGAATGATTTGTATTCTTATGAACTTAACTCAGTTGCCTGTGTATTTTAGAGATGAGGCCTTTATCAGTGACACTATTTGTAAAACAATCTTTCCCAGTTTTCTGTTTCCCTCCTAATCTTAGTTGCATTGGCTTTGTTTATACAAAAACTTTTCAATATGACATAATCCAAATTATCCATTTTGCATTTTGTAACACTCTCTATATCTTGCTTGGCCATGACTTCTTCTCTTATCCATAAATCTCACAGGTAAACAATTCTTTGCTCTCTCAAATTGCTTATATTATCAGCCTTTATATAGAAATTATAAATCCATTTTGACTTCATTTTGGTATGCAGTCTAAGATATGGGTCTATGACCAGTTTCTTCCAATTTTCCAAGAATTTTTTTTTTTTTTTGTGAAATACTGAATTCTTAACCTAGAAGCTGGGTTCATCAGAGTACATTGCTATAGTCATTGACTACTGTGTCTTCTCTACCTAACCTGTTCCACCAATCCACCACTCTGTTTCTTAGCCAGTTTTGATGACTGCTGCTTTATAATACAGTTTAATATGTGGTATGATTAGGCCACCTTCCCTAGCACTTCTTTTCATTAATTCATTAATTCCATTAATTAATTTCATTAATTCCATTGATATACTATCTGGACCTTTTGTTCTTCCAGATGAATTTCGTTATTATTTTATTTTATCCAGCTCAGTAAAATACACTTTTGGTAGTTTGATTGGTATGGCACTGAATAAGTAAATTAATTTAGGTAAAATTGTCATTTTTATTATATTAGCTCAACCTAACCATGAGCAAATGATTTTTTTTCCCATTATTTAGATCTGACTTTATTTGCGTGAAAAAAAAATATTTTGTAATTGTGTTCATATAGGTCCTGGGTTTGTCTTGGCAGGTAGATTCCCAAATATTTTATACTATATACAGTAAGTTTAAGTGGAATTTCTCATTCTATCACTTGCTGTAGGGCTTTGTTAGTAATATATAGGAATGCCAAGGATTTATGTGGTTTTATTTTATGTCCTACAACTTTGCTGAAGTTATTTATTATTGCAAGTAATTTTCTTACTTGATTCTCTAGGATTCCCTAATCATCATATCATCTGCAGAATGATAACTTACTTTCTTCTTTGCCTATTTTAGTTCCTTCAATTTCTTTTTCTTCCCATATTGCTAAAGTTAACATTTCTAGTTCCAAAATCAGTTGATAATGGATATCCTTGTTTCATGACCAATCTTATTGGAAACGCATCTCACTTATCCCCATTACATATAATGC
The DNA here is from genome assembly GCA_028646595.1 of Phalanger gymnotis. NCBI lineage: Eukaryota > Metazoa > Chordata > Mammalia > Diprotodontia > Phalangeridae > Phalanger > Phalanger gymnotis. Next base: position 116,182,760 of record CM053622.1, read on the forward strand.
TTGCTGATGGTTTTATGTTGATGTGACTTATGATTCTAAGGAAGTCTCCATTTATTCCAATGCTTTCTAGTGTTTTAAATAGGAATGGCTGTTGTATTTTGTCAAAAGCCTTTTTCTGCATCTGTTGAGATAAACATATAGTTTCTGCTAGTTTTGTTGTTGTTATGATCAATTATGCTAATAGTTTTGCTAATATTGAACCAGCTTTGAGTTCTTGCAACAAATCTTGCCTAGTCATAGTGTATTATTCTCATGAGAAGTTGCTGTAATCTTTTTTTTTTATGTCACATGTTTTTATTATTCTACTTTTTAAATTAAGGAGACACAAAATAAATAGAACTCTTCTGTAGTACTTATATAAAATTATGTTGAATTCTTTATATTATGAAACTTTCTTAATCTAATCTCTATGAAAATATACCTTTTATCAATATATGACTATTTAAAATTAGAGTTGAAGTATAGTTTTTTCCCTTC
>CM053622.1:116183736-116228328 GCA_028646595.1 Phalanger gymnotis
GGCCTGGGGCCAGAAGCAACTGCAACCTAGTTCTAAAGCTGCCCCACCTCCGCTGCCCGAGGGGCAAGTGGCTGGAACCGCAAACTCAGTCATGCAGCTTTTCCCACTAACCTTCTCTGATGTCTTTGCTCTTTGTGGGTTGAGAGGTCTGGTACATGCCACAGCTCAGTATTTCAGGATGCCAGGGCACTTTCCAGTCATCTCCTGGTCTGGTAGGTCTGTGTCTGGTCTGTTTGCGCTGTGTGCGCTGGGCTCAGCTCCACTCCCCTCGGCTGGGGGCTGGGAGGTCCGTGTGGGACAGACCTTACCCAGAGACCATCCAGGGTGTCCTGGGCTGGGGCCCTGCTTCCCTCTGCCACTTTGTGGGTTCTGTAGCTCTAGAATTGGTTCAGAGCCATTGTTTTATAGGTTTTTGGAGGGATTTGGTGGGGAGCTCACGCCAGTCACTGCTTCCCAGCCGCCATCTTGGCTCCACCCCCCAAAGCCGCTGTAATCTTTTTGCTAATTTTTTTTTTAAATTTTGCTTCAACATTCATTAGGGAAATTGTTCTGTAATTTTCCTTCTCTTTTTTGACTCTTCCTGGTTTCAGTATTAGTACCATATTTGTGTAATAAAAGAGAACTTGGTAGGACTTCTTCTTTGCTTATTTTCCCAAATAGTCTATAAAGTATGGGATTAACTGTTCTTATAAATATTTGATAAAATCCATATGTAAATCCATCTGGCCCTGGAAATTTTTTCCTAGAGAATTCATTGATGGCTTGTTCCATTCCTTTTTCTGAGATGGGGTTATTTAGGTATTTTATTTCCTCTTCTGTTGATCTGGGAAATTTGTAGTTTTGTAAATATTCATCAGTTCCCCTAAGATTATAGAATTTACAGGCATACAATTAAGCAAAAAAAAAATTCCTAATTATTGTTTAGTTTTTTCTTCATTTGAAGGGAATTCACCCTGTTCATTTTTGATGCTTGTAATTTCTTCTTTCTTTGTTTCTAATCAAATTGACCAAAGGCTTATCAATTTAATTTTTTTTTTCATAAAAGAAGCTCTTAGTTGTATTTAGTATTTCAATAGTTTTCTGATTTCAATTTTATTAATCTATCCTTTGGTTTCCAGTGTTTAAAATTTGGTATTTAATGGAGGTTTTCCATTTGTTATTTTTCTAGCTTTTCAGTTGCATGCCTATTTCATTGACCTCCTTTTTCTCTATTTTATTCATGTAAGCATTCAGAGATATAAAACTTCCCCTAAAAGAAAAATTTCTCCTAAAAACTGCTTTTACTTCTTCTCGTAAGTACTGGTATGTTGTCTCATTACTATCATTCTCTTGGATGAAGTTATTGACTTTTTCTATGGTTTGATCTTTGACCCAGTCATTCTTTAGGATTAGATCACTTAGTTTCCAATTAATTCTCAGTCTATCTTTCTATGGCCCATTGTTAAAAATAATTTCCATTGCATCATGATCTGAAAATGATGCATTGACTATTTCTGCCTTGCTCCTCTGGATTGTGAGGCTTTTTTGCCCTAGTACATGGTTAATTTTTGTGCATGTGCCATATGCCACTGAGAAAAAGGTGTATTCCTTTCTACCCCCATTCAGTTTTCTCCAGAAGTCTATCATATCTACCTTTTCTATAATTGTATTCGCCTCTTTTAACTTCTTTATTGATTCTTTTGAGGTTAGATTTATTAGGTTCATAGAGGGACAGGTTAACATCCCCCACTAGTATGGTTTTGCTGTCCATTTCTTCCTGTAACTCCCTTACCTTCTCCTTGAAGAAATTGGATGGTATTCCACTAAGGGCATATATGTCAAGTAATGATATTAGTTGATTGTCTGTGGTGCCTTTTAGCAGGGTATAATTTCCTTCTTTATATCTTTTAATTAAATCTATCTTTGCTTTTGCTTTGTTTGAGATTAGGATAGCTACCTCTGCTTTTTTTTTGCTTCAGCTGAAGCGTACTATATTCTACTCCAACATTTTACCTTTAGCCTGTCTGCAACCCCTGGTTTCAAATGTGTTTCTGGTAAACAACATACTGTAGAACTATGGTTTTTAATCTATTCTGCTACCCACCTGTGTTTTATTGGAGAGTTCATCCCATTCACATCCACAGTTATGATTACTGTCTGTCTTTTTTTCTGTCTGATTTCTTCCCCACATTTATGTTTTTATTTATCCTTTCTCTTTTCCACTCCATAAAAGAGTTTTGCTTTTGACCAACCATCTCTCTCCATATTTTCTCCCTTTCAGTGCTGCCTCTCATGTTACACTTTTCCCTTAATACTTCTTCCCTCCCTTTGAATCATGCTCCACCTTTTCTTTCCCCTTTCGGCTCCTACTGCTTGTAGGGTGAGTTTGATTTTTATACTTAACAGAATATGTTATTCTCTCCTCTAACCAAATCTGATGAGAGTAAAGCTCAAATGCTGCTTGTCTCCCTCCCTTCTGTCCCTATAGTCTAATATGTTTTGTACATCTTCATATGAAGTAATTTACACTTTTCTGCCTCCTCCTTATCTCTTCTTCCATTATAAATGCTTTCCCTACCTTAATTAATCTTTTCGTCATCACATCAATTAATTTACACCCATACCCTCTGTCTATGTCTGTCCCTTTTAGATGTCGTACTAACTATACCATTCTCAAAATCCGCAAATGCCATCTTCTCCTACAGGGATGTAAACAGTTTGACCTTGTTAAATAACAAGTTTTTTTCTTCTTTTTTTTAAAATATTTTCCCCCTCCTTACATTTTTATGCCCCTCTTGGGTACTGTATTAGAAGATCAAATTACCTATTCCTGATGCAAAAAAAATCTACCAATAGCAAAGAGCATCTCTAAAACAAGGTTCAATTTTAATCTCCCATTTTGTTCCCTTCCATGAAGGATGGATGCCCACACCCTCCTTGACCCCACAGACCTGTTAACATTGTCTTAAGGTAAGGTTGCTGTAAGATCAGTATTTAACTTATAAATTTATCTCTGCTAAACTTTCTAAAAAATATTTTAAGCCTCATGTTCTATGAAACCATCATTGATCTCCACACTTAGGAGTGCCTCCCTAGCTAAAAGTTCACCTTATTTTTAATAACATAATCACAGATGTATTCATATGAACTCACATAGTCAATATGTAGCAACATAATTTTATATATATGTATATATGTGTTTGTGTATGTATACATGGGTGTATATGTGTGTGCATTCACATAACAGACAAATATTTTTCTCCAATGCAATGTAAGATAATTGAGGGCAGTCTTTCTCTTTTGTCTTTGTGTCTCTATTATCTGACACATAATATTTGCTTATCATATACTCATTGATTCACTGAAAAAAGAGTACTAAATTCTTCTTAAAACGAAATTAGGAAATCCTCACTTAAAATGATCTAAGACTTACTATGAATGTTAAGAACAATAAAAAGCACTACAGAAAATCATGTTTTATAGGGGAAAGATATGTATACTTGTTATGATCCATGTTTGGATGGAAAGAGAAAAGGTAAATGGCTAATGGAAGGTACTGTTTTATTCTGATCTTGCTTTTTTTTTTCTTTCCCTACCAAATAGTTGTATGGCAGGAAAAATAAAGTTACTTGAAAGTTGAAATCCAAGATAAGGTAGAAGATAGTAATTCAGTAGCCAGTTCTGCCTTCAATTAATTCCAATCATTCTGCTCAGAAGTACTAAATTCAAATATTTTGAGCAAAGCAACTCAACCCACCAGTACTGTAAGGTCCCAATGTCCTTATGACTTTTCCCTTTTTTTTTCCTACCCACCACCCTTCTTGCACAATGTTTCTGCTATGCTAATTTAGATGACTTCACTGATGTTCCACCTTCATCATCCCTATTCTCAACTGCTAGGGTTAAATCCATCATTGGCTTCAAGACTGTTTCAATCTTGCCAGAAATTTATGCTACTTGAAGTGGTTTCCTATTTCCAGCTATCTACTTCTATGTCTGTCTCTCTCTTATTAAACATTGTGTCTTCTACTAGGCAATTCTTTCATCTTCACTGCTGATCTCTGTTAGATGCAAAAAAGATATATATATATATATATATATATATATATATATATATACATATATATGTGTGTGTGTGTGTGTGTATACATATATATATACATAAATATATACATATATATATATATGTATATATAAAACTCCAATGTTCCTTGTCTCTGCTCCTCAAATTCTTTTTACTTCCTGAATTGATCCCAAGGGCTATCAGGCTTGTTTGTGAAACATTGTCTGGGGCAACTGACACACTTAGAGAATGCATTCCCAGCCAATAGTCAGTTCCTCTGTCAAATTTAATCAGAGAACTTGTTCATAAAAGGATGGTAGAGTATAGACATTTCTTTGCAAGTCATTAAAATATTAAATCCTTTTAATATCTTTTTTTTAACTTTCCTCTTGCTTTCTGTGATTATATCAACAAAATGGGGCAGTGATAGGGATGGAAAATCTTACACATGACACTTCAAATTATAGTCTATATGACCTTTCTAATGATAATTGCTAAAATTAAAAAAAAACAATTTTTAAAATAACAATCAATGAACAAGTTTCAAAAAGGGTATGTTATTACAATAAGCCAACATGGATTCATTTAGAACAAGTTATGCTTGATTAAAATGAAGATGTGGGAAGTAACTCAGAGTTAAATTTACATTAAACTCCCTCTAGGAGACAGCTCCTATTTGCCTATGGGCTGTAGCATAAGTCTGCTAATTATAGGTCAAATTAAAAGGAGTAAGTGGCAAGGATTTTTCAAGAAAGGGAAAAGAATACCTTAAAATATCATAGGAAAGCTCCAGACATAAGACAACTTTGCATAGCAAACACAGGTGACAGGACAGCTTGCTGGAATGGTTAGGTGAGGAATTTATAGCAAGAGCTGCAAAGAACTTATCATCTTAAATTCAGCAAATAAAGAGGGAAAGAAGAGAATTTTCTACCATTTGAAGAGGATTTGCATTAGTTTTAGATGTTTGTGTCAAGTAGCAACAACATGCTTATGAAATGCTGGAGAAGTATAAAAAAACTGAAAAGAACACATCTCTACTTTCTGACAGAGAGTTAGAGTGAACTCTTCTTAGAATGGATGAATGAAGTACTTTAAAATGAAGTAAAAGAGTTTGAAAAGCAGAGACATAGACAAGTAGTATTAGAGCCATTTATATGACTGCTTTACATCTAAAAGAGTTTAGCAGTGCAGATGAAGGAATTGCTGAGTAGAAAATGCAATATTTAACAAGGGGAAGAGAGAGACAGATATAGAAGTGGATAGTTGGAAGTGCAAAACAGCTTCAAGAAAGTAGGAAACCATAAATTGGAAGAATATAAAACTGAACAGTAATAAACTGGTAGTTAGGAGAGTACAACACAGTGCAAGGAAAGAAAGAACCACTGAATTCTTAGTTATTTAATTAATTTCAGGATTTTCCCATAGAGTAGAAGATCTAGCCCTTATAATAGGGAAATAATAGCCTATGCTTTAAAAATGTTGTAATGACTAATCTTAAGAGGGATAAACAAGGAAATTATACAGCAAGACACCATAGATACAAAGTGAATACAATATTAAATACATATTTTCAGAGTGCTTTAGCATCTAAATTCATAAAGAAGACATTAACTGAGGTAGAAGAAGGCATAGAGAGCAAGAAAATAGGGATAGAAGATTTTATTACACATTTCTTTTTTTCAGATAAGTCTGATGGAAAGATAGACAAAGGAGAATCTAAAGAGCTGAGCAAATTGCTGGAGAGAGCAAAGTTAAAAAAAATAAGTTATTCTAATTAGGAATGCTGTGAAATATGTGTATTTCTCAGCATCAATGAAACTTACAAAAACTTACCACACATTAGAACACATAGGTATTAAAAATGTACAAAAAAAAAAGAAAAGAAATGCATCCTTTATGGACCACAACATAGGGGATAGATCAAAATTAATGCAAGGATCATAAAAAAGACAGGTACGAAGGATGTAGTAATTTAAAAATACAAAATAATATGTGGGCCAAGAAGTCTTAGATACAAATGACATGCCAAAATATCAGGAAGGCAACTAGAATAGTCCTCAGGAACAAAATCGTATTTCAACAAACATATAAAATAGAAAAAGAGAAGATTAATAAGCTGAATATGCATTTAATAAATTAGGTAGTCACCAAATGAACTCAAAATACAGAGAAAATTTCAAAAGAAGAAACTAGATAGACTGGAAATCAAAAAAAAATTTAAAAGCCCTTAAATAATTTTTAAATAAAATTAAATAATTTTTTAAATTAATGATAAAACTGATAAACCAGTCTGATTTTTAAAAGTAGGGCAAAAAATCAAATTAACAACATACCAAATAAAGAAAATGAAATCACAATTAAACCAAAATAAATAAACCTAATATACGTAACTACACACCAAGAAAACTGAAAAGACAAAAGAGAAGAAAACCTTTCAAAATATAAAATGTTCCAAATAATTAGAGATTTCAAATAACCTAATATCAGAAAATGAAATAGATTTATCTGTAAAGGAATTTCCAAAGGGGGAAATTTGCTAGTCCTCATAACTTGACATAAGAATTCTATCAAAACTTTATAGAAAAATTAGTATCCACACTACACAAATTGTTCTCAAAATTTAATAAAGAAAACACTTTAAGAAAATTCTTTTATGAGGCCACTATTTTCCAGATACCTAAACCAGGGCAGGACAAAGCACAGAATGCAAATCATAGATCAATATCATTATCAGTATCATTCAAAATTTTGAATAAATTTTTAATACTACAAAGATTTTTTGAAACAACAACAACAACAATAAACAACAACAACATTCATTATGACCAAGTTGGATTTTCAACCAGGATGTGAAGATGTTTGAATACCAGGAAAGTATTCAAGATAATTAGTCATATTCAAAACAAAAGCATAAAAAAACATAATTATTTAAGTAGATACTAGAAAAAGCCTTTAAAGTGTATAACACAGTGAGCTATTGATTGGAGCCACAGGTGGGACTACAGGGAGTAAAACCATTTGTGGTGACAGCATTGCTGGGGGCCTTGGTGAAGGACAAGAGATGGAAAGAATTACCTGAGGGCAGGATACCAGATAGAACTAAGGAAAAACAATGTAAGAAACATGAAGTTTGAGATATTATCCCCCACAGCTTGGGGCTAGAGTTTGAGATATTATCCCCCACAGCTAGGGGCTCTAATGCAACATTAACAGCCAAGAAATAAATAGCTAAAAGATGAGTAAATAAAAGAGAAAGAACCTGACCACAATAGCTATTATGATGACAGAAAATATCTAGGTACCTATTCAGAAGATAGTGAAATCAGAACAGGTACTTGTAATTCAAAGAAAATTGTAAAATGGTCATGTGCACAAAAAGAGTTCTTGGAAGTGCTTAAAAATGACTTTGAAAATTAAAAGAGAGGTTGAGGAAAAATTAGGAAAAAAATAAGAGTAATTCAAGAAAATTATGAAAAAAAAACTCAAGAAATTGGGAAAAAAGAGATCCAAAAAATTACAAAAGAAAACAACTCCTTAAAAATTAGAATTGGGTAAGTGCAAGCTAATGACTTCATAAGACACCAAGAAATAATAAAACAAAATCAAAAGAATGAAAAAATAGGAGAATGTGAAACATCTCATTAAAAAAGTGACTGGGGGCAACTAGGAGGACTTGAGTTCAAATCCGGGGTCAGACACTTCACCCACTTACTAGCTGTGTGACCTTGGGCAAGTCACTTAACCTCAATTGCCCTGCCTTTCCCCCTGCAAAAAAAAAAAAAAGAAAGAAAAAGAAACTGACCTGGAAAATAGATTGAAGAGAGATATTTTTAGGAATTGTTGGATTAATTAAACTAAAAAAAAGACTCAAATAGTGTCTAGAAAATATAGTACAAGAAATTATTAATGAAGACTGACCTAAAGTTCTAGAATTAGAAGATAAAATAGATATTGAAAAAATCCATTGATCACCACCTGAAAGAGTTCACTATAGAAAACTTCAGAGTAACATCATAATCAAGTTTGGAAGATCCCAAGCTAATGAGAAAATGCTATAAGCAGCTAAAAATAAACAATGTAAATACAGTTGAGCTACAGTCAGGACAGGACAAGATTTGTCAGCTTTTACATTAAATGACCAAAGATCATGGAAGAGGACATTTAAAAGAGCAGTGGAGCTGCAACTAAGAATAATTTGCCCAGCAAAGCTAAGTATAAACCTGCATGGAAAAAAGTAGATATTTAATAAATCCAAATTTCAAGTATTTGTAAAAAAAAGTACCAGAAATAAGTGGAAAATTCGACTTACAAGAATCATTAAAGATTTTAGGACAGTAGCAAAATACAAAATAAACCCAAATAAATCATCAGCATTTCTATGTATCAAGAACAAAATCCTGAAATAAAAGATGACCCAGATAAAATAAATATCAACAAAAAAATACCTGAAACTATACATGCCAAAACAAAACTACGAACAACATGAACATAATTATAAAATATTTTATACAAAGTCAAGTTTAAATAACTGAAAACATATTATTTATGATGGGCAAAGTAAATTTAATATATATGACAATTTTATAAACTGATCTACTTATTCAATGCTATCCCAACTAAGTTGTCAAAAATATTGTATTAACCTAGAAAAAAAATCAAAATTCATTTGGAAGAATAAATCATCAAGAATATTAAAGGAATTATGTGTGTATATATATACACACATATATGTATATATTCATACTTACATATATGTGTGATTGTATATATGTATATCTATACATATATATGAAGGAGGGTTAGTAGTACCAGAACTAGAAAGTTGGATTATTGGAACAGAGTAGATAATGCAATACATAGTAGTAAATGATTATAGTAACCTTGTGTTTGACAAATGTTAAGATTTAGAATTTTGGGATAAGAATTCACTATTTAGTAAAAAAAAATTGTTGGGAAAAGTGAAGATCAGTATGGCAGAAACTGGGTATAAACCAATATCTTACATCATTTAACAAGATAAAGTCAAAATGGATACATGATTTAGATGGAAAAGGAGATATCACAAGTACATTAGACAAACACAGAACGAATTACCCATCAGACTTATTTATAAGTGAATTTATGAATAACAGAGAGATAGATAGAACCATGAGAGGTAAAGTGGATAATTTTGGTTACATTAAATTAAAAACATTTTGCAGAAATGAAACCAATGTAGCCAAGATGAAAAGGAAAGCAGAAAAGCTAATTGTGGTAGATGAATGTAATAGAATGCTATTGTGTTTTACAAGACAGCAAGTGAGATAAATACAAAGAAGTGTGGAAAGATCTACATTAACTGACACAGAGTGTAGTAAGCAGAAATAAGAAAACTATTTGCACAATTACTATAACAATGTACATGGAAAGAACAACAAAACATGCACACAAATACACAAACAAAAATTCTAAATAATAAGTATGTGTCAAAAGAAGAATATGTGAAGGCACTATCTACTCATCCGACTTCCAGAGAGAGGTAGGATTTCCACAAATGTTAAACCTTCATCACACATATTTTCAATGATATGTCTATCACTTTCTTATATTTTTTTTCCTTAAAAATATTATTTGTCATATGAGATGACTTTCCATGAGGGGTCGGGGGTGGATTAGTGTTGGAAACAATGCTGATATAAAAACAAATCAATCAAAACATATTTGACAATGTAGGTTTCACAGTGACTATTATATAGTTTATTGCTGGAACTTTAAAGCCACGTTATTTTTTCAGCATTCATTTTCACACAGTGTTGAGCTTGCTTCATTTTTCCATTAACTTTCCTTAATTCAATACTTCTATTATTTCACTTGTTGTATTACTTTCCTACCACTCAAATCATGATCAACACTCCAATTCTGACCACCAAAACCACACATAGTTATGTACTGATAAAATTCGCAACCTGTCTTCAACTTGATAGTCTGCCTTAGAGACTTATTTTGGCTAGTTCTCTAGTTCCATAAACACGTTGTTGAAGAACTTCACCATGCTTTGTTATTATGGTTATTACACTTCTAACACACTTCTAATCTAATACCTGGACCATACAATTAAATTCATTCAAGCTTAGAGAGCTTGCTCTCCAGAGTCATAGACTTTGAAAACCCTAAAGTCATTGCCTTGACAATGTCAAGAGGGCATTGCCAAATAAGGTCTAAGTCCCTAGAGTATGTAAGATATATATTTTTACTGCTGTTAAAGAGCTGGAGGCTCAATGTATCTGCTTCCTTAAATGTTTGATGTAGGGGCAAGTGCCCATCCTGAGTCAAAGAATACATAAGCACCCTCTGAATGTTTCCCATTTGCTCATTACTTGATGAAGAAAACCCCTTTAATTGGCAATTGATCCAGAACTGATGATATATATATATATATACATATATATATATGTTCAGTTCAGTTCTATATATTCAATTCATATATATATAGTGTGTATATATATATATATATATTATATATATATATATACACAAAACAGTTGAATGAACTTATTCTCTCCCTCTCCCTCCCTTTCTCTCTTCTTCCCTCTCTCTCTGCTTTTAACTAAGGAAGAAGAAATGCTGTGAGCTTTTGGGATAGTATAGGAGTGGCAGTGGCCTACCACTGATGTTTCAATTCCCTATCGAGCCTCCATCTGGCCACAAACATGTGACACCAGTTTTTCCACTTGTTTGTCTTCATCCTTTTTATGTTTTTCTTCTCTATAGGGATATAATTCACATTCTTGAAATCAGGAGAGGCTTGCCTAGAGGATAAATGATGAGTGAATAGTGAGAAAAATATTAAACCAGGAATCAGGAAAAAAGTGGTTTGGAGTTAGTCCCAATTAGTGTGAAAATGTTCCCATTGTTAGGATTTGTGCTTCATATTACCATTAGTCTGAGATTAATTATCATAGTTTATATAATTATAAAGCTGAATAGTTCAAATTTTAATACATGTGACCACATGACAGGATTCACTATTCACACTAATTGGAACCTGGATTAATTAAATTAAATTAATTAAAATAATCTATTATTTTGAACCACCATTAGCCACTCTAGTTAAGCAGTTTATAGAGTATTCAAGAAGGAATAGCACTTCTGGCGTGAAGGCTTGTTGTGCCATTTTCAGGGCTGCTCATCCACCTTTGTTGTCCACCTGCACCCAACTCTCATCTGTGGTTCCAAGAAGCTATAACACTAACAGTGGCCATGCCTTAGTAAAACCATTTCAGTGGATGGACTCAGGCCATTGGTAAGTTGGGTTGATGTTTATTCCAAGAACGTGATGACTCCCCCTGATGGAATGAGTGATGAGAACAATATATTACAATGGCTGTGAAGGAAGCTGAAGCATGTGGTGTGGAGAACTTTTAGCTTGGGTAGACCTAGAAGATGCGAAGGTTATCCATTGCATCCAGACAATCACCAGTCACACCTTTTGTCTTGCCACTGGACTTCAATGATTCTAAAAAAGAGACTGAAGCTAATGACCTTGTACAATTCTTCCTGGAGTGAGGCTGATAAATTTGTACAATTCTATCTCGCTTAAATCCAATTCACACATGATTCAAGACATCACCCCATGATGTTATTGGTCCATTTCAAATGAAGGACAAGCAACAGCAGTTTCTATGGCCCTCAATTTCCTCATCTGCAAACAGACAGGATAATATCAATTATCTCTACAGGAAAGGATATCAGAACAATCTTTTTTATAGAATAAAGTTCCATCCTTCTCTAACATTCTGTTATTCAAATGTCTATCACAGAATTTTGTAAGGAAGGTGAAGAGTCCCTTTGGTGTAATCATGGCATTTAAAGGAAATCATGACAAATAAAGTAAAATAATTTATAGTATGGTATGTGTGTTTTCTGTGGTAGTTGGATCATTTCCTTTTTAAGCAAGTTAAGTGATAAATATTGTAAAACATTTTCTGTTCAAAATGCCTTGTCATGTAGAAACATATTTCATCTAAAAATAGATTTAATGATAAATGTGGATTTTCTAAATGTAATTTGTCATCATACACCACTATTGGAATCTTAAATTATATGATTTTTTCTTCATTAAATTGTATCAGATGAGCATACATCTGAAGACAAATAAAGGTCATCAAGTCCCACAGTTTGGTGATAATGTGATTAAAGATCTTTCCCACCCATTCAATAGGCCTCAGATGGAGCGATTTCAGGGAAGTTTCTCAGGTGGAGGCAGTTTAGGGAAAACTGATTAAGAGAGGTTAGATTGTAGGCAGGCCTACACCCTTTATTTAGTAGACGCTAAGCCCCAGGCCCACACCTTTTTGCTAATTAAGTCACAGGAGGAATGAAGCCCTCAGGCCCTAATATGAGTATATATACCCAGAAGGTAGTCATAGAATCTCAGAATCTGCAGAGAATTTAGAAGTCAGAATTCAGCCCAAGGAGAAGGAGCATGAAATCAGATTTGACAGAGCTATAGAGAGAGTACAGAGTGCAGAGCTGAGAGAGGAAACCAGCAGAACTGAGGGAGAAAGAGAACCCAGGCAAGCAGACAATCAGGATTTGTGAGTATTTGTGAGGAGCCCCCAGCAGAGGGAATGGTTACAGGATGACTTGGTTCTTTACTATAATACTGTATTATAATCTCCTTGTTCCTACATTGAGGTGGGCTTACTGGTTTTGGAATATAATTACTGTTATATTGTATTGGAGTTATTTGTCTTGTGATTTGATCCTCTGGTGTCTAAATAAATTCTATACTTCCTCTGTCTTCTACCTAGAGGATGTTTCATACTTTGTGATTCTGAACCATATAGACATGTTCATGGTCATCCTCGAGGTCATGAATCTTGCCTTACTAATACGACAGTCTCATCTAAAAATTAGGAAACTGAGACTCAGGGATATTCAGTACCTTGCCCAAAGTCACATGAGCAGTGAGTGGCAGAGCTCAGATTCAAATTCAAGGCCTTTAGCAGTAAATCTAGCATGTTTCCTTATGTAACTATCAAGACAGCTTAAGATTTATAACAAAATTCTCCATCGCATTTTTGATTATTCAAGTGGAATACTTGGTTATTGAAAGATCAATGGAGTGACCATTTCTATGTTAGCAGTAGTAGAATGGAGGAATAGGACATGGGAGCTTCATAGACTAAGGAAAAAGGAGGTTTGTTTGCTTGAGGTGACATGAATATATATGAAGAAATTCCTTAGGATAAAGGAAGGAGTTGAGATCAGGGCAAGATTGTCAGACATTTACTGAATTCTTTAACAATGGAGGGCAAATAACTTAGGGGCTGGTAGATAATTATCACCTGGATGGGGTAACAAATTTACCTAAAGTAAACCTTAAAGGGAGAGAATTTTTTGTTTACATATGGTGGCAAAGTGAGAATCTGTAATTCTCTGGGGTCTAAAGAGTGCTACAAGTACTCTTGATCTCCATGATCAATGTGTCGAGGTAAATGAGAGGACAATTACTACTAGAAAGTATGACCAAGGACAAAATCATCATGGAGGAGCCAGGTCTCTGTGAAGTGCAGGCTATGGAATGAAGAGGTTTTAATGGGAGCAAGGTTCTCCCTCCCAAAAATTCTAGTATGCATAAAAAAGGGGCTAGACAGATCTAACACCAAACATTGGAGGGTCAATTGGGTATCCTCATTTATCAAGCCTCAATGCCATTTTTGCACATCGTCTACTAAAATTTCAGTTGATTTTGGCCACATGGCTACAAGAATCTCTTTATACACTTCTCTCCTCTTTTTTCTCTTTATTGGAATAAAATTCTTATGATTACTGCAATAGAATTTTGTTCTTGTAAGCATCAGCTAGCTGCCCTTCAATTCTCTGAAATTCTCCCTCCTACAATCAGTGGTATATATGAGATTATACATAGTCTTCTCCAATGAATCTTGTTTCTGATATTGTATTAACTTGGGAATTTGAATCAAAGACTCATCATCACCTTAACCCATAATTTGCATGCCTGTAGTTTATTTTCACCATGATGTTACCTCTATATGTCCCTTCTTTGAGGGAGGGCTCTGATTGTCTGGAATCAGAAAGCTTATTTTTGCCTTTTTCCTATGGTAATATGACTTTTATTTGACCTGGTTCATTTCATCATTTTGGAACACCTCATCCTCTTATGAGGCATCTGTTACCATTGGAAAATGGTCCTTTCTGTTTCTATCCCTTGTAAAATTTGCTTTTCTGTGTAATTTTATTTAGAATTTCTTTGTGAATCTCTTTAGTCACTCAGATAAGATGTGTGTTCCCTGTTTGTTTTTCTCTGTTTTCCTGCATCTGTCCCTCTGTCTTTGTCTAAGGTTTTCTCTCTGTCTCTGATTTTGTCTCTGTTTTTCTCTCTCTCTTTCTTCTCTTTCTCTCTTCCCTCCCTCCTTCCTTTCCTATGTCCTTCATCCTTGCCACCTTCCTTTTTTTCTTTCTACCTTTTTACTACATATATCTTAACTCATATTCCACAGAACAACAAAGATTAAACTGCTTTAGATAATTCTTAAATGGTGAAGTATAGGTTCTAATATCTGATAAATTTTCATCAAAAACTCAAATGGTCAGTTGTCCATGTGAAGATTGCTGAATTTAACTTACGTTGTTTATTGCCTTATCTTCTGAAAACCCTTAAATTCAACTCAATACATTTAAAGTTAAGCAATTTGCTAAACACTACGGATATGAAGACAAAAGATCAAAGTATCTCAAAAAGGAAATTTTATAAAACATAAGGAGCATAAAGGCAATACTGTTTATTTCCCCATTACATCTACAATGCATAACATTATATCTAGAATATAATAGTTACTTGATAAATATTTGTTGCTTATTGATTTATTATGGGTAAAAGTACATGGAATGTATACAGATAAATTTGTGCAAGTCACCAATTTTCTACCAAGGGAAGAGGAAAGGAATAAATATTTATTTAGTACCCATGATGTGCCAGGTACTATGGTAAATACTTCACAAATGTTTCATTTGAACATCACAACTCTTAGAAGTGGGTGCTCTTATTATCTCTATTTTACAGTTGAGAAAACTGAGGCAGACAGAGGATAAATGACTTGCCCAGCTGTCACACAGCTAAGAAATATATGAGGCTAGATTTGAATTGCAGTCTTCCTTACTCTAAATCCACCTTCTTGGCTCAAGTAGTACAAAGAATAATATGCAAATGATAATTGAAACCAAAGTTAAGCAATAATATGATAAATAGATAACCAAATAAAGGAAAAATAGAACAGGTCTTAGAATACAGGAAATTTAATAAAATTTTATGAAAATGAATTTAAATAGGAATCCTTGAAGTATAAGCACCACTATCCTTTCCACATCATGACTTTTCCCATCATGGTTTCAATATATTGCAGGTAAGCATAAGAAATTAAATTGGAATGTTTGGTAGTTTTGTGGAAGCCACAGGTGACATGTGAAGGCCAATAGATTACATGAAAAGTTTAGAAACTCAGAAATTCACAAAACATATGTACAGTTTTATATACTATTAAGCTAAATTTTGCAAAAATATATTGTAAACATGCCATAAAAGAAAAAGGGAAAAATAAATAGAGTTCTCTGGTATTAAGGGAGGGACAAAAATTTCCATGTGGATTTTACAGACCATGGGAGTGCCATGCCCCTAACTCCTACAATATGGAAGGCATAACTACTATCATCCTTATTATAATTCAGTCCAATTTCCTTTCAAATGCATTCACTTTGTACACACTGCCTTTTATTGGTTGAAATGAGACACCATGAACCAAATAGAAAACTAAACTTGCCTAATGCAGACATAATCAATAACCCTCTCAAACTTCATTATGCTTTAACAGCAATGCTGCTTGCCACTACTGTGGCTGTATAAGATTAATAACACCTTCACACAGGAGGGCTGTGTGCACAAGTTCTTTGATCTGCTTTTCTAAGGAAAGCAACTTTAAGGGGTTTAAAATCCCATTTTAAATAAACTTATACATGTCATTCACTTACTTCAGGGGGAAAAGTCAGTACACTGAACTTCAGAGAAAACAGAAAGAAAAATTGCAAGCAAAAATTATATAAACAGCAAAATAACAAATCAGCAGATAAACTTCTAGCTGTATGTCTAAGACATTGCATACATAGTTACCAGAGAGAGAAGCACCAACATGTTTTTTCGAAGCTGGGGTGGGGTGGAGAGGGCTCTTTCCTGGGGACCCAGAGTCTTGTCTGTTCAAATCACATGATACTCTTCCAGAGAGTGAACCACAAGCAAAATGCTAACCTTGGAGTATATATACACTTCTTCAGGGTCAGCAAACAGAGGGTGCTGCACCCATATGCCTCAAAATCATGTGACTTAGGCTTTCTTGCTACTTAAGCAGCTCATCAAAAACTATTGATTCAATCAAAGACACTTGATTACCTTAGTGCTGAGAGGCACTCCAAAAGAAAAAAAAAAACAGCAAAAAAAATCCCACTTCACTTGCCAATACATTTGCCTACTCACTTGTATTAATTTTCCCTCTGTTAAAGTCTGCTACATCCATTTTTAAATATAAACACACACATATTATATATATGTATGTATATATATTCATCTGTATCTATATTATAGTAATTATCTATCTCTATTTTAGGACCATCATGTATATTAAATTAGTTCTAATTTAATTGATCCAAATGACAGTGTAGTTCCAGATGTCATGAAAATTACTGTTTTATGGATTTCTTTAAGAATATGTATGTATACCTGCATATATACACACATATGTGTGTGTATGTATATATATATATATATGTACACACACAGACAGACATACATATGTAGATGTAGATATAACAGACACTTCCTGACATCACTGTTTAACTGTATGTAAGAGTATCTTCAGTGATCAACTTGAATTGTTTTATTCAAAATATGGATCAAGAAGACATGCCAATATGTATTGATTTCCCAAATATTTAATTAACAATTGTTTAAATATTTGAATTCTATATAAATTGGGGGAATTTTATATATCCTTTTGATACTTAATTAGGATTTCATATTTCCACTGCTGTGAGATAAAGATTATATCTGCCTTTTTTACAATAACCTTATTAAGTATGTGTTTAGCATTATTTTATTTTCCATTCTGAGTAGCTCAGTCAAATATGCTTCATTAACATAAGTTGGTACAAAAGTCTTGAAATTAGAAGACGAAATAATTAGATGAAGACCATCACACATTTGGACTTATCAAATGTGCTTTAAAGTGCCCATTAGTGAAATTAGTTAATTTAAAACTTTAAAAGAAGTTCATTTAATTATCCCTTATCTGTTAAAGTGAAATGTGTTGGTACAGGCCATAGGCACAGATTGCTGAAAATTTGGAATAATTCATCAAGGCTAATCCTCTCTTGTAACACAGAAACTTTTCCCCAGAAAGCTTTGTGGAAGGCTTGTTTTTGTTTTTGTTTTTTGGATGTTGTTGCTGTTGTTCTTTGTTTGTTTATGGATGAGATTTGTGATAATCTTGCTGTCTATTCACTTTTGCAGGTGTTTATGCCTGAGAGTTAATGAGGAATGTACTACATATAAATAGGTTTTTCAGTGTTCTTGTTTTTGTATCTTACATAAACTTACACATGTTATAAAAACATATAAAGACTTAAGAACTTCTACCATGCTGAGTCTCAGGCTTCAGGCATCAAACTCAGTATTATTTCTCTAATGAGTAAGATGACCATGTGTCCCAGATTTTCTGGTTCCATGCAGATTCCAAGAATAGAAAATATAATTATGAGATTTTTAAAAGGATTCTTCTTTGTCAAATCATCTATTTTACTTGAGGTTCAAAAACTGTGGTTATCATGGAGAAATTGGCAACTAAGGATGTTTTATTGGACAGTGTGGCTTCTTTTAAGTGAATCTGAAAATCTAAGCATCTAATCCCATATACTCTGATTCCTTTCTATCACATAGTAGCCAATCCAACTCAACAAGAATTTTTAAAGTACTGTTATGTGCATGACACTGAGTTAGTTACTGACATTACAAAGAGGGCAAAAAATTGTGCCTTCTCATAAAGAGTTCACCTTCTAAGGAATGATATTAACATAAAAATGTTTATCCTTTTTTAATTTTATTTTTATTTTTTCCTACCCAATTAATTTTTAGTGGTGTTCTATTTACCTTTTTTGAGTTTTCAACATTCACTTTTACATGATTCCAATTTCTTTTCCCTCCATTCCTATTCTTACATCTCCCAAATATAGCAAACAATCTGACATAAACTGCATATGTAAAATCACATTAAATATATTTCCACATTAGTCATGTTGTGAAAGAAAAATCAGAAAAAAATGGAAAAAACACAAGAAAGAAAGAAAAAGAAACAAGCAAGAAACTAAACACTGGTGAACTCTCATTTTCCTTGCTTAGCCCCAATTACTGCAAATTAGCAACCTGCACAAGTGAGTTTCCACTAGCAGTTCAACATTTAAATAGATTAAATTTTCTCTCACACACTTGGTAGATTTCATATAATGAAAATAACTAAAAGTATTAGTGCAGTATGTGGAACAGATCAAAGTAAAATCAACTTTAGAAAACAAGGCTGAAAAGTTCATTATTGATGGACAGCAGAACTCATGTTACCACACAGTAGCTTCATTTTATCACTCTTCTAGCTATGGAGAAATAACTGAAATCTATCTGAAATCCAAGGGAGGAAGGGAGGGAGTGAGTGAAGATGAAATAATTAGCTGTTTTAGTAACTACATTTTGCATAGTTTTAAGCAACTCTTAAATATTACAGAACTTATTTAAACATAAATGGAGATTATAATGAAGTACTCTATTTACAATACATTTGAAGATCCAAGTTTAAAATAATCAAGTTGAATGTACATAATTGCTAATGCATTGGCCAGATTATTTCCAAAGTGATCAAAAAAAACCCCACCACAAAACAAAACACAACCACCCCATGTAAATGGGCAGTAGTGATTAAAAGAATCACAGACACAGTCTGTGGTTTCTTTCATTTTACTTGAAGAGTTCTTATTTTTGAAGGAAAACACTTCTCTCTGTCAAGTTGAGTTTATTAGTTTTTTTTCCTTATTAGAGAAAATGGGGATAAACTTGATTTTTATCACCATTTAAAAACAGGATAGGGCACTATAATTCAGATGCCGTGTACTGAGTGAAGTTCATTTTTTTTTTCTGAAGACATGAATGGCTAAGTGCTTTTCTCTGTTTTTAAAGGTTAAATTATTAAAATGTGGCATATACACTTAAAATATATACTGGTAGATATATACGCATACTGCAGATAAGCAGAAATATCTTTAGGATTGGCTTCTAGGAAGAATTTATTTTAAAAGAACAATTTAAGGAGTTCCAGTTCTGTGTCATAGATTGTATCTGCATCAACATGGGAATTAAGATGAACTAGCTGGTTAATTGTGGATCTGTACAATAATTCTTCTATATTTATAATGGCAAGAACTGATTCCCCAACACCCAATCAGCCAATGAAGCAATTATTAAGAGCTTCCATTTGCCCCTGCTATTACTAAAACATTAGTCAAATAGTGACATGCATGTTATTAAAAAATTAAGTTCAAGATACATAAAATAATTATTATTAGAAACTTGACTATGTTATTAGTCTCTTCTCTTTTTTGGAAGTTGTACTGGACCAGATTAAATGCTCCAATTCCACTGTTACTAATAATTAGGAAGCAGAAGAATATTCCAGATAGTTTAGTTACTACAACACTGACTCCTAGTTGGTTGTGTGGGTTCAGCAAGGTCTATACCTCTCCCTCTGGCAGAATTGGCTCCTGGATTCTGTGTTTCATTCTTCAGCAACTTTTTAGCTATTGCCATGAATATTTCATTTACATTCATTGATGTTTTAGTTGATATCTCCATGATTAATAAACTGTTCTCATCTGCATAAGACTGTGCTTCCTGGAAATCTACAGCTCTTTTATTTGCTAGACCAGCCTTGTTCCCTACTAAAGCTATTACAATGTTAGGACTTGTTGCCTCTGAAGTTCTTTAACACAGTTTTTTTTTTTGCTCTTGCAAAAGATTCCCAATTTATGATGTCATATACAACTATTGCTGCTTTTGCTCCTCTCTAGTACATTGATGCTAAGCTATGATATCTTTCTTGTCCAGCTGTATTCCATATTTCAAATTTTACCATTGGATAATCCAGATACACAGTCTGTGTTAGAAAAGCAGCCCCAATGGTACTCTCTTGAAATTCATGAAACTGGCACATCACAAGTTGAAGCACAAAACTTGATTTTCCAACAGCAGATTCACCAAGAAGTACTAGTTCGAACTGGCAAATTTTATTCCAAGCATTTGGCCCATTGGGTCTTGTTGCTCCTGAATTAGCCATGTCCAAATCAGAATAAAGTCTCTTATTTAAGGTTCTTAAGTGTTAGACTTCCAGGATGCAATATTTTTCTTTGTATTGGCAATAGCCTGGTCTGGCGAAGTGGGCAACTCCTCAAGGATGAGGCCTGGGACTGGTGTCTTCTCCATCACATGACGGTGCCTCCTCATGTTGCTCCCCTCCCTCAGACTGACCAGCATAGGGCTTGTGCAGCTGCTGCTGTCCCCACTTCTCCCTCATCATTTCTTATAACATAATGGCATTACATTAAATTCATATGCCACATCTTGTTCAGCCATGCCCCAATTGATGAGCATCCCCTCAATTTCTAGTTCTTTCCCACCACAAAAAGAGTTGCTATATTTTTGTAGATAGCATTCCTTTTTCTTTTTTTGAGATATCTTTAGGATACAGACCCACTAGTAGTATTGCTAGATCAAAGTTATCCTGATGTCTTAATAAATGTATTGATAAATATTTATTTTGATTTATTTATGCTAGATCTATTTTCTTCTGTTTCATTTTATACTCTCTGTACTAGAATAGGAAAAAAATGACATGTTTATGTAATCACAATTGCAAAATATTGTCTTTTGGATGTTTACATCAGGAACATATTATTCCTTAATTAATAGAAAATAAATTCCCTTCCATATCAAGTCTAACCATCAGGCAGGATTTTAAGCACACTTTTTGAACTTACTTGCTAGCTGCCCACTCAACCATTAATTGAATTGAGGTTGATGAAGATGGGACCAACACACAAAATGTTCCAACTAGCAGGGGTATAGTAAAGTCCTTGCTCCACAGATTATATTAGGATTAAAAAGAGAACTAAATGAAGACAAAGAATTTGCTAGAATAGTGTGGTATAGGGTCAACCTGAGCACTCCAAATTATCTCTCCATGTAATTTTTAGTGGGAATTCTTCTCTTTATATAAAGCCTTGTAAGTGGATACCCTCCTGTTTATTTCTTCTTTAGTTGTTGCTTCTACCCCTGACCCCTTAATTCTGCCATTGGTCCTTCACAAAAAATGACCCCTGTGGTTTGCCTCCGGGAACTTTAATGCAGAAATTCTCTAGGACTTCACACTTACTTCCAATTTTCTCTTCCATGGGGGACAGGTTGATTTGTAATATGAAATTTGTCCATTCCATGGCTCAAATTAAACTTTGGTACAAGCCCCTCCTAGAAGGAGTAGAGTAGGATATGTCCATAACAGGAAGATAAATAATCACTTAGTATTAAACCAAGAAGAAGAGAATCAATCTTTAATAATAATAATAATAGTAATAATAATAATAATAATAATAAGGGGCAGAGCCAAGATGTCACAGCTAAGTCAGGAAGTGTCCTGAGCTCTACCAAGTTTCCCATGGAAACAACATTAATTAAAGCCCCTAAATGCATTCTGGAGCCAAAGAACCCACAAAAAGCTGGAGTGAAATACCTTTCCAGTTTAAGATAACTTAGAAGGACTTCAGGAAAGATCTGTCTTGCTTGGATAAAAGGGCAGTGCAGCCCAGCACAGACAGTACTCAGACAAGCCAATGGAAGGCTCTTAACCACAACATAGTTCAGCAGCCAAGGCCTCTCAGTCCTGGCTCAGGAGTCCAGCCATGAGGGGTTCAGCTCCAGGACAGAAGGTAAATTGGGAGCCCCAGAACCTCAGCAAAATATGAACAACCAGGTCAGGCCACCTCCAGTGCAGTGGGCAAGCTGCCTGCACCTGAGGCCCCAGAGCAGAAAGCCAGTAACCAGGAATCTGGACCCCAGAAGAAGAAGCACGGGATAGTGCCCTCTGTACCCCAGGAGTAGATTTCTACTTTAAAAGTCACAAAATAGACTGAAAATGAATAAGAAACAGAAAAAAAAGCCTTGATCATACAAAGATACTATGGTGACAGGGAGGATCAAAATACTAACTCAGAACAGGACACTGTCAAAATGGCTACATGGGAAGCCTCAAAGGGGAATATGAATTGGTTCTTAAGCCCAAAATGTTTTCTTGGAAGAGCTCAAAAAGAATCTTAAAAATCAAGTGAGAGACATAGAAGAAAAATGGGAAAAGAAATGAGAGTTATGCAGGAGAATTATGGAAAAAAATTTCAACAGCTGGGAAAAGTAAACACAGAAATTGACTGAATAAAACAACTCCTTAGAAAATACAATTGGCAAAATAAAAAAAAAATCCACTAAAGAAAGTTTAAAAAGTACTTTAAAAGTAGAATGGGCCAAATGGAAAAGGAGGTACAAAAACTCACTGAAGAGAAATTCTTAAAAAGTAAAATGGGTCAAATGGAAAAGGTGGCACAAAAGCTAATTGAATAAAATACTTTGTTAATAATTAGAACTGGGCAAATTAAGTCTAATGACTCTATGAGACATCAAGAATCAATCAACATTGATACATTTTCCATTTATATTCTGAATGTCCTTAACCATTTCACCGATTTTACTTTTTAAAGATTTATTTTCATTACTGATTTTTTTTCCATTTTTTCTATTTTTTTTTCTTTTGCTTCTTCAATTTGGTTTTGAAAGTCCTCCTTGAGTTCTTCCAGGAATGCTTTTTGGGCTGGAGACCAGTTCATATTCCCTTTTGAGGTATCAGATGTGGCTATAGTGTCAATGCTATCCTCTTCTGAATTGGTATTTTCATTATGCCTGTCTCCATAATAGGAATCAATGTTCTTCGGCTTTTTAGGGTGCTTTTTCATGGTGTTTTTTCCCTCTTGGCTTCTAAAGGATCTTTGCTTCTGGGGTTCAGTGGGCTCTGTCCCAAGCTTCTTGTGTTGTGGGCCTGCTCAATGGTTTTATGTGCTATGGAGTCTAGTTTTGTGATGTGTGGGGGAGGAGTGGTCTGGTTGTTGGAAGTCTCCACTTTCCTGGGACTGTTCTTCAACATGGGTGGAATCAGCCATTGTCTGTGCTGCTGTCTGCCACTTCCCATGGCTGTGCAAAGGCAGGTCTGGGGTCTGGTGCTGACATTTGCTAGCTCCACCCTGCTGGGTCTCAGTAACTCTCATTGTTCTGCTGAGGTGGAATCTGCTATGATACCTCTCTTCCTGCACTAGTCTCCTTCTGCCACTATAAGAATGACCCTCTCCCTACTGAAGGCTACTGAAGCCCCACTTCTGTCTCCTCCATTTCTCCCAAAGGAGTATTTTCTAGGTGAGGAAAGGAGGGAGGGAGAGGTGATTTACCTGGCCATTTTGACTCCTGGAAGTTCAAGAAGGCAAGTTTCAAACCTTTAGGTTGTGGGCTGGGAGCCTCTGGGTTGCCTACTCCCTTGGTTGCAGGATGTGCGCTGTTGTCTCCCATAATTCCGACAGACTCCCATCCTGGGTGGGGAGGCCTAGGGCTTGATTGCTACCATAGGCAGTACTTCTGCCCTGGACTTGCTCCAGTTCTTGCATTTTGCTCACCCAGTTCTCTCCCAGACTTTCGCACTGGCTGGGTTCTTCTGTTCCTGATTTGTGTGGTTGGTGCTGCTCCGTGTGCCTGTGCTCCTGCCCCTCTCAGTCTACTACTGGCTTCTAACTCTCAAATCTGCTCAGACTCACTTTTTTAGATTTATCTGACAGAATTTGTGAGAGAGCTCCAGTAGTTCCTTCCTTTCACAGCACCATCTTGGCTCCACCCACAATGAAAAGTAAAATCAATTAAATGGAAAAGGAGATAGAAAAGCTAAAGGAAGAAAACAATATATTAAAAATTAGAATTGGGCAAGTAGACGCTAATGACACTATGAGACATCAAGAATCAGTCAAACAAAATCTAAAGAATGAAAAAATAAAAGAAAATGTTAAATACCTGATTGGAAAAAAAACAACTGACCTGGAAAATAGATCCAAGAGAGACAATATAAGAATTGTTGGTCTACTGGAAAATGATGATGAAAAAAAAGAGCCTGGATGGTATCTTCCAAGTAATTAACAAGGATAACCACTCCAAGGTCCTAGAACCAGAGGGTAAAATAGATATTGAATGAATCCACTCATCTCCCCCTAAAAGAGATCCCAAATTGAAATTCCAAGAAACATTATAGCCAAATTCCAGAACTATCAGGTCAAGGAGAAAATACTGCAAATAGCCAGAAAGAAACAATTCATATATCATTGAACTACAGTGAGGATTACACAGAATCTTTCAGCTTCTACATTAAATGACAGCAGAAATTGGAATATGATATATTAAAGGCAAAGGAGCTTGGACTCCAACCAAGGATCATCTACCCAGCAGAACTGAGTATAATTTTTCAGACAAGGAGATGGATATTCAATGCAATAAGGACATTCCAGACCTTCCTGATGAAAAAGCCAGAGCTCAATGGAAAATATTATCTTCAAATGCCAAACTTAAGAGAGACATAAAAAGGTAAACAGGGGAAAAATACCCTTGTTAATCAACAAGGCAAAATATTTACATCCTTATATAGGATTATATTGCTTTATATAAGTTACATATATATATATATATATATGTATGTATATGTATATATGTACCTATATACCCATAGATACACATATATATAAATTTGAGACTATTATAGCTATTATGAAAATTGAAAAAGATGTATATATATATATATGTACATATATATATATAGATAGATAGATAGATATAGGACTGTGGGTGTCAGTATAAAAGAAATGATATAATGAGGAAAAAAAATGAGATATAAAGAGATGGTTCTGGGAGAAGAGATAAGGAAGTAGTAGAAAAGGGTAAATTATATCACATGAAGAGGCCAAAATATATATTAAAGTAGAGGGGAAAAAAGGGAGGGAGAAGAACAGCATTTCAATTTTACCCTCATTGGATTTGGTTCAAGAAGGGAAGAACATACTCTGATAAGTATAGAAATCAAACTTTTCCTATTGGAAGTAGGAGGGGAAAGGGGAAAGAAAAGGGAGGGGTGGTGATCATAAAGGAGGGAAGAAGTAGCAAGGGTAAAAAGGTAAGATAAGAGAGGGGAATCAAGAGGGAGGGTCAACTGAGGAAGGTGGTGGTCAAAAGCAAAACTCTTTTTGAGGAGTGGAAAGGAGAAATAAAAGCATAAACAGTGAAGAAATAGGATGGAGAAAAAGACACAGATAGTAATCATAACTGTGAATGTAAATGGGATGAACCCATCCATCCCTCCCTCACTGACCCAGAGGATTGCTTGGGAAAAACACTTCAATAAAGGAGATGGAAGTGGGGCTTCAGTAGCCAAACAGTGGGAATTCCTAAGTCCCAGAAGGGTACAGCCAGCAAGTGTCAACATCAGGAACCCAGACATGCATTTGCACAGCCAAGGGAAGATACCAGCACAGACAACAGCTGAGACCCCTAGTGCTGGAGAGCAGCCCCAGGGGAAGAGGAAACTTCTGACAGCCAGATGACCCCTCCCCCACACCTCAGGAAACCAAAGCCCATAACACACGTAATACAGTAACTAAGCTCACAGTTCCCATAACGAGAAACCTGGGATAGAGATCCCAGATCCTCAAAAGCAGAAATCCTCTGTAAAGCCAGGAAAAAGCTAACCAACATGAAGAAGAACAAGAAAATTTGAAGATCACTGATTCTTTTTATGGAGACAGGCATGATGAAAATATCAATTCAGAAGAGGAGAGCATTGACACTATAGCCACATCTGATACCTCAAAAGGGAACATGAACTGGTCTAAAGCCCAAAAAGCATTCCTGAAAGAGCTAAAGGAGGATTTTAAAAAACAAACTAGAGAGATAAAAGAAAAAATGGAAAAAAAAACACAGACAAGATCAAATCTTTAAAAAGAAAAATTGACAAAATGGCTAAGGAGATTCAGAATCTCAATAGAGAAAATGACACCCAGAAAGGTAAAATCAACCAATTGGAAAAGGAGACTCAAAAGCAGAACGAAGACAGCAACTCATTAAAAATTAGAATTGAGCAAGTGGAAGCTAATGACTTCTATGAGGCATCAAGTAGGGAAACAAAATGTAAAGAATAAAAAAGAGAAGAAAACCTGAAATATATGATTTGAAAAACAACTGAGATGGAAAATAGATCCAGGAGAGACAATGTAAGCATTATTGTTCTACTGGAAAGCCACGATGAATAAAAGAGCCTGGACAGTATCTTCGAGGAAATTATCAAAGATAACTGCCCAGAGGTCCTAAAACAAGAGGAGAAAATAGTCATTGAAAGAATCTACCGATGAACCCCAGAAAGAGATCCCAAATTGAAAACTCTAAGAAATATTGTAGCCAAATTTCAGAATTACAAAGTCAAGGAGAAAATACTGCAAGCAGCCAAAAAGAAATAATTCAAATATCATGGAACTACAGCCAGGATCATGCAGAATCTTTCATCTTCTATATTAAATGACAGGAGAAATTGGAATGTGATATTCTGAAGGGCGAAGAGCTTGGACTGCAACCAAGGACCAACTACTCAGCAAAATTGAGCATAATTTTTTGGACAAGGAGAGGCACATTCAATGAAATAAGGGAATTCCTGACCTTCTTGATGAAAAGGCCAGAACTCAGTGAAAATTTGATCTTCAAATACCAAACTCAAGAGAGACATAAAAAGGTAAATGGGAGGGAAAAGCACACACACTTTGTTTATCAATAAGGGCAAATTGTTTACATATATATGTAGGATTATATTGTTTTATATATGTACATATATATATATATATGCACACATATATACATATGTCAATCTTAAGAATAGTACAGTTCTTATGACAATTGAAAGGGATACACACTAGACTCTGGGTTTCAGTAGAAAATAATTTATATAATGACAAAAAACATAATTAAGAGATGTAAAGGGATGGTTCTGGGAGAAGAGGTAAGGAGGTATTAGAAAAGGGTCAATTACATCAAATGAAGAGGCACAAAAACACATTATTATGGAGGGAAAGATGGAAGGGAGAAGAGCAACATTTAAACATTACTCTCATCAGAGTTGGTCCAAGAAGAGAATAACCTACTCTGAAAAGTAAAGAAATCAAACTTGTCCCACAGGAAGTAGAAGATGAAAGGGTAAAGAAAAGGGAGGTGGTGGTCAGAAGGTCAGGAATAAGTAGCAAGGAGAAAAGGGTAAGATAAGGGAAGGAAATTAAGAGGGACGGTAAACTGAGGAAGGCAGTGGCCAAAAGCAAAACTTTTGAGGTGTAGAAGAGGGGTGGGAGAAATAAAAGCATAAACGGGGTGGAGGACAGTATGGAGAAAAAGACACAGCTTGTAATCATAACTGTGAATGTGAATGGGATGAACTTTCCCACAAAACAGAGGCAGATAGCAGAATGGATTAAAAACCATAATCCTACAATATGTTGCAGACAAGAAACACATTTGAAAAAGAGGGATACACAAAGGGTAAAAGTAAAAGGATGGAGTAGAGTATATTATCCTTCAGTTAAAGTAAAAGAAGCAGGAGTAGCAATCCTAATCTCAGAAAAAGCAAAAGCAAAGATAGATCTAATTAAAAGAGATAAGGAATGACACAATATCTTGCTAAAAGGCACCATAGACAATAAAGCAATGTCATTATTTAACATATATGCACCAACCAAATACTTAGAGGAGAGGTTAAGGGAGTTACAGGAAGAAATAGAGAGTAAAATCGTACTAGTGGGGGACCTCAGGCTCCGCCGTTCAAATTTGATAAATCTAACCTCAAAATAAACAAGAAAGAAGTTAAGGAGGTGACACATAGAATTTCAGAAAAGACATATATGACAGAACTTTGAAGAAAACTGAATGGAGATAAAAAGGAATATATCTTTTTCTCAGCAGTACATGGCACATACTCAAAAACTGACCATGTACTAAGGACATAAAAAAAAATCCTCACAATCCAGTGCAGAAAGGCTGAAAAAGTCAATGAATCCTTCTCAGATCATGATGCAGTAAAAATTATTTGTAATAAAGGACCACGGAAAGATAAACTAAAAATTAATTGGAAAATAAATAATGTAATTCTAACCAATGAGTGGGCCAAAGAACAAATCATAGAAACTATTAATAACTTCATTCAAGAGAATGACAATAATCGGACAACATACCAAGCCTTATGAGATGCAGCAAAGGCAGTTCTTAGGAGAATTTTTAAATTTATTTTTAAATTTAATTTATTTAATATATTTAGTTTTCAGCATTGATTTTCACAAGAGTTTGAATTCAAATTTTCTCCCCATTTCTACCCTCCTCCCCACTCCAAGATGGTATATATTCTGGTTGCCATGTTCCCCAGTCAGCCCTCCCTTCTGTCACCCCACTCCTCTCCGATCCCTGTTTCCCTTCCTTCCTTGTAGGGCAAGATAAATTTCTATGCCCCATTGCCTGTGTATCTTATTTTCTAATTGCATGCAAAAACTTATTTTTTGTTTTTGAACATCTGTTTTTAAAACTCTGAGTTCAAAATTCTCTCCCTTCTTCCCTTCCCACCCACTCTCCCCAAGAAGTCAAGCAATTCAACAGAGGCCACATGCATATCATCATGTATAACCCTTCCAGGATACTCATGTTGTGAAAGACTAATTATATTTTGCTCCTTCCCACCCTATCCTCTTTTATTGAATTTTCTCCCTTGACCCTGTTCCTTTGCGAAAGTGTTTGTTTTTGATTACCTCCTCCCCCATCTGCCTTCCCTTCTATCATCTCCCCTTTTTAATCTTTTTCCTCCTTCTTTCCTGTGGGGTAAGATAACCAATTGAATGTTTATGGTATTCCCTCCTCAGGTGAATCTGATGAGAGCTAGATTCATTCATTCCCCCTCACCTGCCGTCTCTTCTCATCCTACAGAACTGCTTTTTCTTTCCTCTTTTATGTGAGATAATTTACCCAATTCTATCTCTCCCTTTCTCCCTCTCAATATATTCTTCTCATCCCTTAATTTTATTTTATTTCTTTTAGATATCATCCCTTTATCTTCAACTCACCCTGTGCCCTCTCTCTCTCTCTCTCTCTCTCTCTCTCTCTATATATATATATATATACACATATATGTATATATACACACATACATATATACATACATACACAGAGATACATATATAAACATACCTATATGTATATATATATGTATGTATGTGTGTATATATACATATATATATATATATATACATATATGCATATTCCCTTCAGCTACCCTAATACTGAGGTCTCATGAATCAAACACATCATCTTTCCATGTAGGAATGTAAACAAAACAGTTCAACTTTAGTAACTCCCTTGCAATTGCTTTTTCTTGATTACCTTTTCATGTTTCTCTTGATTCTTGTGTTTGAAAGTCAAATTTTCTATTCAGCTCTGGCCTTTTCACTGAGAAAGCTTGAAAGTCTTCTATTTTATTGAAAATCCATATTTTGCCTTGGAGCATGTGTGCCAGTAAGGCAAAATGGGCTTAGTTTAACGGGTGCCCTTGAGGAGTTTGGCTTTTGTTTACCATGAAAGTACTTTCACCTGTTAAATGCTAAGCCCCAGGCCCAAAGCCCTATCAGGTGTGAAACCTGTGTGGGTGTAGACTGATGACTTAAGAGGGGCCAACTCCATAACCAATTGGTCTCTGGACTCTGGTGTCTGGTCGTTGAGGTGGGGCTTGAGAACGGCAGAGGCTTGGCTGCGAGGAGAGGTGAGAAACTACAGAGCCGACCCCTGTGTGGACCCAGAAGTTTGAGCAAGGACTTGAGGCCAGTGAATATGATTTATGCCATCTTATTTTTATGTGGCCTCCTGGCTACTTTTGTGAGGTGGGCCTACTGGGCCTGGAGGCTTGTGTTCACAATACTGAAATGGGGAGGTTGGTTCGCTAATTTGTTGCTCTGGGCCCTGAATAAATTTTTTGATGCCTTCTGCTTAGAGAATTCTATATACCCAATGATTTCGAACCATTCAGATATACATATGATCATTTTTGAGATCATAAATTCAGCCTTCCTACTACAGCATGATACTCAGTTTTGCTGGGTAAGTGATTCTTGGTTTTAATACTAGCTCCATCGACCTCCAGAATATCATATTCCAAGCCCTTCAATCTCTTAATGTAGAAGCTGCTAGATCTTGGGTTATTCTGATTGTGTTTCCACAATACTCAAACTGTTTCTTTCTGGCTGCTTGCAGTATTTTCTCCTTGATCTGGGAGCTCTGGAATGTGGCAACAATATTCTTAGGAGATTTCTTTCTGGGAGCTATTTGAGGAGGTGATTGGTGGACTCTTTCAATTTCTGTTTTGCCCTGTGTCTCTAGAATATCAGGGCAGTTCTTCTTGAGAATTCCTTGAAATATGATATCTAGGCTCTTTTTTGGATCATGGCTTTCAGGTAGTCCAATAATTTTTAAATTCTCTCTCCTGGATCTATTTTCCAGGTCAATGGTTTTTCCAATGAGATATTTCATATTGTCTTCTACTTTGCATTCTTTTGGTTCTGTTTGATAATATCTTTATTTCTCATCAAGTCCCTAGATTCCGCTTGCTCCAATCTAATTTTTAAAGTAGTATTTTCTTCAGTGGTCTTTTGGACCTCCTTTTCCATTTGGCTAATTCTGCCTTTCAAGACATTCTTCTCCTCCTTGGCTTTTTGGAGCTCTTTTGCCATTTGAGTTAGGCTATTTTTTAAGGTGTTATTTTCTTCAGTATAATTTTCAGTATTTTTCGGGGTCTCCTTTAG
The DNA here is from genome assembly GCA_028646595.1 of Phalanger gymnotis. Lineage (NCBI taxonomy): Eukaryota > Metazoa > Chordata > Mammalia > Diprotodontia > Phalangeridae > Phalanger > Phalanger gymnotis. Next base: position 116,214,860 of record CM053622.1, read on the forward strand.
CAAGTCATTGACTTATTTTTCATGGTTTTCTCGCATCCTTCTCATTTCTCTTCCCAATTTTTCCTCTACTTCTCTAACTTGATTTTTCAAATCCTTTTTGAGTTCTTCCATGGCCTGAGACCAGTTCATGTTTTTCTTGGAGGTTTTTGTTGTAGGCTCTATGACTTTGTTGACTTCTTCTGGCTGTATATTTTGGTCTTCTTTGTCACCAAAGAAGGATTCCAAAATCTGAGACTGAATCTGGGTGTGTTTTCACTGCCTGGCCATGTTCCCAGCCAATTTATTTGACCTTTGAGTGTTTCAGTGGGGCATGACTGCTCGTAGCGTAAAGAGTTCTGTGTTCCAAACTTGGGCAGATGTGCTGTGGATTTCAGAGCTCTTACAGCCAGCTCTGCCACACCAGTACTCCTCCTTGCCCAGGAACAGCCAACCAGGACTGGACTTTTATCTTCAGCAGGCTCTTCACTCCTGCTCTCATCTGCCACTTAATCCCTCCCACCAGGTGGGCCTGGGATTGGAAGCAACTGCAGGGGTAATTCTGTAGGTGCCCCACCTCCGATGCTCCCCAGGGTGGTGGCTGAACTGCAAACTCCTTCCACTCCCCTCAGCTTTTCCCACTAACCTTCTCTGTTGTCTTTGGTGTTTTGGTGTTGAAAAGTCTGGCAACTGCCACAGCTCACTGATTCAGGGCACTAGGGCACAATCTACCTGGCTCCTGGTCTCGTTGGTCCATGCCACCCACTCTGGGTTCTACTCTGCTCCCAGCTCCATGCATGATAGACATCACCCAGGAACCATCCAGGCTGTCCTTGGCTGGAGCCCTGAGACCCTCTGCTATTTGGTGGGTTCTGCAGTTCTAGAATTGGTTCAGGGCCATTTTTATAGGTTTTTGGAGGGACTTGGTGGGGAGTTCATGCTAGTCCCTGCTTTCTAGCCTCCATCTTTTTAAGGGAAGTTTTATATCTCTAAATGCTTACATGAATAAAATAGATAAAAAGAAGATCATTGAAATGGGCATGAAACTGAAAAAAAAAACTAGAAAAAGAACAAATTGAAAATCTCCAATTAGATACCAAATTAGAAATATTGAAAATCAAAGGAGATATTAATAAAATTGAAATCAAGAAAACTATTATTGAATTAATAAATAAAATTAAGAGCTGGTTTTATGAAAGAAACCAATAAAATTGATAAACCCTTGGTCAATTTGATCAAAAAAAAAGAAAAAAAAACAAATTGCCAGTATGAAAAATAAAATGGTTGAATTTACCTACAATGTTGAAGAAATTAAAACAATAATTAGGAATTATTTTGTGCAATTGTATGCCCATAAATTTGACAACCTTAGGGATATGGATTAACATCTATAAAAATATAAATTGCCCAGGTTAACAGAAGAGGAAATAAAATACCTTAATAACCCCATTTCAGAAAAAAGAAATTGAGCAAGCCATCAATGAACTCCCTAGGAAAAAATCTCCAGGGTCAAATGGTTTTACATGTGAATTCTATCCAACATTTAAAGAAAAATTAATCCCCATACTTTAAAGACTATTTGGGAAAATAAGTGAAGAAGGAGTCCTACCAAATTCTTTTTATGACAAAAATGTGGTACTAATACCTAGCCCAGAAAAAATCAAAACAGAGAAAGAAAATTATAGACCAATTTCCCTAATGAATATTGATGCAAATACTTTAAATGAAATATTAGCAAAAAGATTGCAGCCACTTATTAGTAGAATAATACACTATGACCAGGTAGGATCTATTCCAGGAATGCAAGACTGGTTCAATATTAGGAAAACTATCAGCATAATTGATCATATCAACAACAAAACTAGAAAAAAACTATATGATTATCTCAATAAATATATGAAAAGCTTTTGACAAAATGCAACACCCATTCCTATTGAAAACACTAGAAAGCATAAGAATAAATGGAATCTTCTTTAAAATTATAAATAGCATCTACCTAAAACTATCAGCAAGCATTATATGTAATGCCGATAAGCTAGATGCATTCCCAATAAGATCCAGAGTGAATCAAGCATGTCCATTATCATCCCTACTATTCAATTTGGTACAACAAATGTTAGTTTTAGCATTAGATAAGAAAAAAGACATTGAAGGAATTAGAATAGGCAAAGAAGAAACTAAGCTATCACATTTGCAGATGATATGATGATTTACTTATAGAATCCTAGATATTCCAATACAAAGCTACTTAAATAATAAGCAACGTTAGCAATATTGCAGGATACAAAATAATCCCCACATAAACCCTCTGCATTCCTATATATTACTAACAAATCCCAAGAGCAAGTGATAGAAAGAGAAATTCCAATTAAAGTTACTGTAGACACTATAAAATATTTGGGAGTCTGCCTGCCAAGAAAAACCCAGGGCCTATATGAACATAATACTGAAACACTTCTCACACAGCTAAAGTCAGATCTAATTGAATGGAATAATATCAGTTGCTTATGGTTAGGCAACGCTAATACAATAAAAATGACAATTTTACCTAAATTAATTTACATGTTCAGTGCCATATGAATCAAAGTACCAAAAATTTATTTTACTGAACTGGATAAAATAATAACAAAATTCATCTGGAAGAACAAAAATCAGAATATCAAAGGAATTAATGAAAAGAAATGCTAGGGAAGGTGATCTAGTCATACCACTTTCAAACTGTGCTATCAAGCAGCGGTCCTCAAAAATACTTGGTACTGCCTAAGGAACAGAGTGGTGGGTCAGTGGAATAGGTTAGGTACACAAGATGCAGAAGTCACTAACCATAACAATCTACTATTTGATAAGCCCAAAGAATTCAGCTTCTGGGTTATGAATTCACTATTTCACAAAAACTGCTGGGAAAATTGGAAAATAGTATGGCAGAAACTGGGCACAGACCCATATCTTACACCATTTAGTAAATAAAATCAAAATGCATTCATGATTTAGGAATAAAGGCTGATATTATAAACAATTTTGGAGACCAAGGAATAGTTCACTTGTCAGATTTATGGAAAGGGAAGAATTCATGCCCCAACAAGTGGTAGAGAGCACTATAAAATACAAAATGGTAATTTTGATTATGATAAACTAAAAAAGTTTTTGTGTAAGCAAAGCCAATGCAACAAAGATTAGGAGGGAAGCAGAAAACTGGGAGAAAATCTTTACAACCAATGTCTCTGATAATGGCCTCTTATCTAAAATATATAGGGAACTGAGCCAAATTTATAGGAATAAAAGTCATTCCCCAATAAAAAAAATGTTCAAAGGATATGAACAGGCAGATTTCAGAGGAAGAAATTAAAAATATCTATAGGCATATGAAAAAATGCTCTAAGTCACTACTGATTAGATGAAAGTCGAAACATTTCATAAGTACCACATATCTCCTGTCAGATTGGCTAAGGTGACAAAACAGGAAAATGATAAATGCTTGAGAGGGTGTCGGAGAATTTGAACATTAATATATTGTTAGTGGAGTTGTGAACAGATCCAGCCATTTTGGAGAGCAATTTTGAATTATTCCCAAAGGGCTATAAAAATGTTCATATCCTTTGACGAAGCAATACCACTCCTAGGGCTATATCCCAAGGAAATCACACAAGTGGTAAAGGGACTTGTATGTACAAAAATATTTATAGCTGCTCTTTTTGTGGTGACAAAGCATTAGAAATCAAAGGGATGCCTTTCAATTGGGGAACGGCTGAACAAGCTGTGGTATATGAATGTAATGGAATACTATTGTGCTATAAGAAGTGGGGAAAATATGGACTTCATAATAACCTGAAACAATCTACATGATATGATGCTGAGAGAGAGGATCAGATCCAGGAGAACATTATACACCACCACAGACATATTGATTCTGTGATGACTAACTTTGATAGAATTGGCTCTCCTCAGAATGCAAGGCTCAAAGACAGCTTCAAAGGATTCATATGGAAAAAGCTAGCTGCATCCAGAGAAAGAACTGTGGAATATGAATGCAGATTGAGGCAAACTATTTCCTCTTTTTTTCCTCTTGTTTTGGTTTTGTTTCTTCTCTCTCATGATTTATTCCATTGGTCATAACTCTTCTTTGCAACTTTACTATTGTGTAAATAAGTTTAATGTGAAGGTTTATGTAGAATCTCTATTGGACTGCATGCTGTCTTGGGGGGCAAGGGGGAGGGGAGGAAAGGGAAGAAAATTTGCAATTCAAGAACATGTAAAACTAAGTGTTGTAAACTAAAGATAAAAATCTAACTAAAATAACATAATCTTACAATATATTGTTTACCCAAAAAATACAATTGAAGCAGAGAGATACACAAGGAGTAAAGAAAAAAAGCTAGAGCTGACTATATTATGTTTCTTCTGAAGGAAATTTTTTTTTTAAAAAGTAGAGGTAGCAATCCTGATCTCAGATAAAGCAAAAGCAGAAATAGTTCTAATTAAAAGAGACAAGGAAGAGAAATCTATTTTGCTAAAAATTACCATAGAAAATGAAATAATATCAATAATAATTATATATGAACTAAAGGATATAGCATCAAAAATTCTTAGAAAGTCAGCTAAGTTAGGTACAGGAAAAAATAGACAGCAAAATTATACTAGTAGGGGACCTCAACCTCCTCCTCACAGAAACAGATAAGTCTAACCATAAAATAACAACAAAAAAGTCGAAGAGGTGAATATTTTTTTTAAAAGTTAGATATGATGGACCTCTGGATAAAACTGAATGGTGACAGGAATATAACTTTTTCTCAGTGGCACACGGCTCCTACACAAAAATTGACCATGTATTAGGGCATAAAAATCTCATAATCCAATGCAAAAAGGAGAAATATTAAAAGCATTCTTTTCAGATCACTATGAATTAAAATTACATATAACAAAGGCCCAAAGCAGCTAGGCTAAAATTATTAAATCTTAATTCATTTTAATTAATTGATTTGATTAAAACATTGATTAATATTTAATAAATAAATGGAAATTAAATACTCTAATCCTATGGAAGGAGGTTATACATAAAATAAAACAAGTAATCAATCATTTTATCAAAATGAATGACAGTAGTGATACAACATGCCAAAATTTATGGGATGCAGCCAAAGCAGTTCTATGGGTAATTTTATGTCTCTACATGTTTACATGAATAAAATAGAGGAAGTAAAGATAAATGAATTAGACATGTAACTAAAAAAGCTAGAAAAAGAACAAATAAAAATCCCCTATTAAATACCAAAATTACTGAAAATCAAAGGAGAGTTTGGTGAAATTGAAATAAAGAAAATTGTTGATCTAAGAAATAAAACCGAGGGCTGCTTTTATGAAAAAAAATACACAAATCTTTCACTAATTTGATTTTTAAAAAAGAAAGAAGAAAACCAAATGTTCAGTATCAAAAATGGACAGGGTGAATTCATCACCAATGAAGAGAAAATTGAAACAACAATTAAGAACTATTTTGTCCAACTGTATGCCAATAAATCTGATAATGTAAGTGATATGGACGAATATTTACAAAAATATAAATTGCATGGATTAACAGAAGAAAGAATATATACTTAAATTAGCCTATTTTAGAAGAAAAACAAAATTTAACAAGACGCCAAGTAACTCCCTGAGAAAATATCTCCAGGAACAGATGGATTTACAAATGAATTCTATCAAATATTAAAAGAAAAATTAATTCCAATACTATGTAAACTATTTGGAAAAAGGTGAAGATGGAGTCCTATCAAATTCCTTTTATGACACCAATATGGTGCTGATACCTAAACTAGGTAGAACCCAAATTGAGAAATAACATTATAGACCAATTTCTCTAATGAAAATTGTTACAAATATTAAAAATAAAATGTTAGCAAAAAGATTGCAATAATGTATCACCAGAATAATGTGCGATGACTAGGAATGCAGAGCTGGTTCAATTTTTGACAAACTATAAGGATAGTTGACTATACCAATAACAAAACTAATAGAAGTCATAAGATTATCTCAATAAATTGAGAAAAAGCTTTTGTCAAGATAAAGGACTTATTCATACTGAAAACACTAGAGAGCATATGAACAAATGTAGTTTTCCTCAAAATTATATGCAGTATCTATCTAAAACCATCATCAAGGAGTATTTGTAATGGGGATAAGTTAGAAGTATTCCTAATAAGATCAGATGTAAAACAAGGATGCCCATTATCATCTATTATTCATTATTTTATTAGAAATGTTAGCTTTAGCAATACAAGAATAAAAAAACTGAAGGAAATAGAATAGGCAAGGAGAAAACAAAATTATCACTCTTTGCAGATGATATGATGGTGTACTTGGAGAATCCTACAGAATCAACGAGAAAACTACTTGAAACAATTAACAGCTTTAGCAAAGTTGAAAGATATTAAATAATCCCAAATAAATCATCAGTATTTCTACACATTACCAACAAAGTACAGCAGCAAGAGATAGAAAGAAAAATTCCATTTAAAATAACTGTATGCAATCTAAACTATTTGGGAGTTTACCTGCCAAGATAAACCCAGCACTATATGAACACAATTAAAAATATTTTTCACACAATTAAAGTCAGATCTAGACAACTGGAAAAATGTCCATTGCTCATGGGTAGGTAGGTCAAGCTAGTATAATAAAAATCACAGCTCTACCTAAATTAATTTACTTATTCAGTGCCATGCCAGTCAAACTACCAACAACTATTTTAAAGATCTAGAAAAAAATATTAACAGAATTCATCTGGAAGAGCAAAAAGTCAAGGATATCAAAGGAATCAATGAAAAAAAAACATATGAAAGAAGGTGGCCTAGCTATAGTACATCTAAAATTATGTTATAAAGTGGCAGTCTTCAAAACTATTTGGTACTGATTAAGAATTTGCATGGTGGAACAGTGGAATAGGTTACATGTAGTTCAGTAGTACATGACTATAGTAATGTACTGTTTCATAAACCCAAAGGCTCCAGTTTCTAGGATAAGAACTCACTATTTAAAAAAAAAACTGCTGGGAAAAATGGAAACTAGTATGAGAGAAACTAGACATAGACCAACATTTCATTCCCTATACCAAGGTAAAGTCAAAATGGTTATATGATTTAGACATAAGTGATGACACCGTTAGTAAATTAGGAGAGCACGGAATAGTTTCCCATCAGATCTATGGAGAAGCTAAGAATTTATGACCAAACAAGAGATAGAGAACATTATGAAATGCAAAATGGATAACTTTGATTATATTAAATTAAAAAGGTTTTGCATAACCAAAACTAATGCAACCAAGATTAGAAAGAAAACAGAAAGCTGGAAAACAATTTTTACAGCCAGTGTCTCTGATAAATACCTGCAGCAACATTATGTGATTATTAACTGTGATAGACTTAGACCTTCTCAGCAGTTCAATGATTCAACACAATTCCAAAAGACTCATTATAGAAATTCTAACCACATTCAGAGAAAGAAGGATGAAGTCTGGATCTGGATGGAAGCATATTATTTCCACTTTTTTTTTTCCCTTTCTAGTGGTTTTATCCCTTTTGTTCTGATTCTTCTTTCACAATGTGACTGAGGAAATATTTTTAACATAATAGAACTGAGTCAAATTTAAATGTATAATACTTTTTTAAAAATACAAGTCATTCCCCAGTTGATAAATGGTCAAAGGATATTAACAGGCAGTTTGCAAATGAAGATATTAAAACTGTTGACAGTCATGAAAAATTTCTCTAAATCACTATTGATTAGAGAAATTCAAATCAAAACAACTCAAGTACTACATCACACCTATCAGATTGGCTAACATGACAGAAAAGGAAAATGATAATTGTTGGAGGTGTGGGAAAATGGGAATACTAAGTCATGTGAACTGATCTAACCATTCTGGAGAACAATTTGGAGCTATGCCCAAAGGGCTAGAAGAACTATGCATACCCTTTGATTCAGCAGTACCACTACTAGGTTTGTGTCTCAGAAAGATCATAAAAAAGGGAAAAGGACCCATATGTATGAAAATACAGCAACTTTTTTTGTAGTGGCACAGAATTGGAAATTGAGGGGATGCCCAACAGTTGAGGAATGGCTGAACAAGTTTTGGTATATGAAAGTACTGGAACACTATTGTTCTATAAGAAATAAAGAGCAGGGAGATTTCAGAAAAATCTTGGAAAGTCTCACATGAACTGATGCTGAGTGAAGTGAGCAGAACCAGAAAAAAAAGAACATTTTGCACAGCAACAATTGTGTGATGATTAACTATGATAGACTCAGCTCTTCTCAGCAAAACAATGATCCAACAGAATTCCAAAAGACTTGTTATGGACATTCTAACCACATCCAGAGAAGGGAGTATGGAGTCTGAATGCAGATTGAAGCATACAATTTCCACTTTTTTCCTTTCTCATAGTTTTTCCCTTTTGTTCTGATTCTTCTTTCCCAACATGAGTAATGTATAAATATGTTTAACATGATTGTATGTGTATAAATTATATCAGATTGCTTACTGTCTTGGGGAGGTTGTTTGGGAGGAGGGGAAGGAAAAAATGAAACTCAAAATTTTACAAAAATATAGGTTGGAAAATATCTTTATGTGTAACTGACAAAAATAAAATAATATTAAGGAAAAACAACATTAATAAAATAGTCAGCACTTATAGCACTGTTTTAAGTTTTGTGAAGTACTTATTATATTTTATCTCACTTGACCCTTACAACAACCCTATGAACTTAATGCTATTAGCATCTCCATTTGCAGGATGAGGAAAATTAATCCCAGATTATTTGCTTATGTCACATACCTATTGAACTACCAAGGTTTTGTCATATGCATTAGCTATGACATAGGCAAATAAATCATCAGACTGACTGGGGAAACAGCTTTAAATATCTTTGAAAATGATTTCCAGGTATTTTCAAAATATGTGTACAATACTGTATTATGTGGAAAGAAAAAAAAATGTATGCCATGCTAGACAAATTTTCTAAAATAACCTGTCTGACACTAGACATTGAGTCACAGACTACTTTGATGATTTGTGTTAAATAATAAGCCTAAGTAGAAAATGATATGAATAGTCTTGAAGTATCACAGGATCACTGATTTAAAGCTAGAAAGGACTTCAGAGACCACTAAATGTAACTTTCTGATTTTCCAGGTGATAAAGCCAAGACTGAGGTTGGTTAAGGAACATGGTCTGAGTCAGATAGTAATGTAAGTACTTGAAAAAAAAAGATCTGAACTCAGGTCTCACTCCAATTTCAACAGTCTGTTTATTACTCCATATAATCTTGAAACTTTCATTTAGGAGAAATAATAACAATGAAAAAATAGTGAAATAGTGCATGTATGTCATGATCACACTACTTGTAGGAAGCAAAGATGAATAAAGAATTGCATCCATGAAAGACAGCCAATGAATTTGCATGGAGTTAAAAATGGAGCGTCCACTCTGAGGAACAGAAAACCTGTATTTGAATCTGAGTTCTGCCATCTACTACTATGACCTACTCACTCTGTTATTTATAATTTCCTCATCAGTAAAAAAACAATGGTGTTGCACTAGTTGACCTTTCAAGTTCTTTCTTACTTTAATTCTGTGACTCCATGCAATCCAACTAAATGAAATACCTAATCATAGAAACACAAAATCTCAGTTGGAAGGGACCTCGGTCCACACTGAAAAATATTCCTCTGTACAGCAAGATTAGTTACATTTGTTCAAAGATCTACAATGAAGTAGAAATTCTTTACTTCCTCAAGTAGCAGCTTCAGCTCTGATTATTGGTAACAAATCTAATTTGTTTATTCTTTTAGTTCCACTCGTTTCTCCTACTTCTGTTTTCTTGGGTTAAATAGAACAAATCAGATCCCAATCCCAACAGTAATCCTTCAGATACTTGCAGGCAAACATTTTAGTTACATATTATTTTGCATCTTCTTTTCTATAAACTGAGTTGCACCAGTGCCTTAAAATGATATTAATATAAGAGGACCAAAAGGCCCTGCACCATCTTGGCTGCCTACTTTGGATGCTTTCCACATTAACAATCTCTTTTACAAAAGTCATACCCTGAGTCAAGTTGTAACCATTACCACCATACCACAACCATAACCACCACCACTACTACCACCACCACCACAACTAACATTTGTATACTGCTTCGAGTTTAGCAAAGTACTTTACATATATTATCTCATGTATCTCATTCTAGATGTTGGTTAATCTGGGCAGAGTACAACAGGACTACAAACTTTTATTGCTAGAAACTCAGCCTCTTAATGAAGCCCAAGCTTATATTAAATGATATGTGATACTACAGAGTCATATTGAGCTTGTACTATCTTGAAATTATGTATGAATTTGTATCTTTTGAAATTTTACTGTTATGTATCCTATTCAAATATAATAATTGTTGATAGTCAAATGTAGGTGAGAATTTCTTGAAACTGATTTGGAACTATTAATATCAATCTAAACCATTTCCATCTATTTTATAATTGATAAGTCAATTACTCTTTCATCTTCTGTAAACTGGGTATAATATGTCCACAGGGAAAAAAATACTGAATGCAGGGCCAAGAAAAGGTAGATAGCCAGGTGATACAATGAATAGAATAAGGTACCTGAATCCATGAAGACCAGAGATTATATCTAGTGTCAGACACATTAGCTGTGAGACCCTAGAAAAGTTACTGTACATCTATCTGTCTAAGTTCCCTCATCTGTAAAATAGCGATAAAATAACACATATTTCCCAATGTTCTTGTGAGGATAAATTGTGATAATATTTGTAAACTGCTTTTTCATACCTTAAAGAACCATATGAAAGCTAGCTGTCATATAGTAAATATCATTAAAAACTCAACTATTGGGGCTGCTATGTGACACAGTGAGTAGAGTACCAGCCTTGGAGTCAGGAAGACCTGAGTTCAAATCCAGCCTCAGACACTTGACACACTTAATAGCTGTGTGACCTTGGGCAAGTCACCTAATCCAAGTGCCCTGACTACCCCCCTCCAAAAAAAAAACAACTCAACTATGCTGCTTACTGCTGCCTTGATCAAGTCATTTAATTTAACCCCTTTGGGCCTCAATATCTGCACCTGAAAATAAGAGGGACAAACTAAGTGACCTTATTGATACTTAATATTATTACCCATTGAAAATAATATATGTAGTATTGACCCCAGAAAGTTATGAGAAATTTTTTCTATATATACTGCAAAATAATCTCTAAATGTGTAGTCATTTTAATGAAAACTTACCTGTTTGAACCACAAGGCCACAAACAATCTAGTACCTTGTGGTAGCTTACCACAATAGCTAGTCATAGAAGCAAAAGGAAAGAATCAGCCTCATAAATGTAATGATAACCTTGCACACTGAAACCTAGAAAAGGTAATACAGTATAAAAAAGGTATATAACTGGAAGTCAGTAAGACCTATGTTTCACAAAATTATAGATTTAAAAATATAAAGGGAAAGTTAAAGGTCATTCAGTCCAACCACATCATTTTACAGATAAATAAACTGATGTGCAGGTAGTTGAAATGACTCACCAAGAATCACACAAATAACAAATACCGCAGACTGCACTTAAACCTTTATTTTCCTCAATAACTCTTGTACTATTCCTACTTAGCTATCTCCCTAGACAAGGTTAAATTCTATGTCTGTTGTTGACTATCTGCGTGACCAGGGGCAAGTCATTTAAACTTTTCCTGCCTCAATTTATTCATCTCTACTTACCTATCTCACCTACCTACCTTGATTTCCTCATCTATAAAATGAGAGTCATAATATCACATGCTGTAGTAAGAAGGCCGAATTTATAATCTCAAATATAATCATGTATATGTTTGAATGGTTCGAAATCATAAGGTATGAGAGATTCTCTAAGTAGAATGCAACAAAACATTTATTTAGGCCCCACCGCAGCAGATCTGCAAACCAGCCTCCCCATTCCGACATCTTGACAAAAAGACTGCAGGCCCAGAAAGCCCGCCTCACAAGAGTAACCAGGAGGCCACAGAAAGACAAGATAGTATTTAGCCAAATCATATTTACTGGCTTCAAGTCCTTGCTCGCACTCCTGGGTTTACACACGGGTCAGCTCTGATTCTCCAGCTTCCTGCCTCCACAGCTTCTGGCTTCCGTGGCTTCCGCAGCTTCCAGCTTCTGCTGTAGTTGTCTCTAGGCTTGCTTTTCCTCGAAGCCGAGCCTCTAGCATTCTAAAGCCCCTCCTCAATGACCAGAGACCATTGGTTCCCAAGTTGGCCCCTCTTAAGTCATTAATCTACACCCACACAGGTTTCACACCTGATAGGGCTTTGGGCCTGGGGCTTAGCACTTAACAGTTGAAAGTACTTTCACTCAAAGTAAACAAAAGCCAAACTCCTGACATGCTAAGGAGTCCATTTTGCCTTACTGACACACTCCACCCCTATGTTCTAGGATACATAATTTAATCAGCCATGTATCCTAGAACTTACATTGACCCATTATACATTGTGATCTAATTACACAGGAAACTAAAACATATCATTCACAACAAAGCAAAACATATGATTCAGTGACATTATATAGAGAATATCTCAAATATTTGTTTACAATACAAACATGACCCACCCCTAGTTCCCAGCAAGATAATCTCTTCAAATCAATCATTCCCAAAATACTTGTTAACAATTCAAATGTCCACTCCTAGATCTTTGTATCCATCACCTAAGAAAGGGGTGTCAATAATACCATAATAATAAAAACAACACAGCCAGGATAATACAAAATAAGTAGACAGAACAGTATTATCATTCACCCCCACTTGAACGGTTGCAGCTCAAAATCTTGGGGTAAGGGACGAGGGTCTCATTTTCCATAGCTTCTTCCTGCTGAAATTAGACGTAGAGCTGTCCTGCCCCAGGAGTCCCATTCCAGAGGCCATTTCTTTAGCGAGCTGGCAGGAATTCCAAGAATACTACATGCTTAGGCAGTCACTGGAGAGTGTGGGGTGCTTAAGCCTAAAGGAGACAGAACTAACAACAAGTTAAACCAAGACAAAGAACAAAAGAGTAAGCAAGTATGGGCTATTATACTTCAATTAAAATCACCCCCATTCTGGTTGAGACTCCAATTATTCAAGAATTTGATCCCATAGCCTAACTCAGGTAGGAAATGTTTCTTTTCAAAAAGAACACAATGAGGAAGCTAAGCCAAGAGGATCTCATCCTAGATAGAAACTAAGATTGTCCTCTCAGCCTTTCCCCAGATGTACAAGGGAACACAATGGGAAAACTAAACCAAGAGTTTCTCGTCCTAGATAGAGACTAAGATTGTCCTCCCAGCCTTTCCCCAGATACAAACTTTCACAAGACCACCTTCCCTCTGAGTGACTTGTGGCATTTATCAGCATCAGCCATACTTCTGGAGTCTATGAATCTTTTATTATAGTCCTATTCACAGTAAAAT
>CM053622.1:116228428-116285801 GCA_028646595.1 Phalanger gymnotis
CCTTCCCATGGGCTATGACTTCTGAAGCCTTTGGAATATCATCTGGCTTCCGTTTTACCCATACCTTGGCTCCCAATTTTATTCTATCAATGGAGCAAGATTCATTTGCTCCTCTAGTAGTTATTTCAGGAGGAGGGTCAGCTTTCACAAAGTGTATTTTTTCACAGGGGTTAATAATCACTTGAACTATCCTATCATTTTTACAAAATCGTACAGGTTTCTTACCCAAATTCTGGAGTGTAACAACAATTTCTCTTTGATAATTAGAATCTATCATTCCATCCAATACATGTACTCCTTAAGCTGCTAATCCTGGCTTAGGTAATATCCATCCAAAATGATTCTTGGGGATTCTCATACATACCCCAGTAAGGGTTTTTCTAATCTCTTTCCTATTCAACCTAAGTCATTAATCTACACCCACACAGGTTTCACACCTGATAGGGCTTTGGGCCTGGGGCTTAGCACTTAACAGCTGAAAGTACTTTCACTCAAAGTAAACAAAAGCCAAACTCCTGACGTGCTAAGGAGCCCATTTTGCCTTACTGATAAACATGCATCCCAATGTTTTTGCATAGGGTAAAATGAGATATTTTTAAAACACTTTGTAAATCTTAAAGTTCTACATAAATGATAGCAGTTATTTTCATCATCATCATCACCATCATCATCATCATCATCATCATCATCATTATCATCATCATCAACACCATCATTGTCATTATCATCAGTAGCATCAAGTCAGAACCTCTCTGAGTTTCATTTTCTTCCCTTGTAAAATGAGAATGATACTTATAGTACTTACCTTGAAGTATTATTATATAATTCTGTTATAGTAGGCTGCTCACAGCTATCCTATACCTGTACATCAGAGTTATATAAGTATTTGCACTGTTACAAAGAATTGGGAATGAAATAAATAGCCATTTATTAGAGAATTGTGGAATAAATCTTTTTTTTCTTTTTTCTTAAATTGTTACAATTTAATTATTTATATATTTGAGCTTTTATTTTTTAATTTTTATTTCTGTCTTTTCTCCCTCCTTTCCAACCTTCCCTCCCTCATTTTGAAAACAAGTGTGAAATCAATTTTACATGTAAAATCGTTCAAAACATATTTCCATAATAGCCATGTTGCAAAAGAGGAAGAAACATAAAGTAAAAAAAATTGCTTCCATCTGCATTCAGACTCCTTCAGACTTTTCTTTAGGGGATATCATTTTTCATCATAATTCCTTTGGAATTGTCTTGGAAAACAAATCACGTTACATGATAACAGTGGAATATGACTGTGATGTAAAACACAAAATATGATGATTACAAAGAAGCATGGAAAGACAAATTAATTGAGTAAAGCAGAAACCGGAGAAAATATCCATAATGAATACAGAAATATAAAGAGCAACAACCACAATGAAAATCAAAACTAAATGCTAAAAATTTGTAAAGATTACTTTTGGACTCAAAGAAGATATATAAGCAACACTTCCTCCCTGATGTTCCCTCCCACCCCAGCTTTCTTTGTAGTAGTGAAAAACGTATAATTCTTGTGAGACTAAAAGGGACTTTAGATAGGAAAATCATGGAGACTATGATGGATGCTAAAATAATGGAGTTGGGGATATTTATGAATGTATCAAGAAAATAGGTTCAGCTTATGATAATTCAAGTCAATAAGGATTTTTAAGTAGTTACTATGTTCCACCTAGGTGGAGCAGCGAATGGAGTGCCAGAGCTGAAGTCAAGATGACTGATCTTGCCTCAGACACTTACTAGTTGCATTTTTTGGGGCAAGTCACTTCACCCTGTTTGCCTCAGTTTCTTTATCTGTAAAATGAGCTGAAGAAGTGAATGGCCACTATTATAGTATCTTGGCCAAGAATACCTCAAATGGGATCATGAGGAGTCTGAAAAGACTGAACAACAACATATTCTAGATATTGTGATGGAGAGACAAAGAAAAAGAACAAAAAAAGCAAAAAAAAAACAGCTTCTACTCTCAAGGAACTCCCAATATAAAGGTAAAATGAAGTGAAAACCACTATGAACAAACAAGATCTGGATGGGAAAATAGAACATATTCTCAGAAGCAAGATAGTATCATTAAGGAGATTTGTGAAGGGCTTTTTGTAGTAGCTAGGAATTTAGTTGACAGTTAAATAACTGTGGAAATCTAAAAGTCAAAGAAGTGGAGAAAGAGAACTGCAGCTACAGGAGACAGACAATGAAAATGCACCAAGTAGGGATGATAGTGTCTGGTTTGATGAAAAGAAACAAGGTTAGTGTCATTGGATCATATATAGAGGGTAATAAATGTAAGAAGAGTAGAAGGCAGAGGGGTCAGGTTAAAGAAAGTTTTCAAACCAAAAAAACAAAACAAAACAAAACAGAGTTTGTATTTGATCCTGGAGTTATAGGGAACCACTAAGGTTTACTAAATAAGGAAATGAAAGGGTGAGAACTGTAATTAAGGAAAATTGCTCTGTCCGTTCAGTGGATAATGGACTGGAATGAGAGAGACTTGAGGCAGTATTGTAATACTTCAGATGGGAAGTGATACAGGCCTTCACCACAATGGTGGCAATGTCAGAGAAGAAAAGGGAGTCTATATAAAAATGTGTTGGGGGCAGAGCCAAGATGGTGGCTAGAAAGCAGAGACTTGCTTAAGCTCTCCCCCAGGTGCCTCCAAATACCTATAAAAATGGCTCTGAACAAATTCTAAAGATGCATAACCCATGAAATAGCAGAGGGAAGCAAGGCTCCAGCCCAGGGCAGCCTGGATGGTCACTGGGAAGAGTCTATCACATGGAGCTGGAAGCAGAGCAGAGCAGAGGACCAACCAGACTGGGAGACGGGTGGAACAGGCCATAGTGCCCTGAATCATTGAACTGTGGCAGTTACCAGACTTTTCAACCCACAAACACCAAAGACAATAGAGCAGGACAGTGGGAAAGACTGCTGGGACAGAATGAAAAGATTTCACAGTAGGCCACTAACCCGGGGGACAGCAGAGGTGATGCAGCTCTGAGGCTACTTCCAGAGCTACAGCTGTAGTTGTTTCCAGCCCCAGGCCAACCTGATGGGAGGAATTAAGCAGCAGATTAGACGAAGAGTGCAAAGCCTGCTTTGCACTGCCTGATCTAGACCACAATCCTGGTAGGCAGTTCTTGGGGGAGAGGAGTGCTGGTGTGGCAGAGCTTGCTGTGTAGAAATAGTTCTGAAAACAACAAGCATAGCCCCTCAAGCTTGGAGCAAAGTACTCTCTACTCTACAAGCAGTCTTACCCTGACAAAAAGCTCAAGGGTCAAGTAGTTTGCTGGTAACATGAACAGGCAGCGAAAATGGTCTCAGATTCAGACTCAGATTTTGGAATCTTTCTTGGTAACAAAGAAGACCAAAACATACTGCTAGAAGAAGTCAACAAAGTCAAAGAGCCTACATCAAAAGCCTCCAAGAAAAATATGAATTAGCCTCAGGACATGGAAGAACTCAAAAAGGATTTGGAAAGGCAAGTTAGAGGAGTACAGGAAAAATTGGGAAGAGAAGTGAGAATGATGTAAGAAAACCATAAAAAAAACCAAGTCAATAACTTGCTAATGGAGACCCAAAAAATACTGAAGAAAATAACACCTTAAAAATTGGACTAATTCAAATGGGAAAAGAGCTCCAAAAAAGCTAATTAGGAGAAGAATGCCTTGAAAGGTAAAATTAGCCAAATGGAAAAGGAGGTCCAAAATACATGAAGAAAATACTATCTTAAAAATTAGATTGGAGCAAGTGGAAGCTAGTGACTTCATGAGTAATCAAGATATTATGAAAAAGAACCAAAGGAAAGAAAAAAAAAGGAAGACGATGTGAAATGTCTCATTGGAAAAACCACTGACCTGGAAAATAGATCCGGGAGAGATAATTGCAAAATTATTGGACTACCTGAAAGCCATGATCAAAAAAGAGCCTAGATATCATCTTTCAAGAAATCATCAAGGATAACTGCCCTGATATTCTAGAGCCAGGGGGTAAAATAGAAATTGAAAGAATCCACCAATCACCTCCTGAAAAACATCCCAAAAAGAAAACTCCTAGGAATATTGTCACCAAATTCCAGAGCTCCTAGATCAAGGAGAAAATGCTGCAAGCAGCCAGTAAGAAACAATCTGAGTATTGTGGAAACACAATCAGCATAACACAAGATCTTGCAGCTTCTCCATTAAGGGATCGAAAGGCTAGGAATACGATATTCTGGAGGTCAATGAAATTAGGATTAAAACCAAGAATCATCTACCCAGCAAAACTGAGTATCATGCTCCAAGGCAAAATATGAATTTTCAACAAAATAGAGGACTTTCAATTTTTCTCGGTGAAAGACCAGAGCTAAATAGAAAATTTGACTTTCAAACACAAGAATCAAGAGAAGCGTGGAAAGGTAAACAAGAAAGAGAAATCATAAGGGGCTTACTAAAGTTGAACCGTTTTGTTTACATTCCTACAGGGAAACATGATGTGTGTAATTCATGAGACCTCAGTATTGGGGTAGCTGAAGGAAACTATCTATCTATCTATCTATCTATCTATCTATCTATCTATCTATCTATCTACACACACACACACACACAGATATATATATATACATATATATGTATATATATATATGTACATATATACATATATATATGTATATATATATATGCATACACATATACATAGAGAGAGACAGAGAGACAGAGAGACGGAAGGCACAGGGTGATTTGAATATGAAAGGATGATATCTAAAAAATAAAATCAAATTAAGGGATGAGAGAAGAATATATTGAGAGAGGGAGAAAGGGAGACACAGAATGTGGTAAATTATCTCACATAAAATTGTCAAGAAAAAGCAGTTCTGCAGGAAGGGAAGAGGGGGCAGGTGAGGGGGAATGAGTGCATCTTGCTCTCATCAGATTTCACCTGAGGAGTGAATAATATACACCCTCAATTGGGTATCTTACTCCACAGGAAAGGAGGAAGGAGATAAAAAGTGGGGGACAATAGAAGGGAGGGCAGATAAGGGGAGGAGGTAATCAAAAGCAAACACTTTTGAAAAGGCACAGAGTTAAGGGAGAAAATTGAATAAAGGGGGACAGGATAGGAGGGAACAAAATATAGTTAGTCTTTCACAACATGAGTGTTGTGGAAGAGCTTTGCATAATGATACACATGTGGCCTATGTTGAATTGCTTGCCTTCCTAGGGAGGGTAGGTGGGGAGGGAAGAGGAGAGAGAATTTGGAACTCAACGTTTTAAAAGCAGATGTTCAAAAAATGTGTTAAGTTTGAATCATTAGATCTTGACAACTGATTAGTTATGTGGAAGGAGAGTGAGATTTCAAAGATGAAACCTAGGTTGTGAGTATGGGTACCTGGCTAGATTTGCCTTTGAAAGTACTAAAAAGTTAGAAATATACTGGGTGGGAGTATGATGAGGACAGTTTTGGACATAATGAGTTTGCAGTGACTAGAGGATATCTACTTTGAGATATCCAATAGTCAGTTAGACATGCAAGATGAGGTCAGAAGAGAGAACAGGGATGGATAAATGCATGTGAGAATCTTCAGCACAGAGATGATACATAAACCAGTGACAGCTGATAAAGATAAATCAAGAAAGCTACTATACAGGGGGGAAGAGAAGAAAGCCTAGAATATAATCTAGGGATGAGGAACCCAGGGTTAGCAGGCATGACTTGAAGATCAAGCAAAGATGCCTGTGAAGGAAAGTCAGGCAGGAGGAGAAGCAGGAGAGAATTGTATCTTGAAAAGTTGGAGAGAAGTGAGTATGAAAAAGAAAAAGGTGACTGATAGTGTCAAAGCCTATAGAAAGGTCAAGATCATTAAGGACTTGAAAAAAAGTCATTTGATTTAGCAAGCAATTAGGAGATCATTAATAAGTTGGAGGAAACAGTTTCACTTGAATACTTAGGTTGGAAACCAGATTGCCAAAGGTAAGAAGAGAATGAGAGGAAAATATTAGGAAACACAAATGGTAGAAAACCTTTGCAAGTCATTTAGCCATGAAAAGGACAGACATAAAATTATAGTTAGGATTGACTAGATTCTATGGGCAAGTGAGTCTGATTGTATTTCCTAGTAAAACTCTAGAATGTAGTATTAAAGAGATGACATAAGGATGAAAAAATGATAATTGCTACAGGTCAAGAAGAATAACTCATGGCAGAATAATACTCTGTCTTTTAACAGCACTACTAGACTGCCAGATACATCTGTGTTGGTAAGCAAAATGGGCTCCTTAGCACTTAGTTCAACAGGTGCCCTTGAGGAGTTTGGCTTTTGTTTGCTTTGAGTGATTCAGCTATTACATTGAATCTTGCTAAGTGCTAAGCCCCAGGCCGAAAGCTCTATTAGGTGTTAAACCTATGTGGGTGTGGATTGATGACTGAGGTGGGGCCCAAGGTGGGGCTGGCTAAGGGGTGGTGTTGCCTCCAGAGCCGACCAGGAAGTAGAGCTGACCTGGAAGTAGAGCTGACCTGTGTGTAGACCTAGGAGTGCCAAGCAAGGACTTGAGGGCAGTGGGTAATCTTCTTACTGGAGAGGGGAAGCATGAATATGATTTAGCTTAATACCATCATGTTTGTCTGTGGCCTCCTGGTTACTCTTGTGAGGCTGACTTATTGAGCCTGGAAGTTTTTGATCAAAATCTCAAAATGGGGAGGCTGGTTCATGGGTCTGTTACTTTGGAGCCTGAATAAATGCTTTAATCCTTCTGCCTTCCACTTAGAGAATTCCTTATATCCTGTGGTTCTGAACAGTTTAGATATGATTCTCTTTGAAATCATAAACTCTGCCTTCTTACTACAACATCATATTTTATCATATAAGCAGAAAAGCTTTCTGTCCAAAAGCATTTGACAGATTCTCTCATGATGTTTTTGAGGACAATACTGAGGAAAATACAGTTCAACAGGTGCCCTTGAGGAGTTTGGCTTTTGTTTAAAATAGGAGGGCAGGGCAATTGGGATTAAGTGATTTGCCCAAGGTCATACACCAGTAGGTGTTTCAAGTGTCTGAGCTCTGATTTGAACTCATGTCCATCTGATTCCAAGGCCAGTGCTCTACTCACTACACCACCCAGCTGACCCCTCATTTTTTATCCATGCTAACTGCATCTGTGCCCTTTCTCAAACTTTACCAACTTCCTAGTCCTGGGCACTAACACAGCAATGAAAGATAAGCTTTGGGTGTCAGGACAACTATATAAACAAACCCTCATTAGAGAATTAAATTAAGCACAAAATCAGCATTCTTTTCATTGTGAGGTTGTTTATAGATACCCCAACGGAAGTACTGAAAATAACTGGAAGAATCATTTGTACCTTCTGTGATGCCAATAGAATTTTCATTTACTTTTTCATTAAGATTCATTGGGCAGGAGACACTATAGAGAAAGGAGATCAATTCATTAGCTGTTTTCTCTCTTCAATTGTTTCACACACTTTTCTTTGCATTATCCAGAACCACTACTATGTTACTACTGTCACTATTTAATTCCTTCCTCCCCAATTTTCATATCTTCATCTCATTTTATCTCACCTGTATGAGTCCTGTCATGTCATTCTCGTCATCAAAGCTCATTCCTGCTCTATTAAAGCATGGCGATATGAAATATTTTCTCCATTTGTCATGACTTTACAGCTATAGTGCCCAGAGGGAAAAGGAAGGTACATTTTAAATTTTAGGAAGTATATTTATAATCTGTAGAGTGTAGAGAGAAGGCAAACAGATTGGGAAAAGAGCCTCAAGTTCATGACATATGAAGTTCACTGTAGGAATTACAGGTGTTTAGTTTGGAGGAGAGAAGAATTAGCAATGCTATATGTCTGTCTTTATGTATTTACAAAGCTACCATGTGGAGAAGAAACTAGTTTCGTTAGGCTTCATCAAAGACAGAACAACTAGGAGCCAGCGAGAGATTATAAAAAGACAAATTTAGCCTTCACATAAAAAAAGGCTTCCTTATAGTCAGTTACTCCACAGAAATGAGATGCCACAGAAAGTAGCATTTCACCCTCTGTGACAGAGTCTGTCTTCAAGTTATATCTGGAAGAACTTTTGGCATGTATTTCTGCAAACTCTAAAGCATTATATGAGTGCTAGTGTTTGTTGTTGGTTTAAATATTATTATTTATCATCATGATCAACACCAGTATCATTATTGTAGTACTAGTAGTATGAGGAGGAGGGAAAGAAATTGGAGGAAAAGTTAAAGTAGTCATATCAGTTTTCATAGTTGTAGTAATAGTATAATCATAATAATGGCATAGTTGTAGTCATAGCAGAAGCAGCAGTAGCAGTAATTGTAGTAGTAGTAGTAGCAGTAGTAGTAGCACTACTACTGCTACTACTACTACTGCTACTGCTACTGCTACTGCTACTACTAGTAATAGTAGTTGCTGTTGTTCTTAGCTTCTTAGGTGGGTTAGATGCCTTTGGGGCTGAAATAAGCTTTTTTTTCTCTTGATAACTTTCAGAATCTGAATTTTTCTGATGTAGTCAAATTTGGTCACCTTTGTATTAATGAATGAATGTATCATTAGATTTTTTAAGGTTTCAATTTAAATTACAAATATCTCATTAGAAAGTGCTTGGCATATTTTTTTATACTTGATATTTCTCCTGAAGTAGTAAATGTGTCTTTTAGTGTTTATATGTGCATTATTTTTTAAAATGGCTTTAAGATCACTGTGTATCTGTACATGAACATGTGTTTTGACTGTAAGCTATCAGGATTATTTTAGGATAAATGAATTTACAAAGGTCATTTAGTAACATAATTAACGTCCTTGCTAAGAGGCAGTATCTTCCTTTGGAATGAGCATTGGCTTAGGAGTCAGAGGACCTGGGTTCATTTTATAGCCTATTCTGATACTTAAAACCTGTGTGATTTTTTGGAAATCATCTAAGCTAGTTGGAGCTATGAGTAAATTGAACTAGATCAGGAATGGGGAACCTGTAGCCTTGAGGTCAAATGTGATCTTCTAGGTCCTTGGGTGTGGCCTTTTGACAGAATCTAAACTTCATAGAACAAATCCCCTTTAAAAAAAATTGTTTTATGAAACTTGGACTCAGTTAAAAGACTGCACCCAAGGATCAAGAAGTCCACATGTGGCCTTAAGGCTATAAGTTTCCCATCCCTGAACTATATGACCTCTGACTTTTTCAACATCTACATGCAAGGCACTCTTATTTAGCTATTTTTTTCAATTCACATCTACCTTTTTATAAATTTCATATTTTTGGTTGTTTGTTCTTATGGAACACTTGAATGAATGGATTATTAGGCATATTCTTCCTACACTATGGCCATACAAATTATCAATTTTTTTTCATTGTGACCTGCTATAATAGTTATATATAAATGATGACTGCACTCACGATGCTTCTTCATGCCAGACATTCTATAGAAATCACCTTCTTCCATTGCTGAAAATTTCAGGGTTACCCTTCTGTTTATTCTCATTTGGAAGAGTAAATAAGCTTATTGCCATTGCATTTATTGGCACTAAAGACTTAATTAGCATATCTATTACTACATTCTATTTAGTAGTTCAAAAAATGAAACAATGGATACTTCTTCTCTGATAAAACCCACCGCAAATATTTTTGGTCCAGGTATACACTAGAATACTTTCTTTCCTTTACTTTCCTTTTCTTTATTGTTTTTCTTCTTGTTTTTTTTTCTTTTCCTTCCTTTACTTTTCCCTTCTTTTCTTTTTCCTTTCTCTATTTTATCAATTTTAATATACTAGTAGATCAATATTTTAGCTATGCAAATATCCCACTCAACGTTTAATAATTAAATGAATGCTGAATTAAATAAAATATATTTACAAAATAAATAAAGATGTATTATACAAGCATGTATGCATATGTTCTATGTGCAACAACAGAATGATTATTTCCTTACTATTTATTAAGAATTAAATTATATGAGATATTAAACCAAGACAGAGATGTTCCAGTTGTTTTCACATGCTTTACTCAGTTATTGGCATCATGTTATAGGGGGTATTTTGACTCTTCTTCCCTTTTTCAAGTGTTGGCTTGAATAAATTTATGAAGTCTGGATATGGGCAGTTGTATTTAGTTAACAGCTAATGGTACCATGCTTTCCCTTTTTTCTTTACTTTGCTCAATGTGTCCTTCCTGACAGATGTACTTACTACATTTTTAGGGATTTTTGGAAAATCGTGGAGGATGGAAAATGTACCTTATATTGTTAGCATTAATCACTTTCTTTATGACCTTTATTTTAATTCCTCATAAATTACTGCGTCAAACACATTCGCTGTCTTTTCACATGGTCATCTTTAATCTCCCCCTTTTTACTTGGTCATTCTATGCTCCCTATAAACCTACTTACATTTCCTCCATATTAAAAACAAACATACAAACAAAACCAAAATGCAACCTTTTATTTGACCCTGCCACCCATCAGGGTATCATGCCTTAGCACCCTTCCTTTTTATTGATGAACTTCAAAAAAAACCCCTAAAACTTCCCTATCCACTCAATTCTCACTACTTTGAAGTATCTGAACACTTTCTTGGCCTTTGGTTTCTGTGGTACTGCTATGTTATTCTTTTGCCTTTGTGACCTCATCTCAGAGTCCTTTACTAAATAATCATTATTCGAGAATTGGACTTTTTCGTGGGTGATGCCCTAGGTTCTGTTTTGGGAATTTCTTTCTATATAGACTTTCTTGTAGATGGAATCAGCCCCCATCTTTTCATTTGTTATCTATTGGAAGATCTATATATCATCAAATTTTTAGCCATTCTTAATGTACCTCTTGCAATTGTCTTGAATCACATTTTTTTTCAAATCTCTTCTTTGATGCTGCATTGGCACCTCAAAACGAAAGTGTAAAAGAGGGAACCCATTGTCTTCCTTGTCCCTCTCCTTCAAAATTTCCTATTTCTGCTGAAGGTACTATCATCCTTTGAGTGACCTAGATTGACAACTCTGCAACAATTACTTTTTTCATCTGTCTCACACAAATTTTTTATCCAATAATTTGCCACGTATTGTCAATTTTATCTTTAAATATCTCTCAAGTCCATCATTTTTTCTTGCCACTGACATAGTCATTACTCTACTTCACACCTTCATCATCCTTTCTGTGAAATATCACAATAACCTCCTAAATAGCCATCTGGTTTGAAGTTTTTTTCCCCTCTTTGTAGTTCATCCTCCCCATACATGACAAAACTGAAGGCATAGGTCGAACTACATAGTTCCTCTGTTGAAAAATATTTATGTGAAGATGAGGTGGGCAGAGTCAAAATGGAGGCTGAAAAGCAAGGACTTGCCTAAAGCTCTCCCCCAGGTCCCTCCAAACACCTATAAACATGGCTCTGAAGAAATTATAGAGCTACGGAACACACAAAACAGCAGAAGGAAGCAGGGCTCCAGCCCAGCACACCGTGCGTGGTCACTGGGTAAGGTCTATTGCATGGAGCTGGGAGTGGAGCAGAGCACAGCCCAGTGTGGGCTGTGCCCACACCAACCAGACCAGGAGCCAGGTGGAACAGGCCCCAGCACTCTGAATCAGTGAGCTATGGCACTTACCAGACTTCTACCTCACAAACACCAAAGACAACAGAGCGGGTTAGTGGGAAAAAAAACTTTCTGTGACAGAGTGAAAGGAGTTCATGGTTGGCCACCACCCTGGGGCCAATGAAGGTGGTGCAGCTCTGAAGCTACTTCCAGAGCTACAGCTGCAGTTTCTTCCAGCCCCAGGCCCACCTAGTAGGAGGAATTAAGTGGCAGATCAGGGTGGGAGTACAAAGCCTGCTTGGATCTGAGTTGTGGTCTGGGTTGGTGATTCTTGGGGGAGATGGAGCACTGGTTTGGCTGAGCTTGCTGTGTAGAAATAATTCTGAAAACAGCAGCACAGCCACTCAAGCTTGGGACAAAGTACTTTCTACTCTATAAGCAATAATACCCCAACAAAAAGCTCAAGGGTCAGGTAGTTGACTGGGAACATGAACAGGCAGTGAAAATACTCTCAGATTCAGACTCCGACTTTGAAACATATAACCAGAAGAAGTCAACAAAGTCAAAGAACCTACAACAAAAGCCTCCAAGAAAAATATAAATTGGTCTCAGGACATGGAGGAGCTCAAAAAGCATTGGAAAAAACAAGTTAGAGAAGAAGAGAAAAAAATGGGAAGAGAAATGAGAATGATGTGAGAAAACCATGAAAAACAAGTAACTGCCTTGCTAAAGGAGACCCAAAAAATACTGAAGAAAATAACACCTTAAAAATAGACTAACTCAAATGGCCAAAGAGCTCCAAAAGGCCAATGATGAGAAGAATGCCTTGAAAGGCAGAATTAGCCAAATGGAAAAGGAGGTCCAAACAACTGCTGAAGAAAATAATACCTTAAAAATTAGATTGGAGCAAGTGGAAGCTAGTGACTTTATGAGAAATTAAGATAGTATAAAACAGAAACAAAGGAATGAAAAAATGGAAGACAGTGTGAAATATCTCATTGGGAAAACCACTGACCCAGAAAAAAGATCCAGGAGAGATAATTTCAAAATTATTGGACTACCTGAATGCCATGATCAAAAAAAGAGCCTAGATATCATCTTTCAAGAAATTATCAAGGAGAACTGCCCTGATATTCTAGAGCCACAGGGCAAAATAGAAATTGAAAGAAATCCACCAATCACCTTCTGAAAAAGATACCAAAAAGAAAACTCCTAGGAATATTGTTGCCAGATTCCAGACCTCCCAGATCAAGTAGATAATACTGCAAGCAGCCAGAAAGAAACAATGTGAGTATTGTGGAAACACAATCAGAATAACCCAAGATCTAGCAGCTTCTACATTAAGGGATCAAAGGGCTTGGAATACAATATTCTGGAGGTCAATGGAGCTAGGATTAAAATCAAGAATCACCTACCCAGCAAAACTGAGTATAATGCTCAAAGGCAAAATATGGATTTTCAACAAAACAGAGTAGTTTCAAGTTTTTTCAGTGAAAAGACCAGAGCTGAATAGAAAATTTGACTTCTAAACACAAGAATCAAGAGAAGTGTGAAAATTCATTTTCAAAAACCTCTGACTCCCCATGAACTTATCTGGCTTTTTCTTCACAGAGATACTGGAGCAATTCATCATTTCCATCTCCAGCTCATTTTACAGACGAGAAAACTAAGGCAAAATAGGATTCAGTGACTTGCCCAGAGAGGTAAAGGTAGACCAAGTTTGAACTCAGGAAGAGGCATCTTTGTGACTCCAAGACCAGCACTCTATCTCCTATGCCATCTTAGCATTTCAGTTTCTAAGTTCCTTTTATGGCAGTTGGACTACCAGGCTTACAACAATGTGATGAACTACCATAGAAGGGAGGAACATTTAGTCGAGACGTTTCCTCAGGCCCTCTCTTCAAATATCCACATAAGCAATAATTCCACTGTAATTCATTTGAGTTTATGGGTTCCAAGTAAACTCTAATGCTTTTCTAAATCAGCCTGATGGGACACATGGTAGATGAGATACAGGAAGACTCAGGATAAACCTGAGGAAATTTTACTCATACCATGGATTCCAAATTGTTAACCCACAAGCACAGAAATCCAGGGCTAACTAAGTCTAGTCTTATACCTCAGGTTAGATACTGGAACAAAATGGGATTCTTGAAATCCGTTTAACAGTTAACAAAAGGTGGTTACTTAGCTATCACTAGTGAATGATGTTCTATGAAGATATGGTATTGACTGAGCTGACCATAGCTATGTCAATGTAGATCACGTTGCTTGCCTGCTGGTCAAAAACCTTGAAGAGGAGTTGGGAATCCCAGTGCCCAGGCCCTTTTGTAATCATGCAACTGGAAAACCATTCTAACATCCTGAAACTATAGTGCCCTGAGTTAATCATATCTCAAGTATATTTTCAATACTTTTTTTTTTAAATGACTAATTTTTTAGTTTACAACTTTCAGTTCCATAGGTTTTTGAGTTCCAGGTTTTCTCCCTCTCCTTCTCCTCCCTGCCCCTGCCCCAAGGCAGCATGTGTTCTGATATAGTCTCTATGTATACCTTCACATTAAACTTATTTTCCCAATGATCAAGTTGTAAAGAAGAATTAAAACCAACAAAATCAACCATGAGAGGGATGTAACAAAACCAAAAATAAAATAATAAAAAAAGAAAAATATATGTGATTCCACATTGCCTGGGATGTAAGATGTAAACTCAGCTAGTACATGAGACTTTCAGTAATTTGGCTTCTGCGTATATTTTTGAGGGCAGGTAGATGAAATGCATAGAGCACTGGCCCTGCAATCAGGAGGACTTGAATTCAAATGTGGCCTCAGACATTTACTAGTTACATGACCCTGGGAAAGTAACTTAGACATGTTTACCTCAGCAGCTCATATGTAAAATGAGCTGGACAATAAATGACAAATACCCAGCAGTATCTTTGCCAAAAACACTCCAAGAGGGTCACAAAAATTGGGCATGACTGAAATGACTCAACAACCACAGTCGCAACCACAACAACCACTTACTTTTTAAGACGTATTTAATAACACTTGCTTTTGGAAACCCAACATTTTAGGGAAAAAATGATACCATTAGCTGTTAAGCAAATACGACTGTCCATGTCCAGCCTTCACACATTTATTCAGGCCAATACTCATTTCTAGAAAGAATTCTTTGCTTATATCCACCTCTATGAATAATTTATTTCTCTAAGATTCATCTCAAATTATTTCTCCTCCATAAAACTTTTTCACATAATCTTACTTCTTTGTAATCTTTTATTTCTCAGTGTTATTTTCCTATGCAAATAATATTAAATCTTTAATAGCTCATAATTGCACTAAGAATTTTCAGATATATTGTAGTTAAGTGTTTAGAAGTTGTATATCTTTAATAGAATCTTAGCTCTCTAAGAAAAAAAAATCTATGTCTTCATAAATACTTGAAGAGTGTTGATCAGTAAACTATGCTCAAATAGATACAAATATTTGGTGGTGGGTACTTGAGATTTTTATTATAAATTTTTCATAAGCTGGGAATAAACTGATTATCTTGTTGCAACACGCTTATCTTTTCTCAATGGAAAGTTGAGGGGAGAAAGAAGGATGGGTGGTTGTTGGATTTCATATATATCTGATGCTTAAAAGATGTTTGTTGAAAAACAAAACCTTTTTTAAAAGGAAGATTTTGTCTTCCATCTATAGACTAGTGAAATTGAATTTGATTTGTCATAAAAATTAAGAACATCAATAGTTGAATATTTTTGAGCATTTTGAAAGCAAAATGAGAAGCGAATAAAGAGGAAAATGGTCTATAAATACAAAAAATATTTAAAGTAGTTCTTCAATTTGTAGTAAAGAAGTTGAAGCTAAGTAAGTATTCATTAGTTGTGGAATGATGATGAAATTATGGTATATGAATGCAATGACAGTATTGGGCCATCACAAATGGCAAAAGGGATGGTTTCAGAAAAAGTTGGGATGATTTGTATAAAATAATACAGAGTGAAGTGAATAAAACCAAGAGAAAAAATGTTTGGTAATGATATTGTAAAAATAACTAATTTTAAAGATATAATATGTCTGATAAAAATAGCAACCAATCGTAACTTCGGATCATTGAAGGTGATCTACTTTGTGCATTTCTTTAAAGACAGGAAATAGATTTAGGATGAAGAAGGAAACACACAGTTTTGGACATGGACAATATTAAAATTTGCTCTTCTCTTCTTAACTATGCATAGTTGTAGCAAAGCTATTTTAAAAAAATCAATTAGGTGAAAGTGGAGGGATGAGAGAAAATAAATTCTTGTAAATTCAGTTATCATAGATTAATGGTATCTCAGAGCTGCATGGGATCTCAAAGATTATCTAATATAACTGAGCAGAAAACAGGAATCTGTGCTGCCATATTCCTAATAAATGGTCATCTAGATTGTGAAGACCCCTCAAGATGAAAAACCCCCTACATACAGAAGCAATATTTCCTATTTTTTTTAGAATATAATTTTGAGGAAGCATTTTCTAGAATTTAATTTCTTTCTCTAATTTACACTCACTGCTTATCATCTTCATCTTAGAGGACAAGCAAAATGATTTTAGATAAAACACATAACTATCAATGCCATTTTTGCAAGATTCATTATAAATGGCAACAATTCTACATCTTTATTGTATTTAGATATTACTTGACCTACATTCATACTCCATCAGTTTTTTCTTTGTGGATGCATAGCATTATTCATCATAGGTCCCTCGTAATTGTCTTAAATCATTGTATTTCTGAGAAGAGCTAAGTCTTTCACAGTTGATTATCATACAATATTGCTGTTATCATGTACAATGTTCTCTTGATTCTGATCATTTCACTTTTCATCAATTCATGTAAATCCTTCCAAGTTTTTCTGAGAGTATCCTTCTTGTTATTTTTATAGTACCCTATACCATGAAAACCATATAGCACAACTTGATCAAACATTAACAATTTATAGGTATCCCTTCAAATTTGAATTCCTTGACACCATTAAAAGAACTACTATAAATATTTTTGTACATATATGTCCTTTTCCTTTTTGTTTTGTTTTTAACTTTTTGGGATACAGATGTAGTAGTGATCCTGCTAGGTCAAAGGGTATGCCTAGTTTATGACCCTTTGGGCATAGTTCCAAATTGTTCCCCAATCTGGGTGTATCTGTTCAAAAGTCTACCAACAGGGCATTGCTGTCTCAATTTTCCCAAGTAACCTCCAGTATTTGTCACTTTTCTTGTCTGTCATATTAGACAATTTGACTGGTGTGGGGTGTTATCTCAGAGTTATTTTAATTTGCATTTCTCTGATCAATAGTAATTTAGAGCATTTTATATAATGATAGATAGCTTTGATTACATCATCTGAAAATATCCTGTTCATATCCTTTGACAATGTAACAATTAGGGAATAGCTTATTTATTTTTATAAATTTGGCTCAGTAATTTATATATTTGAGAAATAAGGATTTTGTTAGAGAAACTTGCTGCAATTTTTCACAGTTGTTATTACTGTGTCTGTTCCTCCATCCAATATCCTCTTTTTTTATCCTACTCTCTCTTTCACTCATTTAATTTTGTCCATCCTCAAAAGTGTTTTTCTTCTGAATACAACCTCCTCCAATCCATCTTCACTTCTATAAGCCCAACCGCACCCACTCATCCCATTTTCCTTCCATTTTCCTAAAAAGCAAGGTAGATTTCTATACCCAACTGAGTATGTTGTTATTCCCTCTTTAAGAGAGTTCTGGTGAGAGTAAGGTTTAAGCATTGCCCCACACCTCCCCCGTATTCCCATCCACCGTAAAAGTTCTTTCTCATCCCTTGTATGTGAGATAATTTACCCCAATTATACTTCTTCCTCTCCCCTAATCCTACTGCACTCTTTTTTATCACCCATTAATTTTATTTTTTTAGATATCATCTCATCGTATTCAACTAATGCATGTGCACTAATAATGAAAAAGTTAAGGAGTTAAAACTATCACTTTCCTATCCAAGAATATAAACAAATGATCCTTATTAAATCCCTTATTATTTGTCTTTCCTGTTTTTATGGGTAAGATGACAGGAAAGGTAGGAAGGGGGTATATTATTAAGGGATTTAAAAGCTAAATATATAATCTTAAATTAGATCCTCAAGTCATTTAATAAAGGGTAATTAGAGTTATTCAAATACTGTGATGACATAGTCACTATTCTGCATTAGGAAGATATTTTTTGGACAGCTGAATAGAGACTGGCCTAGAAGATAGAGAGATTTTAGTCAAGGTGACCAATCAGCAGGCTATTGAAATAGGCAATGTGTAAAGCAATGATGTCTTGCTGGCCATCACGATGGCATCTAGTGGCAAAGGGAGGAAGGAGCAGACATCACAGATGTTGTGAGGGCAGGTGTGAGGAGAGAGAGAGAGAGAGAGAGAGAGAGAGAGAGAGAGAGATGAGAAAGATTTCATTTTTTGAGCAGTCACTTAGAGGATAGTGGAATGTTCCCTCATAATAGGGAAATTAGGAAGATGAGAGAATTTTTAGGGAAAGATAATGAGTTTGGTGCTTTTGCTCATGTTTAACTTAAGATATCTATAAGATATTTTGTTCCACATAAGTAATAGGCTGTTCAAGAAGAGAGACTTGGGTGGGAGGAGTCATGAGAGAAATTAGATCTGGAAAAATAAATCAGAGAATTATTTCCATAAATATAATAGTCGAAATCATGGGAGATTATGGATAACCAAGTTAAATAGTATAGGAGGAGAAGAAAAGAACTTATTTCCTCAAATGTAAACATAACTGTCATGTTAGTGAAATATGGAAGAGGCACTTCCTGAAAGAAATTAAAGTCTAATGCTGTGAAGAAGATATATTAAAGAAAAGTTCTTGAGACTTTAGCATTCTAAGTAAATGAATTTATAGAATTGACATTAGCAATTGAAGATGATAGCTAGAAGTGACACTGGCTATCACCAATGCTGCATATGGAATGAGGAAGATTGGAGTTTAAATGCTGTCTCAGGCACTTACTATCTGAATGACCCTGGAGCAAATTGTTGAACTTGTATCTGCTTCATTTTCCTGATCCATAAAATGATACTGTTAGGCTCAGTCACCTCTAGTGTTCCCTGCAGGTATAAAAATTTATGTCTGGTTCACTTAATGTCTATGATAACAAGGCATTAGAGTAGGAAATATGGAGGAGAGAAGCTGTGTGAAAAAGAGATTATTTCATTGATTTAATAAACTGGGATAGGGGCTCAGAACTACTTAATTGACAGGTGTATTTCCATTAATTTATGAGGAAATGCTATATTATACCCTTATTTTTCAACTTGCAGGGCAACATGTGGGTGAGTAGGAAAATGAGTCAATGAAAATTATGGAGAGGTTTTGAATATCCTATTTAGGCAACATGTGATTGTGAGGGGTACTATCTTCAAACTTCTAGATTATAACTGAGAAGAAAAAAATTAAAGGTATAAATATAAGAAAAGAGAAAACAAAGATTTGTGTCTGCAAAATATATAATGATATATTCATAAAACCTCAAGAAACAGTGACCCAACTGAGACAATTAGTAGCTTTTGTAGAGCAGGTTACAAAATTAAACCTAAGAATGGGCATTTCTATGGGGAGAAAATAACAAAATTCCTAAAGAAATAATAGAGCAAGGGAGGAGGAGCCATGATTATGGAGTAAAGGCTGGGACTCTCCTGTGCTTTCTCCCAAAACCTCCAAATACCTTTAAATAATGACTCTAAATGAATTCTAGAGTGGTAGAACTCACAAAAAAGATGGAGTGAAACAATTTTCCAGCCCAAGACAAGTTGGAAGGTCATTAGGAAAAGTCTGTTGCACCAGGGTAAGAGAGGTGTGCTGTGCAGTACAGGTTATGCCAGTGCAGACCTGGCCAAGGAAATCAGGAATAGATGTCTAGGCAATTGACTCAGTGGCAGCAGTATAGGTTGCCAGACCTGTTAGCCCACAGACACTATAGATAACTTAAACAGCTACCAGAAAAACACCTGGGTGAGAGAGAAGCAAAATCTGCCACATAGTCCCAGCCCCAGCAAACCAGAATAGGCCTTGGGAACACTGAATCAAAAGTGACTGGTTCTGGATCATTCAGGCCACAGATTATAAAGGGGTCAAACAACTGGTCAGAAGGCAGGTTATAGGGGTCTCTTTGCTAGCACTGGGGTCAGGATTCAGTTGCTTTGTCCAAACACAGATCAGGGTCATAGTCCTGGGTGTCAGTCTCAGTGCAAGGAGAAGCACTAGAACATCAGGACTTCTGACTACAGTGGAGTGGGGACTCTCCTCATAGTTTCATGGGAGAAAAAATGCTTGTGGTCACTCACATGCCAGAATACAGGCCAAGAGAGTAGTAAACACCTTTCCTTAGATCATGCCACCTTGGAAGAACTGAAAACTTATAGTTCCCTGAAAATAGATGTGCAAAACCCCTGAAATTGGGGAAAGTTCACTTCCCAAACTGGAAGCAGAGACTTACTTTAACAAAGATTTAAAATTCAAGTAACAGGTTGGAAAAATATGCAAACCACAGGAAAAATTCTGACCATAGAAAGTTACTATGGTTACAAAAAAGATAAAAAAAAAAACTCTCAAAAGAAAACAACAGGGGGCGGAGCCAAGATGGTGGCTGGAAAGCATGGACTAACATAAGCTCCCTGCCAAGTCCCTCCAAAAACCTGTAAAAAATGTCATTGAACCACTTCTACAGCTGCAGAACCCACAGTGTAGCAGAGGGAAGCAGGGCTCTAGCCCAGGACAGCTTGGATAGTCTCTGAGTAAGGTCTATCCCTCATGGAGCTGGGAGCAGAAGGGACTAGAGCTGAGCAGAGCAGAGCCCAGCGTGGGTGGCATGGACCAACCAGACCAGGAGCCAGGTGGAGCGTGCCCTACTACCCTAAATCAGTGAAATACAGCAGTTACCAGACTTATCAACCCACAAACACCAAAGACAACAGAGTAGGTTAGTGGGAAAAGCTGCTGGGGACAGGGAGTTTGCAGTTTGGCCACTGCCTCGGGGGTAGTGGAGGTGGGGCAGCTACAGAACTACAGCTGCAGCTGCTTCTGGCCGCAGGCCCACCTGGTGGGAGGAATTAAGTGACAGATTGGAGCAGGAGTGAAGAGCCTGCTAAAGACCTAAGTCCAGTCTGGGTTGGGGGTTCTTGGGGAAGGGGTGCTGGTGAGGCAGAGCTGGCACATCTCCCCAAGTGTGGAACAAAGAACTCTTTAGTTTACAAGCAGTCATACCTCGCTGAAAAACTCAAGGGTCAAGTAAGTTGGCTGGGAACATGGCCAGGCAGCGAAAACACACCCAGATTCAGTCTCAAACTCTGGAATCCTTCTTTAGTGACAAAGAAGACCAAAACATACAGCCAGAAGAAATGAAAAAAGTCAAAGATCCTACAAGAAAAGCCTCCAAGAAAAACATGAACTGGTCTTAGGCCATGGAAGAGCTCAAAAAGTTTTTGGAAAAGAAAGAGAAGTAGAGAAAAAATTGGGATGAGAAATGAGAATGACACAAGAAAACTATGAAAAACAAGTCAATGACTTGCTAAAGGAGACCCCAAAAAATACTGAAAAATATCCTGAAGAAAATAACACCTTAAAAAATAAACTCAAATGGCAAAAAAAAAAAACTCCAAAAAGCCAATGAGGAGAAGAATGCCGTGAAAGGCAGAATTAGCCAAATGGAAAAGGAGGCCCAAAAGACCACTGAAGAAAATACTATCTTAAAAATCAGATTGGAGCAAGTGGAAGCTTGTGACTTGATAAGAAATCAAGATATTATAAAACAGAAGCAAAGGAAGGAAAAAATGGAAGAAAATGTGAAATATCTCATTGGAAAAACCACTGACCTGGAAAATAGATCCAGGAGAAATAATTTTAAAATTGTTGGACTACCTGAAAGCCATGATCAAAAAAAGAGCCTAGATATCATCTTTCAAGAAATTCTCAAGGAGAACTGCCCTGATATTCTGGAGCCACAGGGCAAAATAGAAATTGAAAGAATACACTGATCACCTCCTGAAAAAGATCCCAAAAAGAAAACTCCTAGGAATATTGTTGCCAGATTCCAGAATTTCCAGGTCAAGGAGAAAACACTGTAAGCAGCCAGAAAGAAACAATTTGAGTATTGTGGAAACACAATCAGAATAATCCAGGATCTAGCAGCTTCTACACTAAGAGACAGAAGGGCTTGGAGTTCGATATTCCGGAGGGCAATGGAGCTAGGATTAAAACCAAGAATCACCTACCCAGCAAAACTGAGTATCATGCTCCAAGGCAAAATATGGAATTTCAATAAAATAGAGGACTTTTAGCATTCTTGATGAAAAGACCACAGCTGAATAAAAATTTTGAATTTCAAATATAAGAATCAACAGAAGCATATAAGGGTAAATAAGAGAGATCATAAGGGAATTAATAAGGTTAAACTGTTTATACTCCTACATGGGAAGAGGATAGTTGTAACTGAAAAGAACTTTCTCTTTTTTAGGGCAGATAGGAGTATATATAAACAGAGAGCCCAATTGTGAATTGAATATGAAAATACAATATCTAATAAAAAGTAAAATTAGGGGGTGAGAGATGAATGTACTTGGAGAAAGTGAAAGGGAGACATAGAATGGAGTAAATTTTCACACATAAAAGAGGTAATTGCCATGGAACATGGGGGAGATGAAAGAGAGTGAGTGAACCTTACTCTCCTAAGTATTTTCTCAAAGAGGAAATAACATACACACTCATTGGGTATAATAATCTATCTTAATCTACATGAAAGTAGGAGAGGAAAGGAATAAGAGAAGGGGGAGTGATAAAAGAAAAAGCAATTGGGGTGGGGTAGTCAGAAGAAAAACACTTTTAAAAAGGAACAGAGTGACAGGAGAAAGAAACTAGAAAAATCAGTAGGAGATAGGATGGAGGGAAATACAGTTAGCTATAGTAAGTGTGAAAAAAATTCAAGCAAGTTTCTGTGATAAAAGCCTCATTTCTCAAATACATAGAGCACTGAGTCAAATTCATAAAAAAAATAAGAGCCATTCCCGAATTGATAAATGATCAAAAGATATGAAAAGTTTCAGATGAAGCATTCAAAGCTATCTATAACCATTTATATAAAATGCTCTAACTCACTGTTGATTGGAGAAATGCAAATTCAAACAATTCTCAGATACTATCTTATACCTATTAGATTAGCTAACAAGACAAAAAATGGAAATGACAAATGGTAGAGGATATATATACAAATGATATATATATATATACATATATATCTTTATGTATATATATATGTATATGTGTGTGTATGTATGTATATATGTATGTGTACATATCAAAAAGAATGAGGCATTAATGCATGGTTGGTGGAGTTGTGAACTAATTCAACTGTTCTGTAGAGCAATTTGTAACTATTCCCAAAGTCTATAAAACTTTGACCTAACAATACAACTACTATGTTTATACCCCAAAGTAGTAAAAAAAGAAAAAGGTAATGGATCTATATGTGGAGGTACATCTATAGCAGCTCTTTTCCACTGGCAAAGAATTGGAAATTGAGGGGATGTCAATCAATTGTGGAATGGCTGAGCAAATTGTGCTACATGATTATGATTGAATACTGTTATGTTTTTGTAAAAAATGATGAGTGAGATTGTCTCAGAAAAATAAACCTAGAAAGATATACATGAGATGATGCAAAGTGAAATGTACTGTCTACAAAGCTATAGAAATACTGTAAGATGATTAGCTATGAATGACTTAGCTATTCTCATCAATACAATAATCCAAGACAGCGCTGGAGGACTTATGATGCAAAATGCTATCCATTTCTAGAGAAAGAATTAATGTGTCTGAAAACAAATAAAACATACTTTTAAAAACTTCTTTATTTTTCTGGAGGATTTTTTGCCTATGATTTCTTTCACACCATGACTATAATAGAAATGTTTTTTGCACTACACATCTATAAGCTATGTTGAATTTAATATTATCTCAATAATGGGTATGGGGTTGAAAGGGAGGAAGTGAGAGAATTTGGAATTCATAGTTTTAAGAATGAATATTTAAAATTATTTTAGCATTGAATTATGGGAAAATAAAATATTAAATTAATAATAAATGGAAAGTGGAAAATGTTCAAAATTACTGTATGGATAAATGCATAGGATACCAGTAAAGTATTTTCTATGTCTGTACATGTATATTTGTACAATATTCAAAGTACATTCTGCTGCTTGGCCTTTTATGGTTTACCAGGCTCTTGATATCTCAACTGACACGAATGCTTTTGCCATAGACCACATCTTATATCTATTTGTATGACCTGATCTGCATTCTTGTCTCTCCCAGGTGCTGACATTCACAAGTACACTCTTCATTATTTATTGATTCAATACCTTATTTTCTCCACTTGTAATGCTGGTATTTGTTCACAGCATAATGAGCTTGTGTTCTAGGATTAAAAACAGCGCAGTTCAGAGCTTATAGGAAATTCAATAAGAATAAAAAAGGTGCAAAACAAAAATGACATTTTTTCCTCCTCATACACCCTCCATACTGGCCTACTCACTAGGTTTTTTTTTGTTGTTGTTACGTTTTCCTCCATTGTCTTTTCATAGGTTTTCCTTCATACTTGAAATGTACTTCCTCTTCAATCATTCCTCTTAGAATGCTTAGCATTCTTTAAGTTTCAACTCAAGTGTCATTTAACAAGCCAGGAATTTCCCTGAGCTTCCCATTTATTAGGGTCTTCCCTTTGACCTGCAAATACCTTAAATGTAATGGGTGGAACTTTGTCTATGATGTAGATTTTGAATTTATTTCACTCCCTTCATATTGTTTCACCTCCATAAAATACCCTCTTTGAGGAGAGGAACTATTTTGTTTTGTCTTTTTTGTTTTTGTTTTTGTCTTCACTGACAGAGTGTAATAATTTATATATTGGATGTTTAATAACTTCAAATGATAAAAAAATATAATTTTATACATTCAAATAGACTCAATTCTAAATAATTTATTAAGAATAATGGAATACAGTATCAATTATGGGGGAAGGTTAAAAGATTCTAGATTATTTTGATTCAAGAAGATTAGCATGATTTGCCAAAAAGAGTGATAGTCAACAAATATTTATTGAGTTCATACTAGGTGCACATACAGTACTAGGTTATGGGAACGCAAAGAAAAAACAAAATATTCCCTTACATTCCCTTAGGGCAAACCCCTCCCCCCCAAAAAATGGTGCGTGCCTGTGTGTGTGTGTCTGTGTGTGTACACATACATACATTTATACACATGTACATTTATTTACACATATACATATATGTATGTCCAATATGTAGTAATATTATACACAATGTATAATGTATATATACACATATATCTACTCACAAATATCTCATTATGAAGAGACATAGAGAGCAATAGCGAGATGGAAAGAGAGAAAGGGAGAGACATAATGAAGAGAGAGAGACAGAGAGAGAGAGACAGACAGAGAGCGAAGCCAGCATAAGGAACTTAAATTTCAGAATGAATTGGAGTGAATTCGGGTTAGCAATGTATTGGAAAAAGGGTTTTGAAGTTATATGTGGAATGTGAAGAAAATAAAATGTGGATATACTTTTCATGTATAGCACAATGAAAGTAAAGAAGAAAGGAGTAACCACACAATTCTTATTCTTTTTTCCATTTTGATGAACAAGCATAATAACATTTGATATGTGAAATAGAGAATAAAAAGGTTTTTTTTAATTCAAAACTAAGATATGTGAGATGATGAGAGAATCAAACTAGTCTAAAAAAGTCATATCGGCAGTCTTAAAATAATGACACCAATTAAAAAGAAACTGGAATATGTGATTGCTAAGCTACATTTAGTGATGTTCTAAAACCATGGTGAATGAACCATTTGCCTCAGGATTGGTGAAAGACAAATATTTCAATTTACAAAATAAAATGCATAAGGTAATTTCTTCAAATAATGTTAACAAGTACAATTTCAATTCTTTGTAAAATTGTAGAATATGTTTTTAGATAATGGCATATGGTTATTTAGAAATGCATCAGATTGAGCAAGAGCAAGTCATGTCAGACTAACCATCTTTCCTTTCCTTTACTTTCCTTCCTCCCTTTCTCCCATCCTTCTTTCTTTCCTCCCTCTTCCTCCTTCTTTCTTTTGCTTTGTCCCTATTTTTTTCTCTTGTTCTCTTTATTTCCTTCCACTTACCTTTCCTCCTTTTTTCTTCTTCATTTTCCTTCCTCTCCTTTCCTTCTCATTTTATAGAGTGGGGATTGACTAATAAAATAGTTATAGCTTAATTCCTTGAAATTTAATTAGTCTTCGAGAATTGGCTATAAATGATCTCTAAGAAATGTTCAACCATGTCAACTGGTAGCATTAACATGATTCAAAGATACTGAAAGAAGGAATGTCATAGGAGATAGATAGTTGAACAAACCAGGTGGAGAATCTGGTAGGAAGAGAAAGTTGACATTATCCCAAAAGTAAAATCGATCTACTTTCCTATCGCTTATGCATAGAAATCTATGAATCTATAATGTTGATAAACAATTCCAAATAAACAAAATGTAGTGTTTAGTTTTCAAATGAAAATACTGTAGTTTAGAATTAAAGGATGAGTTGACTTCAATTATTTTCCTGGCCAGAAGACTAAGTATTTCATTTGTCATTAGTAGGTAAACTATATTGTCCTTTAGTTTTTGATGTACAGTTATTACTTTATGAGAATCTGGAGTTCCAAGATTTGAATATAAGATGGGATGTATTTTTTCAAAAGCCCAAGTTGAGAAATGTCTAACGACAATAATGTTTCAGTTGATGTTAACTGGCTTTTTTCTATGCCACAGTTCTGATCTGTAACACATCTTGTTACACTTTATTCATCCCAGAAGATATTTAAACATTAGTAAAGCATTAATTGACTTAATTTTGTTTAGAAACAGTGCATGGATAATCAGGGGACCTATAAGAAGGATAGCTTGTGTTAGATAAAAGTAATACAAAAGTCAAATCAAGTTAAAAAAAGAGAAAGAAGATAGGAAGCTAAAGAGTCTACATTATATCTTTTAACTGGGTAGGGGACCTTAAGACTGAGGTAATTTCCTATGTATGTTAATGTGAAAACTAGTTTCATTTCAGTAAAGTAACTCTCAGAAAAATTGGCAGGAAATGGAAAACTACATGTATTATAACTATTACGTAAAACACATAGTTATTTGTAAGATAATACAGTTATCCATTTATGGCCAAGATGATGGCTGGAAAGCAGGCACTTGCATGAGCTCCCCCCCCCAGGTCCCTCCAAACACCTATGAAAACTGGCTCTGAACAAATTCTAGAACAGCAGAACCCACAAAATAGCAGAGGGAAGCAGGGATCCAGCCCAGGACAACTGGATGGTCACAGGAAAAAGTCCATCATGAACGTGGTTGGGAGCAGAGCGGAGCAGAGCCCAGCATGGGTTGCACCTGGACAAACCAGACAGGGAGCTAGGCAGAAAAGGCCCTAGCACCCTGAATCAGTGAGCTGTGGTAGTTACCAGAATTCTCAACCCACAAACTCCAAAGACAACAGGAAAAGCTGCAGGGGACAGAGTGAAAGGAGTTTACAGTTCTTCCACCACACCAGGAGAAGCAGAGGTGGTGCAGCTACCGAACTACAGCTGCAATTGCTTCTGGACCCAGGCCCATCTGGTGGGAAGATTTAAGTGGCAGATCAAAGCAGGAGTGCAGAGTCTGCTTAAGATCTTAGTCTCATCCGGGTTGGGAGTTCTTGGGGGAGGAGAAGCTCTGGTGTGGCAGAACTTGCTGTGAGAAATAGCTCCAAAAACAACAGCACATCCCCTCAACCTTGGAACAAACTACTCTCTACTCAACAAGCAGTCATACCCTGATGAAAAACTAGAGGGTCAAGTAGTTGGCTGGGAACATGGCCAGATTCAGACTCAGACTTTGGAATCTTTCTTTGGTGACAAAGACTAAAACATACAGACAGAAGAAGTCAACAAAGTCAAAGAGCCTACATCAAAAGCCTCCAAGAAAAACATGAACTAGTCTCAGGCC
This sequence comes from Phalanger gymnotis, assembly GCA_028646595.1. Taxonomy (NCBI): domain Eukaryota; kingdom Metazoa; phylum Chordata; class Mammalia; order Diprotodontia; family Phalangeridae; genus Phalanger; species Phalanger gymnotis. The sequence continues at coordinate 116,256,110 of CM053622.1, forward strand.
ACTGAAGAGATCAAAAAGGATTTTGGAAAAGCAAATTAGAGAAGTAGAGGAAAAATTGGGAAGAGAAATGAGAATGATGAGAGAAAACCATGAAAAACAAGTCAATGACTTGTTAAAGGAGACCTAAAAAATACTGAAGAAAACAATACCTTATAAAATAGACTAACTCAAATGGCAAAAGACTCCAAAAAGCTAATGAGAAGAATGGCTGGAAAGGCAGAATTAGCCAAACAGAAAACAAGGTCCAAAAGACCACTGAAGAAAATACTACCTTAAAAATTAGATTAGAGCAAGTAGAAGCTAGGGACTTGATGAGAAATCAAGATATTATCAAACAGAACCAAAGGAATGAAAAAATGGAAGACAATGTGAAAAACCACTGACCTGGAAAATAGATCCAGGAGAGAGAATTCAAAAATTATTGGACCGCCTGAAAGCCCTGCTCAAAAAAAGAGCCTAGATATCATCTTTCAAGAAATCATCAAGGAGAACCTCCCAGAGATTCTAGAGCCAGACATAAACTAGAAATTAAAAGAATCCACCAATCACCTCTTGAAAAAGATCCCAAAAAGAAAATGCCTAGGATAATTGTTGCCAAATTCCAGGGCTCTCATATCAAGGAGAAAATACTGCAAGCAGCCAGAAAGAAACAGTTTGAGTATTGTGGAAACACAATCAGAATAACACAAGATCTAGTAGCTTCAACATTAAGGGATCAAAGGGCTTGGAATGTGATATTCCAGAGGTCTATGGAGCTAACATTAAATCCAAGAATCACCTACCCAGAAAAATGGAGTATCATGCTCCAAGGCAAAATATGGATTTTCGATAAAATAGAGGACTTTAAGCTTTCTCAGTGGAAAGACCAGAGTTGAATACAAAATTTGACTTTCAAACACCAGAATCAAGGGAAGCATGAGAAGGTAAACAAGAAAGAGAAATCATAAGGGATTTAATGAAGTTGAACTGTTTTGTTTAAATTCCTACATGGAAAGATGATGTGCATAATTCATGAGACCTTAGTATTAGGGTAGCTGAAGGGAATACACACACGTGCACACACACGCGCACACACACACACACACACACACACACACACATATACACAGAGGGCATAGGATGAGGTGCATTTGAAGGGATGATATGTAAAAAAAAGATAAAATCAAAATAAGGGAGGAGAGAGGAATATTGAGAGAGGGAGAAAGGGAGGGATAGAACGGGTAAATTGTCTTGCATAAAAGTGGCAAGAAATAGCAGTTATTTTGGGACAGAAGAGAGGACAGGTGAAGGGGCATGAATGAATCTTGCTCTCATTGGATTTGACCTGAGAAGGGAATGACATACACAGTCAATTGGGTATCTTATCCCAGAGGAAAGAATGAGGAACAAGATAAAAAATGAGGGACAATAGAAGGGAGGGCAGATAGAGGAGGAGGTAATTAAAAGCAAACACTTTTGAAGAGGGACAGGGTCAAGGGAGAAAACTGAATAAAGGGGGATTGGTTAGGAAGGAGCAAAATATAGTTAGTCTTTCACAATATGAGTATTGTGGAAGGGTTTTGCTTAATGATGCACATGTGGCCCATACTGAACTGCTTGACTTCTAAGGAGGGGTGGGTGGGGAGGAAAAAGACAGAATTTGGAACTCAAAGTTTTAAAAGAAGATGTGCAAAAAAAAAAAAAAGTTTTTGCATGCAATGGGGAAATAAGATATACAGGCAATGGGGCATAGAGATTTATCTTGCCCTACTGGAAAGTAGGAGAAAAGTGGATTGGGGGGCAGCGGGGTGACAGAATGGAGGTCTGACTGGGGAATGGGCAACCAGAATATTTGACATGTTGTAGTGGTGGGGAGGGTAGAAACGGGGAGAAAATTTGTAATTCAAACTCTTGTGAAAATCAGTGCTGAAAACTAAAAATATTAAATAAATTAAGTAAATAAATATGAAACAGAAAAAAAAGAAAAATAGTACAGTTCTTACAATCATTTCATTCATCTTCAGATAAGGATACTCAACAATTCATGTATTAATGCTGCATGTAAACAAGGAATAATTAATTTGCTTTTTGGTTTTGCTTTTTCCAGAGGGACAAGGATTTCAGTAGTTATGATTGGCACATTGCTCATACAATGTCACATTGGTGATATTTAAATGAGAAACACAGAAATGGATCACATTCTATTACTACAAATAAAATAAAATGTCTTTAAAATATAGATCTTTTCAACCAATATTTGCAGCACAGTGTCAGAAATGTTTGGCAGAGTTTGAAAGAATTGTATTTTATTATTAGGATTAATTATTCCCAGTCAGAAATGAGTTAACACATCAAAAAAAATTATTAAGTGCATACTATGTGCCAAACATTATGATAAGTTTTAAGGCATGTATATATATAGATAGATATATATATACATATATATATCTATCTATATATATACATACATATATACATATATATATCTATATATATGTATATGTATATATACATGTATATGTATATATACACACATATATATATAATGTATACATGTATGTGTGTCTGTGTGTGTGAGTGTGTCTGTGTGTGTATGTGTATTCTCCATTAAGAAGCTCACATTTTAATATAAACGAAAGGGTGACAATAAGTAAATAACATAATTATACATTATATATACAGAGAAGGCAATGTTGGAGAGAAAAGTACTCACATCTCCAGAGACTGTAAAAGAAGATATAATCATGAAAGTATATAAGAGAATTGAGGTCTAAGTAGGAGTGGAGAATAGTGGACAAATTCAGGTAGTAGGCAGAAGAGAATAATATCAATATACTACAGAACTTCTGGAAGTAATTTCCTCATAACAACCTAATGAAATAAGCGGAACGTGTGTGATTAACTATGTTTTATAAATGAGAAAATGAGGCTAAGAGAAGTTAAGGTAGTTTCCTGTATGAATTAAATAGCAAATGGCTGAAGCAAGAAATAGACTTAAATGTTTGGATTTTCAATCAACACTTCACGGAGAGAGTATGACAAGACAAACTTGTAGGATATTGGTCCAATTAGATTTCTGACAAATGAATCTTGATTCTTCCCATAGTGTATCAGAGATGGAAAAATGGACATTTCTATCCAGTTTATCCAATAGACCTCTTTTAGCCATTATTTAATAATCATTTATTAAGCATTTTCTATGAATCAATCAAGAAAAAGGGGGGGGGAGTAATTCCCTGGAGAGATGGAACATCCTATATCCCTAGAGATATATTTTAGAAATTCCCAGGAAAAAATGCCATTTAACCATAACTGCAATAAACGCAAAGAGAGAGGTTTTAAATACAATTGGTATAATGTTTATTGCCACAGTAATACACAAAACAGTTGAAAGTCCTTTTTTCCTGATTTCCTGAAGAAATCATAAAATGGTTTTGCTTCTGGGAACCAAGAGGGCAGAGTAAAAAAGTAAGTCACTCTAACCCTTTCTTATTGACCTCTGAAAGCCCAGAATATATTACTCCAGGAAATACCCTGAAACAGCTGAGCCAGCACAAAAATGGGGTATAGCAATGTTGTAGTCCAGGAAGCTTGGAGTATTGACAGGAAAAGCCTCTCTCACTCTGGGGGAGTTGGAACAGTACAGGAAGTGAGGCATTCCAGGAAAACAGCAGTAAGCTCTACCTCAGCAAACAGGGGGAGGTCCTGAGCCCCAGGGTGGTGGAGCAGGCAAACACCTACACCAGGACCCCCCCAAGTGCCTCAGTACAGGCAAGGGAAATGATAGACAACAGCTCAGAAATCTACGATGCTTGCCAGTGTTCTCTATCAGCCAAATCTCCCAGGGCTTTAGCACAACTCCAGAAGGTACAGCTCCAGGCTAGCAGACATCTTTCAGCAGCCAAACATTCAAGTGCAAGGCCAGGTTAGCAGGCATCCTGCAGGGGCCAGACTCCCCACCCCAACCCCAAGAGCTCCAGTATTGCTGACCATATCTCAGCACCAGGTGCCAGACACCTACAGGATCCAGCTGTCAGCACCCGAAGCCCCAGCACACAAAGTCAGTGTACCAGGTCCTAGGATTCTAGCACAAGAACCTTGTATCAGTTCCCTCTATGCTCCAACAGCAGAGCTTAAATTTAAAGGTCAGAAATTAGGTAAACACCATGTACAAAAAACAGAAACGGACAATGACCATAGGAACAGGGAAGTTCAAGACACAAATTCAGAAGAGACCAATGTTGACAATATACTCATATCCAAAACCTCAAAGAGGGATATGAACTGGTATCAAGCCTAAAAAAAGCCTTCTTGGAAGATGTCAAGAAAGATTTTGAAAGTCAATAAGAGATGTAGAAGAAAAATGGGAAAAAGAAATGAGAGGTATGCAAGAGCTTGGAAAAGAAAAGACAAAAATCAACTGTAGAAAACAAGTCCTGAAAACGTAGAATTGGCCAAATGGAAGAGGATGCACAAAAACTCACTGAAGAGAAGAACTCCTTAAAAAATAAAATGGGCCAAATGGAAAAGGAGGTACAAAATCTAACAGAAGAAAACAATTTGTTAAAAATTAGAATTGGGAAAATGGAAGCTAATGACTTTATGAGATATCAAGAATCAGTGAAACAGAAATAAAAGAATGAAAAACTAGAGGAAAACATAAAATATCTCATTGATAAAACAACTCACCTGGAAAACAGATACAGGAAAGACAATTTAATAATTATTGTTCTACTTGAAAACCATGATGAAATAAAAGAGCCTGCACAGCATCTTTCAAGAAATCAAGGAAAACTGCTCTGAAGTCCTAGAACCAGTAGGCAAAACAGTCATCAAAAGAATCCACTGATTACCTCCTGAAAGAGATCCCAAATTGAAAACATCAAGGAATATTGTAGACAAATTCTAAAATTATCTGTTCAAAGACAAAATTCTGCAAGCCACCAGATAGAAACAATTTAAATATCATGGTACCATAGTCAGGATTATGCAGGACCTTATAGCTTCTACATTAAAAGATCAGAGGGCATGGAATATAGTATTCTGGAAGGCAAAAAAAGCTTGGATTACAGCAAAGTATCAACTACCCAGTGAAACTGAGCATAACTTTTCAGGGGAGTAGATGGATATGCAATGAAATACAGGACTTTCATATCTTGTTGAAAAAAACACGCAGCTCAAGAGATAATTTGATCATCAAATTCAAGATACAAGAGAGGGATAAAAAGGTAGACAAGAAAGGAAAGACAACAACAACATGATGCTATTAATAAGGACAAACTTTAACATCCCTACAAGGGAATATGACACTTGCAACCCTTGATAACTGTATTGTTATTACACCATTTAAAAGGGGGTATACATAGACAAAGGGCTTAGGTGTAATTTAACTTTGCCGTGATTATAAAATATCTAATTAAATGGTGAAAAGGGGTTGTACTGGAAGAAGATTAAAGGAGGAGGCAGACAAGGGTAAATTGCATCACATGATAAGGTTTAAAAACCTATTACAGTAGACAGAAATAAGAGAGGGAGATGAGCATTATTTGAATCTTACTCTCATCAGATTTGGCTTACCCTATAGGAAGTAGCAGAGTAAAGAAGAAAGAAAAGGGAGAGGGTGGATAGAATGGAGAGAAGAAATAGTAAGGGTAAAGGGGAAGAAAAGAGAGGGGACTGAGAGAAGCAAGGGCAGATTGAAGGAGGTAGTGGTCAAATGCAAAACTATAGTGAGAAGGGAAAGGGAGGAAAAGAGAGAAAAGCATAGACAGTGAAAGTGAAAGACATAGATAGGAATCATTAATGTGAATGTGAATGCAATGAACTCTCCCATAAAATGGAAGCAGATAGTAGAATGGATTAAGAACCATACTGTAGGATTCTACAGTATCTTGTTTACAAGAAACACATTCGAAGCAGAGGGATACAAACAGAGTGAAGGTAAAAGTCTGGAGCAGAATATGTGATGCTTCAGCTGAAGTAAAAGAAAAAAAAGCACATTAGCAATCCATAGCTTACAGAAAGTAAAAGCAAAAATAAATCTAATTAAAAATATAAGGAAGGAAACTGCAAAAAAAAAGGTACCATAGATAAAATTATGCATGCCCTTTGACTCAGAAATACCACTTCTAGGTCTGTACCCCAAGGAGATCACGAAAATCAGAAAAGAGCCAACATGTATAAAAACACTTATAACATCTCTTTTGGTAGTGGCAAAGAATTAGAAATTGAGGTGATTTCCATCAATTGCGGAATGACTGAATAAATTGTGGCATATTGTTGTAATGGAATACTATTGTGCTATAAGAAGTGATGAGCAAGTAGACTTCAGAAAAACCTGGAAAGTCTTCTATGAACTGATGCTGAATGAAATGAGCAGAACAAGGAGAACATTGTACACAGTAAGAGATACATAGTGTGATGACTGACTTTTGTAGACTTAGTTCTTCTCAGCAATGGAAGAATCTAAGACAATTCCAAAAGACTCATGATGGAAAATACTATCTACATACAGAGAAAAAACTTTGGAGTCTGAATGCAGATGGAAGCATACTATTTGCTCTCCTTTTCTTTAATTATTTTGTTTTGTTTCCTCTTCCTTGTGGCTTCTCCCGTTAGTTCTAATTTTTCTTTACATTATGACTAATGTGAAAATATGTTTAATCTGAGTGGATGAGTGGAGCCCATATCAGATTGCACATCATCTTGAGGAGGGGGGAGAAGAGGGTGGGGGAGAATATTTAACACTCAAAATCTTACGGAGGTGAATGTCGAAAACTAAAAATAAATAAATCACATGCACATATATGTATATACACACATGCATACACATGTGTACATACATGTATATGTATAATGCATTGTGTTTCTGGCTGTGTGTACATGTGTTTGTATATGCGCATGTGTATATGCACATATTTGTGTATATGTGTGTATGCATATGTTTATGTGTATGTGTATGCATATGTTTATGTGTATGTATATGCACATGTATATGTATGTGTGTATGTGTTATGTGTGTATGTGTGTTTGTATGTATATGTGTATGTGTAAATGTATGTGTATGTATGTATATATGCATTGTACTGATTGCTAGGAGAACATTTAAAAGGAGAGATGGAATACCTGGTATTTCTCTATTTCATTTCCATACTGTTTTGCCATCTTAGAGAATGAGGATACATCATGTACTATATGTTTGATCTTTTTCTCTGACTAGAGCTAATTTAAAAAATACTGGGAAAAATCCGATTGCACAGGTTTTGGCCTAGGAATCTCATTTAACCCTCAAAGGTGTCTAATAGCAGTTTCATCTGGAATTGGAATCATCCTAAGACAAGTTATAAAATCAAGGAGGAGATGATGTGCTATTTTCTTCTCTCTCCAATGAGACAACAATGTTTGTTAAAAAGCTTTTTTGATTCATCTGTATGCATCTATAAAAATGTTCAGGAACTAGAGGGGCAGAAGTTGAATATTCAGAATTTATATGGAGTGAATATTCAGGAAAAAAACAGTCATTAGTAGGGATTATACAGAAGTGGAAATTAAGTATGGGCAACTCGAAGAGGAGATGAGACTATAACAGAGGGGGAAAGAGAGAGAGAGAGAGGCAGAGAGACAGAGAGACAGAGACAGAGAGAGACAGAGACGGAGAGATAGAGAGAGAGAGAGTGTCAGTATTACCTCTTCATTTTACAAAGCCCAAAGCCTCAGGAAACTGAGGCTTACAGGTTACTGACTTACCCAGGCTTACATAACTAGCAAGTGTCAGAGGCATGATTTGAATTCATGCCTTACATTATTTTATGACATATAGACATACAACATCACCCAAAATTTTAGATCATATCAAAGGTATTGTTAGGGAATATTTAGAAAAGGAAGTAATTAACACCATCAATCTATATGGCTTCATTGACAAAAGGGCAGACTAATTCTAGCTCCTTTATTGACAGTATTGCTATATATATGAGAACGATGCTATAGAGATTTCCTAGATTTTATTAAAGTATTTGTCAAAATTTCTTATGGTATTCCTCAAAATGAATGGTACTCTCTTTAAGTTCTAGCGACACTGCTTCCTTCTCATTCCCTAAGATTAAATGTACTACTTTTCTTCTTCTAACAACAATATTTTCCACTATTTGGCTGTCACAAGAAAGATAATATCCACACAGTAGACAATTAATTCTCATTTTCATGATTTGATTTGGAGATATTTAAGGAAGATTTTCAATGTTTACAATATGTTCTTTTACTCAATCATTTTTTTTACTTAGATTTTCATCCTGACACCATAGATTCAACATGAGAAGACATTAGATTCTGACCAATCTCTGTTTAGGTCCTGGATTTTTTTCCATTTTATTCTTTATCTCTTTTCTCATCACAAAGTCAAAGAATTGAATGGAAACTTTAAAGATTCACTAAATATGTCTTGTTCTGATACTATAGATCTCAATGCCTCTTTTTTTTCTTTCTACTGTTGTTTTTTTTTGTTTTTCTTATTTCTCATTCTCCTTTTTCCTCATATCCATCTATCACTATTCATTTTTATTAATCCAGTACTTGATAGGAGGTAAAAAATTTCATTAAAAATTTATGAATGTTTCATCTACCTAATTTTATAATACCTTGTCAGATACATAGATTAACTACTTAGAATCATTTTATAAAATATATCGTTCTGTGTCTAAGGGCCAGGATTAGAACATCATGGCTCCAAGTACTAGAAGCTTCTCCTGTGAGTTTGTTGTTTCATTTCTCTACATTCATCACCTCAAGCTTCTACTGGATCTGTTTTTCCCTTTGATGGCAGTTTATTATTAATATCCAATTTCATTTTATAACTAAACATGGATAAATTTTACATAAAAGTAATTACTTTGAAGACAAAGCAAAAACAACTTGGTAGCATAATCTCCTGTATACTCCTCAGACTGGATAATGGGCTGGATTGGATTAAGCTCAAAATTTAGTTTGGTTACTAGATAGCATAATTCCAGCAACGTTTTATTTTTCTATATGTCACATGACTTCTGAATGAGTCCTTTGTCAATCCCTCCAAAAGCCATCAAAGAGCCTTCCTTTCATTATGTGGTTAGCCAACTGAAACCCATTATAAAAGTCTATTCATGCTGCATAGTCTTTCCTTTGCAATGCTTGACATGTATTTCTGATTCTTCCAGGAGTAAATTTCTTTTTTTGAATTTTTATTTTTAGTTTGCAACACACAATTCTACATAATTTTGAGTTCCAGATTTTCTTCCCTCCCTTCTCCCCTCCCTCTCCATGATGGCATGGAATCTCGTATAACTTCTGTGCATAACTTGGCATTGAATTAATTTACACACAAGTCAAGTTGTGGAGAAGAATTATGACCAATGGAATAAATCATGAGAAAGAAGAAACAGAAACAAAAATAAAACCAAAAACACAATCCAACAACAAATACAAAAGAGAGAAAAAAAAGGGGGGGGAGAAAAAGGCGAGCATGAAGTGTGCCTCAATCTGCATTCATACTTCATGGTTCCTTCTCTGGATGTAGATAGCACTCTCCATTATGAGTCCTTTGGAGCTGTCTCTGTATATTGTGTTGCTGAGAAGAGCAAAGTCTGTCAGGGTTAGTCATCACAGAATCTATATATCTGTGGTTGTGTATAATGTTTTTCTGACTCTGCTCCGCTCACTCAGCATTATGTTGTGTAGGTTCTTCCAGGTTGTTATCCGTATCATCCCCATTTGTTATAGCACAATAGTATTCCATTACCGTCATATACCACAGCTTGTTCAGCCATTCTCCAATTGATGGGCATCCCTTTGATTTCCAATTCTTAGCTACTACAAAAAAAGCCGCTGTAAATACTTTTGTACATATGGGTCCTTTTCCCACTTGTGCGATTTCTTTGGGATACAACCCTAGGAGTGGTATTGCTGGGTCAAAGGGTATGAATATTTTTATAGCCCTTTTGGCATAGTTCCAAATTGCTCTCCAAAATGGCTGGATCAGTTCACAACTCCACCAGCAATGTAACAATGTTCCAATTTTCCCACATTCTCTCCAGCATTTATCATTTTCCTGTTTTGTTATTTTAGCCAATCTGACAGGAGAGAAATGGTATCTAAGAGTTGTTTTGATTTGCATTTCTCAAATCTCAAATCTCAAATCAGTAGTGATTTTGAGCATTTTTTCATATGTCTATAGATATCTTTAATGTCTTCCTCTGAAAACTGTCTGTTCATATCCTTTGACCACTTTTCAATCAGGGAATGACTTGTATTCCTATATATTTGGTTCAGTTCCCTGTATATTTTGGAAATGAGGCCTTTATCAGTGACACTGGTTGTAAAGATTTTCTCCCAATTTTCTGCCTCCCTCGTAATCTTTGTTGCATTGACTTTTTTTGGTACAAAAGCATTTCAATTTAACATAATCATAATTATCCATATTGCATTTTGTAATGCTCTCTATCTCTTGTAGGGTCACGAATTCTTTTCTTTTCCATAAATCTGATGGGTAAACTATTCCTTGCTCTCCCAAATTGCTTATAATTTCCGCCTTTATTCCTAAACCGTGAACCCATTTTGACTTTATTTTGGTATATGGTGTAGGATATTGGTCTATGCCCAGTTTCTGCCTACCATTTTCCACTTTTTCCAGCAGTTTTTGTGAAAGAGTGAATTCTTAGACCAGAAGCTGCCCTCTTTGGGTTTATCAAAGAGTAGATTGCTATAGTTGTTGACTTCTCCATCTTGTGTACCTATCCTATTCCACTGATCCACAAATCTGTTTCTTAGCCAGTACCAGGTAGTTTTTTTTTGATTGCTGCTCTATAGCACAGTTTAATATCTGGTATGGCTAGACCACCTTCTCTAGCATTTCTTTTCATTAATACCTTAGATAATCTAGAGCTCTTGTTCTTCCAGATGAATTTTATTATTATTTTATCCAGCTCTGCAAGATAATATTTTGGTAGTTCAATTGGTATGGCATTGAATAGATAGATTAATTTAGGTAAAATTGTCATTTTCATTATATTAGCTCGGGCTAACCATGAGCATTCATCCATATCTCTAAGGTCGTCAAATTTATGGGCATATAATTGGGCAAAATAATTCCTAATTATTGTTTTGATTTCCTCTTCATTAGAGGTGAACTCACCCTTTTCATTTTTGATACAGGTAATTTGATTTTCTTCTTTTTTTTATTCAAATTGACCAAAGGTTTGTCAATTTTATTGATTTTTTTTCATAAAACCAGCTCCTTGTTTTATTTATTAATTCAATAGTTTTCTTAATTTCAATTTTATTAATCTCTCCTTTGATTTTTCGGTATTTCTAATTTGGTATTTAATTGGGGATTTTCAATTTGTTCTTTTTCTAGGTTTATCAGATGTATGCCCAAATCACTGATCTCCTTTTTCCCTGTTTTATTCATGTAAGCATTTAGAGATATAAAACTTCCCCTAAGAACTGCTTTTTCTGCATTCCATAAGTTTTGGTATGTTGTCTCATTATCGTCATTCTCTTGAATGAAGTTATTAATTATTTCTCTGATTTGTTCTTTGGCCCACTCATTCAAGGTTAGATTATTTAGTTTCCAATTAATTTTAGCTTATTTTTCCATGGTTCTTTGTTAAAAATGATTCTTATTGCAACATGATCTGAAAAATATGCTTTGACTACTTCTGCCTTTCTGCACTGGATTGTGAGGTTTTTATGCCCTAGTACATGGTCAATTTTTCAGTATGTGCCATGTACTGCTGATAAGAAAATATATTCCTTTTTATCCCCATTTAGTTTTCTCCAGAGGTCTATCATATCTGTCTTTTCTAAAATTCTGTTCACTTCCTTAACTTCTTTCTTATTTATTTTGAGGTTAGATTTATCAAGTTCAGAAAGGGGCAGGTTGAGGTCTCCCAATATTATAGTTTTGCCGTCTATTTCTTCCTGTAACTCCCTTAACCTCTCCTCTAAGAATTTGCATGCCATACCACTTAGTGCAGAAATGTTAAACAATGATATTGCTTCATTGTTTATGGTGCCTTTCAGCAGGATGTAGTGTCCTTATGTCTTTTAATTAAATCTATCTTTACTTTTGCTTTGTCTGAGTTTAGGATTGCTACATCTGCTTTTTTTACTTTAGCTGAGGCCCGATATATTTTACTCCAGCCTTTTACCTTTACCTGTGTGTATACCCTTGTTTCAAATGTGTTTCTTGTAAACAGCATATTGTAGGATTATGGTTTTTAATCCATTCTGCCATCTGCTTCCATTGTATGGGATAGTTCATCCCATTCACATTCACAGTTATTATTTTTATCTGTGTCTTTTTCTCCATCCTATTTCCCCCTATTTATGCTTTTATTTCTCCCTTTCCCCTTCCACTCCTCAACAAAGTTTTGCTTTTGACTGCTGCCTTCCTCAGTTTACCCTCCCTCTTTATTCCCCTCCCTTTTCTTACAGTTTCCTACTTGCTACTTCTCCCTTCCCTTCTGACTACACCCTCCCTTTTTTCCCCCTTTCCCCTTCTACTTCTTGTAGGACAAGTTAGATTTCTATACTTATCAGGGTATGTTATTCCCTTCTTGAACCAGATCAGATGACAGTAAAGATCAAATACTACTCTTCTCCCTCCCTTCTTTCCCTCTACTTAAATGTGTTTTTGTGTCTTTTCTTTTGGTGTAATTTACCCTTTTCTACTACCTCCTTATCTCCTCTCTCAAAGCCCTCCCTTTATATCTCTTAATTATGTTTTTTACCCTTATATCAGTTATTTTATACAGACATTCGCAGTCTATATGTATCCCTTTCAATTGTCATAATAGCTATACTATTTTCAAGACTGACATGCATATGTATACAGATAAAACATACATGAGACAATATAATTCTATATAAAGATGCAAGTAATTTACCCTTATTAATAAGGCTTGTGTGGGTTTTCCCCCCTGTTTATCTTTTTATGTCTCTCTTCAGTTTTATATTTGGAAATCAAATTTTCCATTGAGTTCTGGCCTTTTCATCAGGAAGGTCTGGAATTCCCTTATTTCATTGAATGTCCATCTCCTTCCCTGAAAGATTACACTTAATTTTGCTGGGTAGTTGATCCTTGGTTGTAGTCCCAGCTCCTTTGCCCTTTGGAATATTATATTCCAGTTTCTCCTTACTTTTAAAGGGGAAGCTGAAAGATCCCGCGTGATCCTGACTGTAGTTCCACAATATTTGAATTGTTTCTTTTTGGCTGCTTCCAGTATTTTCTCCTTGATTTTGTAATTCTCAAATTTGGCTATAATATTTCTTGGAGTTTTCAGTTTGGGATCTCTTTCAGGGGGTGATCAGTGAATTCTTTCAATAACTATTTTGCCCACTGGTTCTAGGACCTCTGGGCAGTTGTCTTTGATAATTTCTTCGAAGATACTGTCAAGGCTCCTTTTTTCATTGTGGATTTCTGGCAGACTCTTAAATTGTCTCTCCTGGATCTATTTTCCAGGTCACTTGTTTTCTCAATCAGATATTTCACATTTTTTTTCATTCTTTACATTTTGTTTTACTACTTCTTGATTCCTCATAGAGTCTTTAGCTTCCACTTGCTCAACTCTAATTTTTAATGAGTTACTGTCTTCATTTTGCTTTTGAGTCTCCTTTTCCAGTTGGTTGATTTTACCTCTCAGGGTGTCATTTTCTTTATTTAGATTCTGAATCTCCGTAGCCATTTCACCAATCTTATTCTTTAGGGACTTGATTTCATCAGTGGATTGTTTTTTTTTCCATTTTTTCCATTTTTCTTTCCATTTTTTCCATTTTTTCTTTTACCTCCTTAATTTGGTTTTTAAAATCCTCCTTTAGCTCTTCTAGTAATGCTTTTTGGGCTGGAGACCTGTTCACATTACCTTTTGAGGTATCAAATGTGTATATAGCATCATTGTTATCTTCTTCCAAATTGGTATTTTGATCCTGCCTATCTCCATAAAAAGAATCAATGGTCCTCAGTTTTTTTTTTTTGTATGTGTGTGTTCTTCATGTTAGTTAGTCTTTTCCCAGCTTTACAATAAATTTCTGCTTTTGGGGCTCAGGGCTCACTGTCCCAGCTTTCTTATTCTGGGGATTGTGAGTCTTGTTGTTGGCTTTGTGAATTATAGCCTTCAATTTCCTGAGGTGTGGGGTAGGAGGTCTGGCTGCCCAAAATCTCCTCTTCCCCTGGGGTTGTTCTCCAGTATTGTTGTTCTTCAGCAATGGTCTCAGCTCTTTGTAGTTTGAGCTGGGTGTCTGGCCCCCTAGGGGAGCAAGCGTATGTCTGGGCTCCTGGTGTTGACCGCTGATGGCTCTCCTCCTCTGTAACTCAGGTACTCCCACTACTTGGCCACTGAAACCCCACTTCTATCTCCTCTGTTTCAGTGTTCTTTTTTTTCCCCTGAGGAATTCTCTGGATGGGAAGGGGAGGGATTAGAGCAGTTTACCTGGCCATTATTTCTCCTGGAATTGCGTTTCATACCTTTGGGCCTCAAGCCTCAGGATTTGGTATCTCATGGTCGGTGGCGTTGTGCTGCCTCTCGTTGCTTCCACAGAGTGCAGTCCTGTTTTGGGAGGCCTGGGGATCTCTGCTGGTTTTGGGTGCCCGGCTTTCTCCCAGACTGTCTCCCACGTGGGTTTCCCAGCTAGCCGCTTCCGCTTTGGTCCTGTCTGAAGCACCTGTGCACACCAAGCGCTCTCCTAGTCTACAGATATGTTCCTTCAGCCTTTCAGACTCTCCTGGAGGGGAAATTTGCCCCACTCAGACTTTTCGAGGTTTCTAACTCTCTCAAATCTGCTCAAATTCACTTTTTTATAGGAATCTGAGGGAACTTGTGGACAGCTCCGGTAAGATGCTGTTTTCATGCAGCCATCTTGGCTCTGCCCCAGAAATAAATTTCTTAGAGTGAATCCTTCAGGTGGAGAGGTTTTATCATCTGAGTAAGCTAATGGAGTCTGGACATGCATTAGACTACCAATATACCAAAATCATACAATACTGTAATTATAGAACTGGACAATACCTTGGAATTAGAGCATCTGATTTAAGATTTATTAAGAATTCTTTCCATGCGATGCCTCTAGGTGGTACAATGTATCCTATTCAACCTGGATTCAGGAATACCTGAGTATAAAACTAGTCTCATATGCATAGAAGCTATGTAACCCTGTGCAAGTCACTTAACCTCTACCTCATTTTCCTCATTTTTAAAATGTGAGGATTAAATGAAGTATTTATAAACTGCTTCCAAACACTAGAGTGTTATGTTAATGTTAGCAATGATGATTGAGGAAACTGAAATTAAGTACTTTATATAAATTGCATTTTATGCATGTTTCACATAAAATTATAAGTTATCTATTACACAGAGCTAACATAAGAAGTAATACTTAATATTCTTTATTTCTTCTCATATAACACAACAGAGTCATTTAATCTTACTAAGAATTAATAAAATTCCTAAGCAACACAGATCCCTGTGTTAGGTACTTGCAGAGTCTGGGAATTCACACAAAATATAATTCCTATCCAAATAGATCTTACAATATTATGGGAAAGAGTCAGGTACACAAGATATGAATGTATGCATGACTTTAAATAAGTGTCAAATAGCATGTCTTTTAATCTAAAGAAGAAAATGTCCTTATTAGTTGGAGGAAAAGGGAAATAATGTAGAAAAACGATTTTTCATTGTGTTTTAAAGGACTTTCTAAGAATCCAACAAATAAGTGGAGCCATTCCAAAAGCAAGCAACAATACAAACAAAAGTTTAATGGTGGGGACTAGTAGAGTATATTTGGGTGAAAGCAAATCTTTTAGTTAAACTGCAATATATTGTATTCAAAACAAGTAACTTGATCAATGAATAGGCACTTAAAAAAAGGCTTATTTTAATTGAATTGGGATTGTTTGAATGAGGCTGAAAAGATACAGTCAGATCAGGTTGTTCATGATTTATAATGCCAGGGACATAAGTACTTGATGACTTGTTTAATATTTTTTTCTTCAACAAAGCAAATTACATAAGTTACATGAAATTTGGTGTCACCATGCACACCAGTTGACTTAAAGATGAAGAACAGTTAATGTGTTAATCATATATCAATTCATTTGATCTTCACAATGACCTTGTGAGTTCTTTAACTCAAGAAGCAATCACTGGTGAAGGTACAAAATAAGGTTTGAAGTCACATAGCTGGTAAATGGGAAAGGTAGGATGTTAACTCATGTGTTCTATGCTCACATTCAGTGTTCTCTCTATAATATTGCAGCTCACTGATATAGAAAATATATTTTCTTGCACATATTTTGCCATATGCCAAATTTTAATTTAAAAAAAATTATTTTTGTAACCATTCCACTGGCTCAATAACTACAATAACATTAGTTTTAGTATTAAGCCAATAATCCAATTACAAATTATTATTTTTGAAATAATGGTTTAGAAATTAATATTTTGAGTTGTATCATACTGCATAGAAATGTGAAACACTGAGTACCTAAGTTAAATAGATGACAAAAGTATTGTGACTTTGAATGCTTGCGTTTTTAAATATTTGCTTTCTAGTACATATTATAATGAGTTTTCTGATATTAAAACCAATTATATTATTTTTTCTTATGCAGAGAATAAAACTATGCACTCATAATTTTATCCCTGTGGTGATAGTTTAATTGTTGATGCTTAAAAGAAAAAGAAAGACATTAAAAAAGATTTTCTGTTTTTTGATGGTGGGAGGTAATAAGTTAGAGATTACAGGAAGGAAATTATATCTTTTACAAAATCTGACAACTGGAGTGCAAATTTAGGGACATGAAGAAACAGAGAATTAAGTGTACCGCAGTCATTTATGCTCAGTATTTAAAAGTACTGAATAGAATGTAGTGATAGAAGATATAAATTAGTTTTATAAATATGTTGTAAACATTTGGTGATGCATGCTGCATCTAAAAAATACTGGCTCCCTTCCCCCAACTCTGTGGAAATCCATGAGTTTTTCCCTTGATTTTGGTATCTTTATAGGTAATCATTTATAAAAGAGTAAATATTAAATTATGAAAAGTTACATTCCCTTGTTGATGGCTGGGATTAGGCCATATTAAGCCAGTAAGATGTGCCTAGCATTCAAATGCAGCTCTGTTTGTATGGGGGTTGTGACCAGGGAATTACAGATTTTGAGAACTGAAGGGATCTCTGAGGGCATCTAGTACCAGAGAAAAACTGTCCCTATAATATTTTCTACAGTGCTACTGACAAATAATTAAGATACTTCACTTATATGGAAGACTTTTAAAAGAAAGAGAAAAATTAAGATTCAAATTAGCTAAATTTGAATATGCATAACAAGATCATTATTACTCTGAAATTCTTCCTTGTTACATTAGCCACCAAGTGTTTATTAAGTACCTATTATATATGAGTTACTGTACCTGGCCCTGAGAATTCAAACAAAATTGTTGGCAGCCCCTTCTCTCAACAAGCTCACATTTCAGAAGGAAGAAATAATCTGTATGGTAATATATAGTAAATATATACAAAATAAATACCAAGAAATTATAGAGAACTCACAAGGAGGCAAGGAGGTGGAAAACAAGCAAATGCCTAGGTAGGAGGTGGAATGTGAGCTGAGATTTAAAAAAAAAAAAACTAGAATTACTAAGAGGTAGAGTTGTGATAGGACTATATTCCAGGTGTAGGGGAAAACCTGTGCAAATGTATGGAAATGAGAGATGAAATGTCATTTGTTAGCAATAGCTAGAAGCCCAATTAGGCTGGGTCAAGGTATATGTGAAGGGAAAAAATGTAGACAAAGTTTATATAGATATGCTGTAGCTTCTGAAGGGATCTAAGTTACCTAAATACAATAGAATGCCATGGGCATTTACAAACAAGGGGGGTGACATGTCAGACCTGAGTTTGAAGAATATCACATCACCAGCTGTGCTGAGTATGTATTGGAAAGGAGAAAAACTTAAAGTCAGGAATAATCGGGAGATATTGTGTTGTCCAGGTGAAAGATAATTAAGGCTTGATCCAGTGTAGTGGCTGAATTGACAATGATTCAGTCAGACAAGGTTCAATAAATAAGAATTTAAGCAGCATAACTCAAAGAATTTAGCACCCACTGTACTTAATTATTATGCATTGGATACCTATAAAGGTCATAGCAATAATTATTTCCAATTATTTTTTGTTTTAAGATTAAAAAAAAACCACTTTATTTAAAATAATCCAATAATATAGGTTTGTGCAAATGGTGTTATTCCCATTACAAATAAAGAAACTGAAGAACAGAAAGTTCAAATGATTTGTGTAGGCTTATACAACTAGTTAGAGAACAGGAATCATAACTCTAATTTCATGACATCTACTAGTCTTTGTCCTATATTGTATCTGCATTTCTCTATAAAGTTATATGGGGTTATATGAATAGACAGTCATAGATGCGTAATGGCAAGCAAAATGGTACTTTTTGCTGTTTTTTCTTTTGGAGTGCTTCTCAGGACTAAGGCATTCAAGTGCCTTTGATTGAGCCTTGCTTTTGATTGAATCAAGAGTCTTTGATGACCTGCTTAAGTCACAAGAAAGCCTTAATGACATGAATTTGAGTCACATGGTTGAGACAGTCTCTGTGGGCCGACCCTGAAGAAGTGTATATATATTCTGAGGATAGTATTTTGCTTTGGGGCTCACTCATTGGAAGAGCATCCATGTGATTTGGCCAGATGAGACTCTGGGTAGCCGTTTAAGAAGCCCCCAGCTTTGAAAACTCAAATGTTGGTTGTTCTCTCTCTGATAACTATGTATTTATTGCTATGGACAGATAGTTAGAAGTGCTATCTGTTGATTTCTGTTATTTGCTTTGTTTATACAATTTCTGCTTATAATTTCTGTTTGTGTTTTCTCTGAAGTTCAGAGTGCTGACTTTTCTCCCTGAACTAAGTTAATGATATGTGTATGTTTAATTAAAATGAGATCGTAAACCCCTTAAAGTTGCTTTCCTTAGAAAAGCAGGTCAAAAAAACCTGTGCTAGCAGCACTCCAGTGTGCTGGTGTTGTTGGCCTTACACCTCCACAGCAGCTGCTAGTAACACTGATGTTACAAGATGTTTCCTAACAACTCATGATATAATTAAAATATATGTAAGTGTGCTTACAGATTCAACATTAGACTTAAATTGATAAAGTTTGTTAACATAAGCATTCAGAGATATAACTTTTCTTCTGAGAATTGCTTTTACTTCTTGCCATAAATAGTGATATGTTTTACTATGGTGCCAATATATTTCATATAACTTGTATTGTTCTTATGATGTGGTTTTTACTCTAAATAATATCTTAAGCTTATATTCCATCAACAGAAGAAATATAACTAGCTTAGGATGGGCAAAAACTATTTTCTTAACAATATACATGTGTATTCATTTTGAGACATAGTAACCTATTGCTGAAATAAATGTGTGATCTCGTTGTGTATACAGTCTCAAATGAAAATCATTGGAAGCCATCAATGCCTTCCTATCCTGTAATTCACTTTTCTGTGTAGTGCAATGAAATCCCCATTGAACATATCTTCCCATCTAGAGATGTAAAAAGTTTACCTTTATTGGATAGCATCTTTTTTTTCTTTCCTCCTTACCTTTTTATGTTTCTTTTAAGTCATGTATTTGAAGATTAAATTTTCCTTTAAGTTATGGTCTCTTTATCAGGAAACATTGAAAGTCCCCTACTTCTTGCAAAGTCCATCTTTCCCCTGAAAGATTATGCTCAGTTTTGATGGGTAGTTGATCCTTGGTTGTAATCCAAGCTCCTTTGCCTTCCAGAATATCATATTCTAAGACTTCCAATCCTTTAATGTAGAAGTTGCTAAATCCTGTGCAGTCTTGACTGTGGCTCCTTGGTATTTAAATTATTTCTTTCTGGCTGCTTGCACTATTTTTTCCTTGACCTAATAAGTCTGGAATTTGGCAGTAATATTCCTTGGAGTTTGTTTCTTGTTTATTTTTCATTGAATTTATCAAATTCTGAGATGGGACTTTTGAGGTCCCACACTGGTATAGTTTTGCTTTATATCTCCTTCTGTAACTTAATGAACTTCTCCTTTAAGAATTTGGATATTATACTACTTGGTCCATATATGATTAATTTTGACATTACTTCATTTTCTATGGTATATTTTAGCCAGATATAGTTTCCTTCCTTACCTTTTTAAATTAGGTCTACTCGTGCTTTTGCTTTATCTGAGATCATGATTGCTACCCTTCATTTTATTTCACTTCAGTTGAAATATGATAGATTCTGTTTCAGTCCCTTACCTTTACTCTATGTGCATCTTTCTACTTCAAATGTGCATTTTGTGAACAACATATTGTAAGATCCTGGATTTTGTTCTACTCTGGTCTCCACTTCCATTTTGTGGGAAAGTCCATCCCATTCACACTCTCAGTTATGATTACTAACTGTATTTTCCTCCATCCTATTTTTCCTACTTGTCTTCTCTTTCTACCTTTTCCTCCACACCAGTATATTATTTCTATCTACCACCCCTCCATCTGCCCTCCTTTTTTCTCAGTCCTCCTTCCCCCCTTATTTAATGTCATCCTTACTTTCCCTGTCAGGTAAATAGATTCCTATATTCAATTTATTGTGTATATTGTTCAATATTTGAACCAATTCTAATGAAAGTAAAGTTCAGGTCATGCCCACTGCCCACACTCCCAAGTATCTTTTCACTGTAATAGGCCTTTTTTGACCCTTCATGTGATATAATTTACCCTGTTCTACCCCTCTCTTCCTTCTGCACTCAGTGTACTCCTCTTTCTCATCACTTAATTATTTTTTTTCATTTTGTTGCATCAAATTCACCTTATACTCATAGTCTCTGTCTATGTATATTCTTTCTAGCATCACTATTAGTGGTACAATTCTTAAGAATTATAAGTTGGGATGTAAACAGATTAGTCCTATTGAATCCCTTATGTTTTCTTTTTCCTTTTTATCTTCTCTTGAGTCTAAATATTAGAGATGGAATTATTTTTTCAACTCTGGTCTTCTCCTTATGAAAGCTTGAAATTATTTTACTTTATTGAATAACCACTTTTTCCCCCATGAAGTATTATGCTCAGTTTCACTGGGTAGGTGATCCCTGGTTGTAGTCGTCAGTCCTTTGTATTTGTATATTTTTCTGGAGTTCCTTGACTACTGATCATTTAATGTTGCAGCTACTAAATTCTGTCTAATCCTGATTGTGTGGCTCCTTGATATTTGAATTGTTTCTTTCTGGCTGCTTGAAATATTTTTTCCTTGACCTGATAGTTCTGAAACCTGGCTATAATGTTTCTTGGAGTTTTCATTTTGGGATCTCTTTCTGGAGGTGATCAATGGATTCTTTCAGTGTCTATTTTGCCTTCTAGTCCCAGGATATCTGGGTAGTTTTCTTTGATAATTTCTTGGTGTATGATGTCCAGGTTCTCCTTTTGATTATGGCATTTAGGTGCAATGATTCTGACATTGCCTCTCCTTGACCTATTTTCTGGGTCAGTTGTTTTTCCCATGAGATACGTTACATTTTCTTCTATAAAAGAACACATTTCCTGAAAGTGTAGCCATACAAAAAGGAAAATGTGATGCCTTAGAGAGTAGTAGCTAAGGTAAGGTCTTCAAACAGTCTCTAAACAGCTATTTTAGAGATGTCATAGACAAGGATGTCATTCAGGTACACCCTGTATTTTTGAATGCTTTTGAGATCCCTCCTACTCCAAGCTTCTCTGAGTCAAAAAGTAGAGCTCAGAGAGTTTGTTTTGAGTACAGTAATTTTTTTAAAGTGTCATTAATTTCAGCAGTGGCTAAAGAGATTCTTTTCTCTTGCTTCCTTTCATGAAACTGCTTTGAATCTTATTTTAATATCCTTACTGTGTTTTCTATTTACATTTCCATTCAAAAGTAATGTCCTGTGGGGGGAAAAAAAAGATTGAAGCTATTTAGGAAAACTCTTTCTAACACTGGATAGTTCTAAAAGTTGCAGCCTTCCAAGACCAGTTAAGGGAATCTATGTTTACAAATAAAATCTTAATCAGGAGAGAAGATAGAAACTTAGAAGGCATATTCTCAAAAAGAAAAAAAGTGCAAAAACTAGAACTGAAATGGTGAAAGGGATTTGGGGTGAAAACAGACTAGGGTTTTTAGTATCTTAAGATTGTCATAGTTTATTTTTATCAACCAGATTATATGTTTTTAGCATTCTCCCGAATCTATCTCATGCTAAGTATGGGAAGGCTCAAAGCTGGATGTGGATGAAAATTAATCATTATGGCATAGTGGAATCAAAAATTTGAATTAAAGTTTTTTACACATTAAGCTTTCTCAACTCACATAACTACCATCCCAGCTCAGAGCTTCATACCTCTTACCTGAGTTATGGCAATAGCTTTCTAAATTATTCTCTTGCCTCAGGCCTATTCCAACTCTAATTCAACCTCCTCTTAGCTGTCAAATTGATTTTCCTAAAGCATAGGTCTGCCCATGTCTTCCCACCAATCAATGAGTTCTAATAGCTCCATGTTGCCTCCAGGGGGGGGAAAACAAACAAACAAACAAACAAACAAACAACAACAACAAAACATCCTTAGCATTTAAATCTCCTTGTAAGTTCTACCCTTCATATCTTTCCATTTTTCTTATATATTATACCCATTCTTATATCCTACTACCCAGCCACATTGGCCTTCTTGCAGAACTTGAAACAAAGCCCTCCACTTTTTTGCCTGCATGCCTTTGTATTGGCTGTCCTTGATGCATAGAATGCTATTTCTCTCTACATATCTTTCTCTTAGTTTCCTTGGCCTCCATATTCAAATCAAATCCCTCTTCTTCAAATGTTTTTTTTTTTCCTATTTCCATAAGTGCTAATGCCTTACCCTCTTCTCTAACCTTCAATTTACTCTTTATATTTCTTTTATTCAGAGGATAGGAGGAAAATTAATGATGAGATGGAAGATGCAATATATTGCAAAAAGGAAGGAAAAGAGAGAAAAAAAGAAATTTACACGATAACTTAATTATATACTTAAAAGGCATAGTAAGCTGTGCATAAAAGATTGGCAGTTTCATTCGCAATCATCTTTTTTATTATGCTATTTAGTGAAAATGTATGTTTTATCCCATAAATTAAAAATAAAATAAATAAGAAAGATATTATGGAAATGTTTGTTCATATAAAGTTGAAAAGGGTTTATTCTGAGAAAATCAAATGCATGTATAATTTAAAAAATAAGAACAGGCAGGTAGTTGTCACAGTGCATAGTAGTCTGGACCTAGAATCAGGAAGATCTGATTTGAAATCCCAACTCAGTAACTAGCTGTGTGAGCAACCTTAGGAAAATTACTTAATCTTTCTATCATCCCATTTTTCTCATTTGTAAAATAGGGACAAAAACAGCAGCTATCTGACACGGTTGTTAGGATTTTACTTTCAAATTTACCTTAGCATTTCTATTTTATCCCTATGGTTTTAGGATATCAGGGCAGATTTCCTTGATATTTTTTTTTTGGAAATATTATGCCTATGTTTTTTCTTCAATCTTGGCTTTCAGGTGGTCCAATAATTCATAAATTATCTTTCCTCAATTTATTTTCCAGGTAAGTTTTTTTAATGAAATATGTCACATTTTCTTCTACATTTTTTCCTTCTTTGAACTTTGTTGTATTGTTTCTTGATGTCTCCCAGAGTCATTAGCCCACTTTTCCAATTGAAATTTGAAAGGAATTATTTTCTTCAGCTAGCTTTTGTACCTCTTTTCATATTTGGCCACTTATCCTTTTTAAAGTTTTATGTACCTCAGTGTTTCATGGGTTTCTTTTACCAAACTCTCAATTGTCTTTTCATAATGTTCTTTTCTTGTTCTAATTATTTAAAGTTTTCCTCTACAACTCTTTACTTGATTTTGAAATAATTTATTATCTCTTCTGGGAATTTTTGCTGTGCTTCTGTAAAATTCACTTTTTCCCTTTGAGGTTTTGCTTGTAGCTGTTCTGATTTCAATATCTTCTTCTGAGTTTGTGTCTTGATTTACCCTGTCATCAGAGTAGCTTTTTATGGTCAGGTTATATTTTTAGTTTGCTCATTTTTCCACCCTATTGGTTGAGTTTTGTATGGGATAGAAAATTCAAATAATAGGAGATACATCTTTAGGAGAAGCAAAGCAAATTTATTTTACAAACCTTGCAAGATTTGGGCATGCCTCCATCAGTAAAACTAATGGAGGAGGTGGGGTAAAAGGGAACACTGCCCTAATTTATATTCTTAATGAAAAGATTCCTGCCCACCTCTATCCCTTTCTCAACATTGACTGGGAGGGGCCCTTACAATGTAGGTGAAGAAAAAATACTAGAACTCAACTGCCCCAGGGCTGGCGTCCAAAAGTCTAGGAGAAGAAATGAGGAGGGAGGAGGAGCCAATTCCTTCAGCTTCATTCAATGCAGGTCACATTGACCATTTCCTTATTTGGTCCAAGAGATGGGGAAGGGAAGGACGTTCTGTAAATTAGCTTGGTCACTACAAGGTTAAATTCCAAGCCTCTCCTACTCCCTCAGACATTTCCTTTTTCAGAAATATGAGAAGAGTGCAACCCCTGTATTTTTACCTTGTGAATTCTTCACAATTATCCTTCCCCTTCAGTTTGAATTTATATTAAATTTGGGCTACTGTTCCTGGCATAAGGGGGAGGAAAAGCACTGTCCCTAGCTGCAGATATTTTTCACATTTATTTTTAGATTTAGTTCTTAGAGTTTGGAAGTTTTTAGCCCTTCCAAATTGGTGTTATCTGGAGAGAGGTGAGGCCACTGCTCTTCTAGTCTGGGTTCTGGTTCTTAGCCAGGAAATACTCCTGATCTCTTGTAATCAGTACTGCTCCATAGTGTCATTTGGCCCTTGGAACTGCAAACAATACTGCTTCTGAGGGTCTTTGCTCCCCCTTGAATGAAAATTTCTCTCCAACCTTGAAGTGTGACAAAGAAGTCTATATAGACAATGGAGTTGCCAGATTGCTCCTGCAATCAGTGTTATCACAGGAGTTGCATGTAATTTCTTTCTTATCAGTTGCCAGGTCCCCTTACTAACCCTGGTTTCTAGCTCCTGAAGCTTCTGCAGGTTCTGTCCTCATCACCTTAGTCCCACCATTGGTATTTGTTATGGTAATTAAGATGGGACTCTTTTTTGCTGTTCTCTTTTGGAATGCTAAGGCCATCAAGAGCCTGAGCCTTGCCTTTGTTTCAGTTGGGAGTCTTTGATTGAATCAGGATGACCTACTTACCACAAGAGAAGGCCTAGTTCACATGAGTTTGAGTCATGTGGTTGTGATGCCCTTTGACCCTGAGACATGTATATAAGATCTGAGGTTGGCATTTTGCCTTTGGGATACTCTGGGTAAGCCACTGAAGCACCTCCCCAGCTTGGAAAATCCAGATGCTGTTGCTTCTCTGGTAACTATGTATGTGATTTGGTTAGAAAGAAATGTTGATCTGTTTATAATGTCTCTCTTTGTAATTTCTGTTTGTATTTGCTCTGAGATTCAGGGTGTTGGCTTTTCCCCCTGAGCTAAGTGAATAGTATATGCATGTTTAATTAAAGTAAGATTATTAACCCCTTAAAGTTGCTTTCCTTAGAAAAGCAGATCAAAGGACCTGTGATAGTAGCCCTTCTGTGTGGTCTTCTTGTTGATCTTTTATTCCCACAATAGCTGCTAGCAACATTGTTGTTACAGTATTAGATCTATGTAAGTTCTGGGCTGGTCTTCACCCCTTGTGTTACAGGTCTCTCTTTACAACTTCTTAAGTTGTGTTGGGCTGGAAGGATGTCTCACTCTGACATTTTCTTTCCCTGTACCTCCAGATTTTGATTTGAAATGCTATTTTAAAGTTATTTGGATGGGGGGTATTGGAAGAGGTCAGTCAAGTGCTTTACTCTTTCACCTCATCTCCACTCTTGGTTGTTATCCTTCTTTCTCAAAGAGGACCAAAAATGACACCACTATGGTAGAGTCAAGTTTCAGTGTGTCCAAGTGTGGCTGATCAGACAATACAAGCTCAGAATGTTCTACCACAGGTCAGGCACAAATAGTCCACGTGAACATTTGGGGCAAATTGTCTAAATTTGCACTTTTCCCCTTTCTTTTGAGCTACTTCAGCTCTTCTTTGCTCATAGAACACAACACCTTCTCTGATATGGGCATGCCATGCTGAGTGGTCCTGTGCCAATGTGTTTCATGTCACACAATCAATTAGAGAAACCTTGAGAGTGTCCTAGTATCACTTCTTCTGAAAACTGTGTGAATGCTTGCCCTGTGTGTGCTTTCCTTAAAATAGTCTTCTTTGGCAAGTGCACATTTTTGCATTTAAGTAACATGGCCAGCCCAATGGAGTTGTAGTCATTGAAGCAGAGTTTGAATGCTTGGCAGTTTAGTTCAATAAAGTACCTGAGTATCTGAGTATCTGATCTTTCTAAGTGATCTTGAGAATGGAAGACATTCAGTTTCCTGTCATGGTGCTGGTACATTCTCCAGGTTTCACGGGCTTATAACAATGAGGACAGCACAACAACTCTGCAGACCTTTCATTTACCACTCAGTGCCTTCTTTACTGTCACATCCTGTCTATCTATTCTCCTTACAGTCACATAATCTATTAAATGCCAATATTTGCTGCAAGGGTGCATCCACAAAGTTTTATTGCATTTAGGTAAACAGAAGACAGTGTTAGTGATAGGAAGGTCATGAGATGCAGAAGTCAGTAGTAAGTGACTATTACTGTTGTTGTTTCCAACTCCATTCCTCCTCAGGACTCCCTGCCAAGTCTGGTAGTCTGAGCCTACTCTGGCATAAAAGTCTCCCAGAATTGTCCTCTTTTGGTAAATTGATGGTAAGGGTCTCTAGATCTTCATAACTTTTTTCTTTGACCTCATCAAGATTCATCATGGTGGGAGCATAGGCATTAATGGTGATGGCATGATGTTTTCCTGCAAATGGCAACTGCATTGTGATGAGTCTGTCATTCATTCCTTTTGGTAGGTTTACAATCTTGTTGACTAGATTAGTTTTGATTGCAAAACTTACACCAGCTTCAGAGTGTTCCTTTTCCCTGCAGCCACTCCAGAAAAATGTGTGTCTAGCTCCAACTTCAATAAGCTGGCCTTCATTTGCCAACCTTGTTTCACTGAGGGCTGCTATTCGGATGGGATACCTTCTGAGGTCTTGCAACAAGAGCTGTTCATCTTTGAAGTCTACTTGATTGTGTGTTGTTTATAAGTGTGTGCACATTCCATGTCCTGATGGTAAGTGGAATCATCTTTGTAGACGCTTATGTGCAGTTTCTTGTCTTTCAGCTACAGAGTGGGATTCCCCATCTGCCATGTTAATCAGGCCAGGGTTGGGTAAAAAGACAATTTTTAGGGAACTTTTTCTAGCCCCTTCCTCACACCAGGAGGTGAGCTGTGTGGTACTCAAAAGGATGTTCAGAGACCCATGGAGGACGAACTCCACTGCTGTTTCCAATGAGAAAACAACCCTATGGCCTGGGCTGCCAGTGTGAGGGACCTCTTGCTTAGTCACTGGCCTGTCATCACAATACTTCGAGATAGGTAAAATGGCAAAACAGTATGGTTGATGTCTTTTAATTTGTGGGTAAATTGGAGTGAAGTAAGGCAGAATAGCATGAAGTGATCACTCTCATTCTCTCCTCTAGAGTCATCACAGTCCAGTGACAGGATAGAATCATGATTATTGGTGATGGTTCCAGATGCAGTGGATTACCCTGATATCGTTTATGTCTAAGCAATCTCTGAGATCTCCACAGCACCTACTTCAACTGACTTCATGGCCACTGGAACAGATTGTTCTCATCTGCCCTTTCCACCAGGGGAAGTCTTTAGATATCCCCCTAACTTAGCAATGGGTCCAAGACCTCTCTGTTATACTCAACCTGGTTTAGTTTGTCTGCTGAAATGGTTT
This sequence comes from Phalanger gymnotis, assembly GCA_028646595.1. Classification (NCBI taxonomy): domain Eukaryota; kingdom Metazoa; phylum Chordata; class Mammalia; order Diprotodontia; family Phalangeridae; genus Phalanger; species Phalanger gymnotis. The sequence continues at coordinate 116,284,107 of CM053622.1, forward strand.
ACCAGAGTGTGGCTGCTGCTTATGCAACAGGTTCTTAGAGACACAGGTGAGAATTAGGTGTAACTGGTGGATATCAAAGGTAGGAAAAGAGTCCTGAAAGGGCTTGGCAGCCTTCACACCAGAGGTATGAGTCTTGCCTAAACACACCCTACACTCCACCTTTAGAATTTCTCTAATTGTTAGTAATAAAATACTTATTTCATATGTTACACATATTTTGTATTTTTTTATAGTTTTTAATTTTTTTTCTGCATACAGCTTTTTTTTATTTAATATATTTAGTGTTCAGCATTGATTTTCACAGGAGTTTGAATTACAAAATTTCTCCCCATTTCTACCCTCCTCACCACTCCAATATGGCATATATTCTGGTTGACCTGTTCCCCAGTCAACCCTCCCTTCTGTCACCCCACCCCCCTCCCATACCCTTTACCCTTTCTTTCTTGTAGGGCAGGATAAATTTCTATGCCCCATTGCCTGTGTATCTTGTTTTCTTGTTGTATGCAAAAACTTTTTTTTTTTGTTTTTGAACATCTGTTTTTAAAACTTTGAGTTCCAAATTCTTTCCCCTCTTCCCTTCCCACGCACCCTCCCTAAGAAGTCAAGCAATTCAACATAGGCCACATGCATATCATTATGTATAAGCTTTCCACAATACTCATGTTGTGAAAGACTAAGTATATTTTGCTCCTTCCTAACCTATCCCCCTTTATTGAATTTTCTCCCTTGACCCTGTCTCTTTTCGAAAGTGTTTGTTTTTGGTTACCTCCTCCCCCACCTGCCCTGATCCTCCCTTTTTATCTTCTTCCTCCTTCTTTCCTGTGGAGTAAGATACCCATTTGAGTGTGTATGGTATTCCCACCTCAGGTCAAATCTGATGAGAGCAAGATTGACTCATTACCCCTAACCTGCCTTCTCTACTCTTCCTACAATACTGCTTTTTGTTGCCACTTTTATGCAAGATAATTTACCCCATTCTTTCTCTCCCTTTCTCCCTCTCTCAGTATATTCCTCTCTCATCCCTTAATTTGATGGTCTTTTAGATATCATCCCTTCATCTTCAACTCACCCTATGCCCTCTCTCTCTCTCTCTCTGTCTCCCTGAATACATATACATACATATATATACCTATATATTTCTCCTTGATCTGGGAGCTCCGTAATTTGGCAACAATATTCCTAGGAGATTTCTTTTTGGGATCTATTTGAGGAGGTTATCGGTGGATTCTTTCAATTTCTATTTTATCCTGTGGTTCTAGAATATCAGGGCAGTTCTCCTTGATAATTTCTCGAAAGATGACATCTAGGCTCTTTTTCTGATCATGGCTTTCAGGTAGTCCAATAATTTTTAAATTCTCTCTCCTGGATCTATTTTCCAGGTCAGTGGTTTTTCCAATGAGATATTTCACATTGTCTTCCATTTTTCCATTCCTTTGGTTCTGTTTGATAATATCTTGATTTCTCATCAAGTCACTAGCTTCTACTTGCTCCAATCTAATTTTTAAGCTAGTATTTTCTTCAGTGGTCTTTTGGACCTCCTTTTCCATTTGGCTAATTCTGCCTTTCAAGGCATTCTTCTCCTCATTGGCTTTTTGAAGCTCTTTTGCCATTTGAGTTAGTCTATTTTTTAAGGTGTTGTTTTCTTTAGTATACTTTTCAGTATTTTTTTGAGTCTCTTTTAGCAAGTCATTGACT